>BPLQ01006766.1:0-341153 GCA_021605075.1 Caerostris darwini
AGAAATTTGGTGTAGATATCTGAAAGATAGTACTTCTTCATTGTGGCAGCAGTCCCACATGCAGAGCCAAGTCGTGTGCCTACTGGCAGAGCTTTACCAACCATCCACAGAGGTTTCTGGGTCTTTTCTTCCCTTTCTCTTTCTTTCTTTTTTGATATCGGCTTCTATCTCTAGCATGTGATTTGTAACCCCATGATTCGGATTAGGCGAGAGATCCCCTTTCTGGGATTTACTTGGCCAAACTTTTCTTCAACTTCCGAGTTTCATTGGGAATTGTACTGGGAGTTATGTTGAAAGCATTTGTTTCCGAAAGAGAGTTGTACAGGACTAACTGGAATAAATATAATTACTACATTCTTTAACAGAATCATTCAAATCCTTTTTTAGTCAATTTTGTTTTTACTGACTCCACGTAAAATATTTTTGTTTTTCACGAATTTGATGGAAAATCAATCAAAAAATGTTATACACGAAAATGAACAATTAATTCTGCCAAGAAACTATTATATGTAATGATTTGTTATGCAATAACTGAAGACTATTATAATATTTTGCATACCAAACAATACCTAATAAAATTCATAATAATGTATAAATGATTCTTTATACTTTATACTTCTTATTCTTTATGTACTCTCTCAGCGGGGAGGCATGTGATTTGTAACCCTAAGATTCGGATTGTGCGAGATCCTTTCGGGGATTTACTTACCATACTTTTCTTCAACTTCGAGTTTCATTCGGAAGTACTGTAAGTTGGAAGAGTAAAAAAAAGCATTTGTTTCCGAAGAGGAATATCTGGATCATTTAACAAGTCAATCATGTTAAAGGTTTATTAAGATTTTTTTTCTAGAAATTTTCCAAATATGAAGTAAAACAGAAAGTTATTTTACAAGAATAGTTTTTTTCAATTCCTTCTATTAGCTCACACTCTCCTATATATATCTTGTTCAAATTTTCAATCACTAATAAAATACTTTTTATTCATCCACTCAAGTTCAAATACATTTTTTTTTAACTTGTAGTGGATGATGTTAATACAGTTTTTTAGTACTTGATGTTAATACAGTTTTTTAGTACTTGATGTTAGTACAGTTTTTTAAGTTTTTTGACTTGTTAAAACAGTTTTTTCAAATATTAATTCAGTAATTAAATTTAATTCATTATTATTTTTTTAGATTTAAGTTGCATATATCTACTAATAAATGGCGCCAGATAAACTTAAAAAAATGAATGAAAATTATTTATAAAAGACTTTCTGCAATATAGTGAAAAAAAGTAGGAATTGACTTTAAATTTTTTATATATTACGTATTTTAAAGTTAAAAACGTACAAATTAAAACCTTTCTTTGAACAAAAACAATCTGGAAAATAAAACCAGTTGAGTTCCTTATATTGATTTAAATTTAATATGGAGATGCAGTTAACAAATAGAATGATATAAGTGCCACATGAAACTTATTATGTTATCTTAAAGACAATACACAAACATAAAACTTATAAAAGAATAAAGAAAATTTTAATGATCAGACATGTTTAGAATATTTATTATTTGTTATCAGTGAAATTTTTCTCCATGATTTGTCTCTTGTCGTTTTACTGTCATTTTGGGTATACTTTAAGCTAATTAGACCAGGACCTACATTTTAACGGGAGTTCTGAACCACTCACAAACATCCATGCCACAGCCAGGATTCAAACCTAAAGCCTGTGGTACCAAAGGCCAGAGCTCCAACCCATTGGTTATCAGGCCGCCTTTCTCCGTGAGAATACAAAGCACTGTCATTTTATCATTGTCAGGAAAAATCACATTTGAACTCAAAAGGTTTTCTAAAACAATCCATACGTTCTTGTTCTTTAGTTACTTTTATTTCTTTGGGTTTTTATATAGGTTTATGTATTACTATAGTATACTATAGCAATTATTATTGGAATAGTTAATCGACAACATCGTTGCTAATAATATTACCAATTTTAGCATTTATTATTATTCTATCATTCCCATGCGAAGAACGGGAATGATAGAATAATAATAAATGCAAAATTATAATAGTAGCAAAAGCAGCATAAATGCAATATTATAATAGCAGCAAAATTCAATAATTTAAATTAAAAGGAAGTAATTTATTGTTGAAATACAATGTTGTTTTCTGAAGTGTTTAATGAAATAAGTAGGTAACGAAATCATGCTCATTTTTTCTTAATCGAAAAAAAATCTGACGTAACGAAGTATGCATTAAGCTTTTTCTTACATGGTGTTTCGAAACCCATTGCCTTCAAATGCCCGGAAAAAAGGGGGTGAGGGCCAGGGGAGAGAAAGAAGGAATGTAAGTAAAACGAGTTGAAACTTAGCGACCGAAGGAAAGGTTTGGTGTTAGCGGTCCATCCATGAGTTTGGCTGCATAATTATTGATCAACCCAGCGACCATCAAAAAAATGAGCGCGATGACTGCATAAATAATTATGTAACCCCCAGTGAAAGATATGTGGGCTTCCAAGTTTGATGACTGCCAAAAATAAGAGTTTTTATTTACATACAGTCCACTGTGTCAGTATTATTTCCTTACTGAGTATGGTCATTTTTTTGGAATTTGTTTCTTGAGTCAATCGAAAATGGTTTGTGTCAAAAATTCGATTTGTTGCCTTCTATATAGTTGTATAAATTCATATCAAATATGCTTTATCATACTTAATTTTAAACAATTATTATTGGTAATCTGAATTATCATTATGAATGTTATTCTGCCATGTATTTAACATTAATATACGCTACCGAACACTGAAGATTAGTCACAACATAACAATATTAATATGCAATATTTCGTATATAAAACTTTGAAAATTTCTTAACATAATCAAGTTGACAAACTGCTTTGGTTGTGATTTGGTTTGGTTTGTCGCTCTACGGTCTACTTTGGGCTAATTAGAACGAGACTTACAGTTTAACGTGGATTCCCAACCACAAACAAACATCCATGCCACCGCCAGGATTCGAACATAAAAGCCTGTGGTAGCAAAGACCAGGTATGAAAGAACTGCTTGCAGCAAGGTGTTCTAGCAGCCTGTTAACCAATTGGCCATCAGGCCGCTGCATAAACATGGAAGAACACATCTTAAGAAAATATACATGAGAGTCTTCTGCACTTCACCCAGATTTTTCAATCATAATTTTGAATAAATACTTTTAGAAACTGTATCTCTGAGGTTCACTCCTTTCTTTTCAGTGGCCAGAGGACCAATTGACTAACACTGCGGCCTTTGGTACCACAGGTTTCAGATTCGAATACTGACGATGGCATGAGTGTTTGTTTGTGGTTGGGAATTCAAGTTAAACTGAAAGTCTCGGCCTAATTAGCCTAAAATGTGCTAAAAATGGCCGTACAGCGACAACCCAAATCTTTCTCTCCAATACATCTCGGAAGCATTTTATGGCCTATGTATTTATTGTGCGTATTTCCTACATAGATGTTGTTGTTGTTTCTTATCCCACTTGGCTGGCCAAGCCCACAAGCCCATATGGACTCATGATTGAAGGGGAAGGAAGCAGCTTCTGTTGTGATGGAGCACCCGTAGGTAGAAGCCTGACTTTTGCTCCGTGACGCTCTTACAGTCATAGAAGACCGGGACCTACGGCTTAAAGTGGATTCCGAACCACTACAAACATCCATGGCACCGCCGGGATTCGAACCCGAAACCTGTGGCACCGAGCGCCAGAGCGCTAGACACTCGGCCATTCAGGTCCCAAATTTGCCAACGGCACAGTGTTCCCAGGTGGTCACCCACCCAAGTACTGACCGCGCCCAATGATGCTTAACTTCGGTGATCTAACGAGAACCGGTATATTCAGCATGGTACGGCCGTTGGCCCTACATAGATAAATGATCTTTTGGGAATGCTTCCAATGCCACATTTTGAGCAGTGTCACACTTTTATTCAATAATTTAAACTACTTCATCATCATCATCAGTGGCTCAACAGCCCCCATGGTGGTAGATTTCGAAACAGGAGACGTTTTCTTCTTACTGGGTAGGGTTTTTAGGACTATGCCCAACGCTCTACAGTCATATTATACAGGACTTATGGCTGAAAGTGGATTCCGAACCACTACAAACATCCATGCCACCGCCACTCAAATCCGAAACCTGAGGCACCGAGCATCGTAGTCACTCGGCCATCAGGCCCTCTAAACTATTCCAACCCTCAAAAAATTCATAAAGTTTAGCGTTTCTCTAGATAATAATGATGCCTTATGTTAAGTAGAAACCTTATAAAGTCATTTTAATGCTTAAATCTTTTTTTTGTTGTTGTTGTTGTTGTTTCTTATCCCACTTGGCTGGCCAAGCCCACGAGCCCATATGGACTCATGATTGAAGGGGAAGGAAGCAGCTTCTGTTGTGATGGAGCACCCGTAGGTAGAAGCCTGACTTTTGCTCCGTGACGCTCTTACTCATAGTTGCTCATAGAAGACCGGGACCTACGGCTTAAAGTGGATTCCGAACCACTACAAACATCCATGGCACCGCCGGGATTCGAACCCGAAACCTGGGGCACCGAGCGCCAGAGCGCTAGACACTCGGCCATTCAGGTCCCAAATTTGCCAACGGCACGCGGTGTTCCCAGGTGGTCACCCACCCAAGTACTGACCGCGCCCAATGATGCTTAACTTCGGTGATCTAACGAGAACCGGTATATTCAGCATAGTACGGCCGTTGGCCGTTTTTTTATTAATTAAGTAAGGCGATAAGCAATAATGTTTTTAATAAAACTATTGTGCGGCTAGAATATATAAAACCAAAATTTAATTAATTTTTAATGCAAAGTAAGCGTAATATTTATACCATTCTTTATTATTTAAATCTACATTTTATGCATCCGTTTTCTGCAACAATAAACTTCCCCAAGAGAATATTATATTTCTCCTTTTATCTCTTTAAGCTATATTTCATTGATCAAATACAAAGAGATTTATATATTGATATTAAATTATTTATTCAAATGCATTGTGAAACTTTTTTTCTTTGGTAGCGTGCTGTGAAATTAGCGATATTTAGCAA
The DNA here is from genome assembly GCA_021605075.1 of Caerostris darwini. Lineage (NCBI taxonomy): Eukaryota > Metazoa > Arthropoda > Arachnida > Araneae > Araneidae > Caerostris > Caerostris darwini. The sequence goes on from BPLQ01006766.1 coordinate 5,053, forward strand.
AGTCCCTAGAAATAAACAAACAAGGAGCTTTATTTCAAAATGACTATCTATTGTAATCTTCTAAAAATTAAAAAAAAATCAACCAACTTTAAAAAATCACGATAAATATGATTTTAGCAGAATAATATAGTTTATTAACTCGTAAAATTTTTATATTAAAGGCATTAATAAGATTATTCATTGTTTATTCCTTTAGTGGTTAATGAAACGTGCATTCAAATTTTCTGAAGTAGCTTTTATTCTGGTATTAACGAAATACTAAATATTCTTTACAAATAAATAGTTTATTGTGAATATTTCATCTTGTTATGAAATATTATTTTTTATATAAAAATTAAGTCTCTTCATTGTAATTTAAATTATATTTAATCCATCTAGAAAATCATTCGTAAATTTATATCCAGGCAAAGGGTAATATCATAAATAAAATACAATAGTTATCCGTGAATAAATAGATGCCATAAAATAAATATTCATGCAAATGATTGTTCACAATAATTGTAATTTTCAATATAGAATATAACATACAGAGCTATTTACTATACTATTATAGAATATAATGTACTATATTATTATAGAATACATATGTTATGATAAATGTAATGAATTCAGTGATTAGTCATAATCGCCGGCAACATATAAAGGTGGTTATGTATAATCACCGTTGCTTTAATCCGGTGCTTATGCATAATTACTAGAAATTATGATTAATCACCTAATAATCACATTCACTATATACTGTTATAGAGCTATACTATTATAGAAAATATTATATTCTATTTCGAACTTATTTTAAGTATTTTAGATACCGGGCAAGGTGTCCTAGTGGTACAGTACTTAGGTAGAAAATTCAAAAGTGATCTAAATCTTACTTGAAACACAACTCTTGACCCAATGGCTACGTGCACATGTAGGTACGGGAGGGCTCGGGTTCAAATCCGCTTGTGGCGCAGTTGTAGTCCATACTTTCAAACTGGGAGGCTCGATTGCTATTGTGACAATGTATGTAAAGCATTTCGCACCAATTGTCATTGGTGCAAAGAGCCTTCTGGGTTTTCCTTTATACGGTACGTAAAGATAGGGCAATTTCCCCTAAAGTCCTAAGAAAGGTAATGACGTTTTTTTCACCTACCGGTGGTCTGTTTTTGGCATACATAAGTTCGACACGAAAATCACTTTTATTCAACAACAAATAAATGATAATGCGTATAAGAGGGTACGGATTAAAAACCACACGCGTTGTTCGTAGCAGTAATCTCTTTCAAGAATAAGGAGAATCGATAGTACTTTTGACAGCGAGTATAAATGTCTTGGCTTGACAGTGCTGCCTGATGGGGATTTTTCACGTTTTTGTTCCATACTAAAATCAATTGGAGAAAATTTTTAAAAATCGTCTTAAAGACATTCCTTTCCATCGGTGATCTGGTCGTGGTATACATAAATGGAATACGTAGTTTCAGATATATAAGAAAATGTTTACCATATTCAATACCAAAATTTTTGAAATATAAGCTTTGACTTTAAACTCCGTTGTTTCTTTTCTTTCAATGTTTAACAAATATTTTAATTACATTAAATAATTAAATTAATTTTAATTTTCTTATTTATTAGATTTTTTTTTAAATAACTACATATTTCAAAAAAGGGGAAAGCAGTTTTTTTGTTTTCCTTTTTCAATATTTTCTTACTAATTTTCAGCACACAAAGACTGAAATATTTTTTAACGTCTAATACTTATTATCTTTAAATTAAATTTATATCCTGAAAAGTTATTTATATCCCAAAAGACCTATTTATTAACAACTTCATGTTTAATAAACAACATGATGTTACTACTTCATGCAAAATAGGTAACTAAAGTTACAATCATAAATATAATCATAGTCATAAATGATATATTATAACCTTTTTATGGTGAGTCCATAATAAATTATTATGAGTTTTAATAAAATGATAAGTTATATAGGATTTCTCATGAAATTATATAAAATCCTTAATATATATATATATACTCAAGCTCAAGAGCCAAAACATTATGACCACCCCTACATTTTGCAATGAACTCGCCTGGATGACGTGGAAGGCACGTGATCAGGTGGAAGTGGTATTTAACTGCTGCTAAAGAGTCTGAAGAATCATTCTTTCACTTACTTCTGTGTGTGATGGGAAAGGCTGCGGATCTAAGCGACTTTGATAGAGGGCAGATTGTAATGACTCGAAGGCTCGGAACAAGTATTTCCGAAACTGCACGACTTGTGGGTTGTTCGCGATCTACAGTTGTTAGTACTTATGCAAAGTGGATGAATGACTTGGAAACCAGCAGAAGACGACATGTGTTGGATTTCCACACGCTATCAAAGAAAAAGGTCGTCGGAGACTGTCTCGTATGGTGAAGCAAAACCGGAGCCAGACAGTGGCTCAGCTGACAGCCCAATACAATGCAGGACCAAGTAGAATAGTATCGGAGCACACTGTTCAGCGGACACTGTTGGATATGGGGCTACGCAGCAAACGTCCCACTCGTGTGCCTTTGCTGACCAAGCGTCATCACCAACTGCGCCTGCGCTGGGCTCGGAAACATCGTAACTGGTCCATGGATCTGTGGGAGAGAATTGCCTGGTCAGATGAATCACGGTTTGTCATTCATCACGCCGATGGCCGTGTCAGGATACGCCGTCTTCCAGGCGAACATTTGCCCCCTCAATGTACAGTAGGTCATACACAGGCCGGTGGTGGCGGTATTATCCTTTGGGGGACGGTCTCTTGGGCGTCCCTGGGATACGTGGTTGTGGTAGAGCATACCATAAATGCTACAGGGTATATGAACATCATTGCGGACCAGTTGCCCCCTTACATGGCCTCTGTTTTTCCAGCTGGAAATGGAATGTTCCAATAGGACAACGCCCCTTGTCACAAGGCTAAAATTGTGTTGGAATGGTTCATGTAACATGATGCTGAATTCCAGTTAATGTCCTGGCCGCCTAACTCACCGGATCTCAATCCGATAGAACACATTTGGAATGCCCTGGGACGACAGCTCAGAGTTCAAAGATCCCCAATTCGCAATATCTCGGATTTGCGTGACCGTTGCTTAAACATGTTTTACAATCTGTCTCCGGCCATCTACCAAGGACTTGTGGCATCCATGCCAAGGCGGGTTGAAGCTGTGTTGCGCGCCAAAGGTGGGCCAACTCGTTATTGACAGGTGGTCATAATGTTTTGGCTCTTGAGTGTATATATATATAATGAGTTAGATTAATCATTTAGAAAAATAATTTTAATTTATCAATACTTTGTACTGATTCAAATATTCTTCTAGTCCTGGAAGAGTTAAATATGAATTTTAATGTGAAACCGTGCTCCCTCCTACGCACTGCAAGAGCGCCCCTTGTTTCGCTGAAGAGAAATAATCAGTGGGCCTCGAGACTCTCACTTGAGAGGACGTACGGCGCAACTAGCTGCCGTTAGTTACAATCGCTCATCCCGAGAGAAAATAAGAGGATTTTCAGCTTAGAAGTGGAATCCTCCCACGAACGTATATGTCTTTAAATGTGTTGCATGTTGTGTGTTAAATATATTATTTAGAGTTAATTGCGGTGATTATGTCGTATTTACCTGCCTTCGTCTCAACACCCACACACAGATAGAGCTTCACCAACAAACCGACAACACTACAAACGTTTTTTACTAATTTACTGAACACTACTACTGTGTTCAAAAAGTAAGATCAATTTTCAATTTAAAATTCCGGGGTTATAGAATTTCAATTTTTTTCTTCTTTTTTTAGGTTGCTGGCACTGTCCTTGACATCTGTGTGAAATTTGACTTCAAAATATCCATTAGTGTTTGAATTACGCTTGCCTTTGAGAGACGCTAAAACTGATTCCGGCGATTTTTGAAATGTCTGAATTTTGTTTGCGAAAACATATAGAATGTTTCAGAAGATATTCGGTGAGCATGCCTATATTGGGAAGAAATGTTTACAAGTGGTATAAACAGTTCAAAGAAGGCAGAGAACGCGTTGAAGACGAAGAGCGCTCTGGTCGATCCTCAACGTCAATCGACGAAGCTCCCGTCCAAACAATTAAAGATTTTGAGCTTGCAAGCCGTCGATTTACAATTAGAGACCTTGCTGATGATGTTGGAATTTCAAAAGGATCAGTCAAAAGATGTTTTGGGCCTCAAACGCGTCAAAACTTGATTGATACCGAAAACACTGAATGCACCAGCTCACACTGCATTGATTCTTCCTGACTGAAAAAAATGAAACCCATATCGTTTCACAACTACTGTATTCCCACCGTGCGACTTCCGGCTATTCCCTAAACTCAAAAGACCACTCCGGGACACCGTTTTGAGTCGATTGAAGAGATTCAACGTGAATCACCGTGCGCTTTGAAGGCCACCCTTGCCGATGACTTCTTAGCATGCATTGAAGATTGGAAAAAAAGTTGGCATCAGTGCATTGTGTCCGGAGGGGATTACTTTGAAGGCGATGAAATAAATTTGGAAGAATAAATAAAGAGTTTTTGAAAAAAAATATAATTGGACTTTTTGGGCACAGCAGTATATAAAGTTGTTGCCCATAGTTCGTTAGACTGAAATATTCATGAAAAATAAAAGCATAACTCTGTAGCCGAAATTTTGCAAATCAAGCAAGTTAAACAAAAATAAAATAAAAAATGAGCTTGAAACGTGCGAAGTATCTATAAAACTTCTTCAGTCCGAGATGAATTTTAACCGGGGCTTCAGTGACAAATATTATTCTACCAAATTTAGAAAAATATCGAATAGAAAGTTTTTATTCGAATCGATGTCTACTAACTTCGAAAGCTAAAAACAACAAAAAAGTTAGTCAGACTCGGTTTGTTATCTCGAAAATTTTTTTTCGAAAGAAATAACGAAAAGGGAATGAACAAAAAGCAAAAAAAGTAATCAAACTATGAAAACAAAAGTCTGTGAAAAATTTCTCGTGGAAGAGAATTGACTGGATCCTCTTCAAAAGTAAAATATTGCGATTGGCCCTGGATCTAATCAATAAATAAAAAAAAATTCAGACTTTCTTGATTAGAAACAATAGTTTCGGGCTCTTGTATTTAGACTTTTTCTCGCTAATTTGTATTTTACAGCTTTATTTTTCGAAAATAAATCTTGATTTTTTTTTTTCTGAGGATATAAATTCTTACTTTTAATTCAAAGTCAAAGAGAAAAGTTCTTATTTTACTTTTATTTTATTTTTTTACTGATTAAAGTTATTTCAACTATTTCTATCTTACTTATAGTATTTTAAAAAATAAATTATTTTCCTTATAGAAAAAAAGTGTAAATTATTTAAGAAAAATGTATGTAAATGTGCGTATATATTAGAAAAATTCATGTAAATATACGTATTGGAAAAATGTATGTAAATGTTCGCATGCATTAGAAAAATGTAAATGTTCGTATGTATTTAAAAATGTAAATTTACGCATGCATTAGAAAAATGTTTGTAAATATATATATGTATTAGAAAAATGTATGTAAATGTTCGTATGTATTAGAAAAATGTTTTTAAATGTACGTATATATTAGAAAAGTTTATGTAAATGTACGTATTGGAAAAATACATTTAATTGTAAGAATATGTTAGAAAAATGTAAATGCCCGTATGTATTAAAAAATATAAATGTACGTATGTATTAGAATGTATGTAAATGTATGTATGTATTAGAAAAATGTATGCAAATTATGTATTAATTAGGTACATAATTGAACAATTTATAATAATACCTAATTTTCTTAATGATATATTCAGCGTTTTTGGAACGCATATTTACCACGAATTCATAAATTTTTTAAATGTATTAGATCTTAGAATTTAAAAATAAGTTATTAAACCTTTCTTTATTTGCATTCCTTATCAGTAAAAGTACAGATGACTGTAGTGCAAGCATAATTCTGCTTTAAAAAAATAAATATATTTACCCAACTTGGTGGCAGACAGTGCATGAAAGCTCAAGCTCAACCCCCTGTTGGCGTGCATTGCAGTCATTGTTTTCAATAGCGAGAAAACTTGATTACCATCTTACACCTACGATCAGACTACCCTTTAAATGGCGGACAATTAACCCTAAATTAACTCCCTTCATCATTCCCTTCATCATCCCTTCAGCTGTTTGAATTATACATATAAATCATTAATTAGGAGTTTTTATGGATCTCAAAATCCGCTCATGTCCAACTAAAAAAGAACTGCTGTACATTAAACCTTTCCGGTTATGTTTTTTTAAAAATATTTTATAGAATGTTATGAACTTATTAAAAGAGACATGAACTCATTAAATGAGATAACGTAACACTTAACGTAAATAATTTAATTGTATGTGTCAAGTTTTTGTTGCAACTTATTTACTGTTAAAAGGGCAGACATGGTGAATGTTGTTGCCAACTCTTTCCAATTTTTCCACGTTATCTTGTGGTCAGACCATTGAGTATATTCAACATAACTTGAAAAATATAAAATTTAGAAGTAGAATTTTTCTCTGAATTTATTATTTCATCCCAGAAATTTGTAGCCAAAATTACAAAAAAAAAAAAAAAAAAAAAATTATTATTTTTAATTAATTTAAAATCTGGTTTTTTTATTGCTAACAGATTTCATGCCACCAGATGGCGCCAGTCTAAAATTGATTGATTAGTCAGATTGTTGCCACCAGATGGTAGCAGTCTGATTGATGCCATTAGTGAAGTAATTTTTAAAATAAATAAGGTAGAAATTTTTTATTAACTTATTTTTTTAAATTATTATTATTACAACAAATTACTATCTTAAAAAACCTTATTTTTTATTGCTGTCAGATTTCACGCCACCAGATGGCGCCATGCTAAAAACTGAATGGTGCCATTAGTGAAATAATTTTTAAAATAAATAAGGTAGAAATTTTTTATTACCTTATTTTTAAAAAAAAATTATTATTATAAAAAATTATTATCTTAAATAATCCCTTTTTTTTATTGCTATCAAACTTCACGTCACCAGATGGCGCCAGCTAAAAACTGATTGGTGTCATTAATAAAGTAATTTTAAAAATAAATAAGGTAAAAATTTTACAATATTAATTTTCAATGTATTTTCCAAGCTGGCTTTGTTTTATTCTTAAAAATAAATGCTTTCAGATTAATATTGAAAAAATTCATTGACAATTATTAGACAAGATTATTTGCTTTATATTATATTGATAATAATTAATAATCAATTATTATTTATTATATAAATTAAGATAATTTAAAGTGAGTTATTTATAATAACAAGCCCTTTACTCTGCAAAGATATTTTTTCTTAAAATTTACTAAAACTGAAAACCTTAAAGTTTAACTTAAAAACTTAAAATTTACTTTCCTGAACCTGACTACGTCGAGTCATATCTGCTATTATGGCAGATGAATGCATAAAATAAAAATGGTGAAAATTAAGAAAAAAATTTTATGCTTGCATTTAGCAAACGAAAAAAAGTGAAAAAATACGACTAAATAACGAGGTGATACATTACCAAAAATGTCGATTTTGTTTGCGTATAATTTAATGTACTTTTTTTAGTGCATTGGATCTGAATATTAAACCCAACTCGCTTTGAATGAGAAGTCTTAATAAAGTTCCAACATCTCGCTCGCGTTAAAGTTTCATTAAAGTAAGAATGCGTTTAATGCGACTTTTCTGTTTGAATCGAGTTACATGAGAATTCCTTCATGAATTTTAAATTCCCATTATGTCAGACATCAAAACAATTTGCATTCCTTACACGAGGAGAATTTTCGAGGAAATCGAGTCAGAACGCAGTCGCATTTTTACTAAAATATTCAACTTGAATAAGAGATTTGCATAATTTGTCACAACTTTGAAGTTTTGATTTTTTATTTCGTCTAAATTTTTTTGGTAAAAATGCATATGTTAAATGTTACAAAAAAAAGCTTCATTTAAGAAGATGGAAATACGTTTTTTTTTTAGATCAAAAGAAATGATTTACAACCTTTTCTGAGAACTTTTCAAATAAAAAAAGGTTATTCAAAAGAAAAAAAATGAATAAATATATTTTAAAACATCCTACATCTAACTCATACATATTTGACATATATATATGTGTGTGTAATGTTGTACATATATATATATATGTATGTACATATGTATATAATGTTGTAATCATTGCACGATCATAATCATAGCACGTATATAATGTTGTAATATTTGTAGTTTTGGAGGAAGCTTTTCGAGCTTTTGAATCAGTTGAAAAGGCTTTGCATCTAAACATAAACCAGGAAAAAACATAATATGTGCTTTCCTCAGGAAATATTAGTCAGGATGCATATATTACCTTAGACATTTACACTTTTGAATCTTTATTTAATTTTAAATCTTAGGATTAGAAATTAATTGTCAAACTAATATCTTACCTGAAATAAAAAAACGGAATTGTGTTTGCCAATAAGGCCGTATATGGGTTAAGAAATCTGTTTAAATCACAGTTCATATACAAAAAAAATTAAATTCTTGTTATATAAAACCCTTATTAGACCTATTTTGATCTATGGCTCTGAAACATGGACTTTGGAAAGATCTGATGATTCCCACTTGAGTATATTTGAGCGGAAGATTTTAAGGGTTATTCTTGGATTATTTAGGGAAAGTGATTGTTGGAGAAAACGGTACAACGCAAAAATTTAAAACTGTTATTATAAAATTTATTGAGATCAATATATTAAACTGGGTTGATTATATATTTAGAATGAATGATTTAAACACTGTAAAAAAGTCTTGTTTTGGCAAAGTCACACGGACAAAGAGAAAGAGGACGATCCAAGTTGCGATGGATAGACGCAGATGAAAAAGAGTTAGCTGTACTAAAGATTAAGAATTGGAGGACCGTTGCCATCCAAAAGAATGCATCGAAATCTCTTCAAAGGAAAGCCTTGGCCCACCCTGGGCTGCCGTACTATTGATTATTATGTACATACTGGCGTTCGGTACCACAGATATCGGGTTCAAATCCCGGCTTTGCCCATGGGTGTTGTAGGGTTCGGAATCCACTTTAAACCGTAGGTCCCGGTCCTAATATGATCGTAGAGCGTTGCGGGGGCATTGTTACTACGCGTCCGTAGCTTATCATCAAGTTACACGCGCCCCCTGGGTAATACGAATTGAGTAACGTCTGTGCAGCGCTTGCCTTAAGGCATCCAAGACGTCCATGTCTAAGTGCCAGCTACATTAGAACAAATATATATACATATATATATATATATATATATATATATATGAAAAAGAGGAATATTGTTAAAAACTGAAGTGAAGGAGTACATTAAAAGTTTTTTTTAAATATAGTTAAATATAAATAAATTTTAATATAATTCATTTCATACTATAAACTCATTTTATATAATTTATTATTTTTAAGGCGTTGGGTACACCACTTCAAAGGTCTCTCCGTATAATAAATAGTAGGTGGAAACTGTGCCTCCATGGGGAGGTAATTGTTCCACTTTTATGACTCGTATTAGAGGAACCCTGATAACATGAACTAGGCGTTACCAGACGGCCTGTCGATACTAAACTGTCTGTCACAGCGTCCACCAAGTTAACCAAGTTGTCCACCTTCGCCGTGTAATAGATGTCAAGCTTTCAAAGCAATGGCTTCTATCAGTGGTGCTACAGCACAATACGAGTGATTTAAAACAAAGTTGCAGATATCTTAAACGGTGTTCTTTCATTCATAGAAGCTAAATATAGAAGCTTTTATAAAAAAATGAATTTTTTAGAATTTATTAATTTAGTTTGCTAAAAGAAAATCTTTTAACTAATTAAAATTTTGGAAAATTTAGCATTTTTATATATTAAATCAGATAAATCAGTTAAATCGGTATATATACACTCAAGAGCCAAAACATTATGACCACCCCTACATTTTGCAATGAACTCGCCAGGATGACGTGGAAGGCACGTGATCAGGTGGAAGTGGTATTAAGTGGTGGTATTAATCCATGCCAAGGCGGGTTGAAGCTGTGTTATATATATATATATATATATATATTATTTGTGCGTGGGGAGCGGGGGTGTTAAAAATGAAGTAAATGAGTACATTAAAGTTTCTTTCTAAATATAACTAAATACAAATAAATTTTTATATAATTAATTTCATTGTAAAAGCTATTTTTATACATTTTTTTTTATTTTCAAGACGTTGGGAATATTTCAACCATCCCTCCATGTAATTAATAGTACATGGAAATTGTACCTCCTTGGAGGAGTTACTGAGTAATTGTTCCACTTTTATTATTCTTGTTGCGTAAATGCTGATAACACCAATTGGGCGTTATCAGGCTGCCCAACTGTCTGTACTAAACTGTCTGTCACAGTGTCCACCAAGTTAACCAAGTTGCCCACCTTCACAAAGTAATAGAAGTCAAGCTTTCAAAGCAGTAACTTCTATCATTATTATAGTATTATATCAATATTATACTGTCAGTATATTACTCGTATTGTACAGCACAATACGAATAATTTAGGGCAAAATTACAGATATCTTTTCTACAAAAATTACAAATATCTTCAATCAATGGTCTTCAATGTTCTTCCATTCGTAGAACGAATTCCGAACAAAAACATTTTATTAAAAATGGCTCATTCATTCATAGAAGCTAAATAAAAACTTTTTTATAAAAAATGAATGTTTTAGAATTTATTAATTTAGTTTGCTAAAAGTGAAAATTGGGCCTCCATGGGCGGGTTTCAAGAGTAATTGTTCCACTTTTTTTATTTGTATTGCAGAAATTCTGATAATATGAACTAGGCATTACCAGCAATAACTTCTATCAGTATTATAGTATAGTATCAACATTATACTACCAGTATATATACTCGTATTGTACAGCACAATACGATTAATTTAGGACAAAATTACAGCTATCTTTTCTATAAAAATTACAAATATCTTCAATCATGTCCTTCCATTCATAGAACGAATTCCGAATCAGAGCATTTTATTAAAAATGAATCTTTTAGAATTTATTAATTTAGTTTAAATTTGAATCTTTTAGAATTTTTGAATTAGTTAAAAAAATCTTTTAACAAATTAAAATTTTGGGAAATTAGAATTTTTTATGCATTAAATCAGTTTATTTATTTATTAAATCATCATTAATAATGCATTAAAACATTTTATGAAATCGACATATATATGACAGAAGAAGCAAGAGTACAGTTTATTTATAGAATATTTTGCATGCAAAAACGATATTTGTAGTAAATTATTTTTCGTTCATCGTCTTGCTAAATATTAGTATGGAATATTATTCAAAATCATAAATTTAACTTGCTAATCATAGAATTTTTAGACCATATCTAAATAAAAGATTTAATCCTGAATAACAAAATAGCTAGCAGTAGTATATATATATATATAAGATCTCTGTAGTAAGTAATGTGACTTGCAAATGTTGGAGGCATCTTTGGTATTCCCATGTCAAAATTCAGAAATCCTTGAGCTCTATGAAATAAAAGCTGTCCAACTTTCCTTGCCATCAGTTTTATTTTATTTTATATTTGAAATAGTTTTTCGTATAAATATTCTGTTTCTGTTGCTTGCATATCGCATTACATAAAATCACATTTGACATTTTGTGATGTCTTCTCTTTTCAGTGCATGGACCAGTTTTGTAATTTTATTATAGTAATGCATTAAAGTACAGTATTAAATTGATAAAGCAGTTTAACTTCTTTGTCTTTAACCATTCATATCAGATTCATCCTCTTCCCAAAATATTCTTCCTATTTTAAAATTTAAACAAGTAATATAAAAAACAAATTTTTTAAGTAAATTCCTACTTTTTTTTCACTCTATTGCAGAAAGTTCCTTTATAAATAATTTTCATTCATTTTTTTAAATGCATCTGCTGCCATCTATTGGTAGATATATGCAATTTAAATCTTAAAAAAACTAAAATTAATTAATTAAATTTAATTACTGAATTGATATTTGAAAAAACTGTATTAACATCAAGTGTCATCCACTACAAGTTCAAAAAAATGTATTTGAACTTGAGTGGATGAATAAAAAGTATTTTATGAACGATTGAAAATTTGAACAAGTTATATATAGGGAGAGTGTTTGCTAATAGAAGGAAGTGAATAATAAAAAGACTAAGTAAGACTAAATGTACGAAATGTCTTAATAAGCTTGGATTTTTTTCACGCTGTTTGAATCCCGATTCTAAACTCGAACAGAAAGTTGTAGCAGGCAAGCTGGTAATAAGCATGATAATTTTTAGGCTGGAAATTCCTTCCAATGGCGGTTAGGTGGTTAGGTGGAGGGTGCGACTTTCCTTGAATGTGTTTGTTCCAAATTAGGATTTCATATAACAAAACAGCAATGCTCACTGAGTAAAGCTGAATTTGCTATATGTTTGCTATTCTATTTGTATATGACCTCAAATTAAATATTCCTGCATTAGAAAACAACTTTAAAAATATAAATAAAATAAAAATATAATTAATAATAGTTATAATGTTTTGGAAATGATTATGATATTTTATCATTTATTTATATCATGCTTTAGATTATTTAAGAAATTGTTTAATATTATCATATATATATATATACAATATATTACTCCAACTATATATTGAGTAATTATATTGAGAGCTATATATATATATATATATATTGGGATTTAGTGCATTAATATAGTTAATTTAATAAATAATTAAAACTGATTTAATATATAAAAATTCTAAATGTTCCTAAATGCTAATTTGTTAAAAGACTTTCTTTTAACAAACTAAATTAATAAATTCTGAAAAATTCGTTTTTCATAAAACGTTTTTATTTAGTTTTTACGAATGGAAGAATATGATTTAAGATATCTGTAATTTCGTCCTAAATTACTCTACTAAATATTTTTTTTATTTCATTCGAAAACATAAATATTGTTTATTTAAATTTTTCCTGGGTTGAAAGTAGCGATGTGCAGTAAAGATAATCTCCATTGTTGGTGTCTATAAATTAAAGATACATATTGTTGAAAAAAGTTTCCAATTTGCATACATATTAAATTAAGTGAAGGGAAACTTTTTTGTTCCTTGCAATTAACCTAAATCAACACAAAATACTCCAAATGGTTCTATTTTTGCTGTGTTCTCCGCATTAAAATTTTAGAAATCTCATTTGGTTTTTCAAATTCAACCCCAATTTCTCTTTGTGGAAATACATTCATAAATATTATCTCCCCAAAGCTTTTTTTTCATGTATTGATATGTTTAATGGTAAAATAAAGAATAATTTTAAAAATCTGGCAATTTATTTCTAATTTTTGAATGAAATTAACACGTATCTTTAATCATTTCGATGGTAAGTTGTTTATATAACTGTAATGGCAAACGACATTTTGTTAAAATGCATTAAATTATTAAACATTTAAATTTTGTAAAAAGACATTGAATGGACAATTCATTAGCTATTATTGAAAAAGGATCAGTCAAGCAAACAATTTAAATGTAATTTTCTATGTTGTTGTTTCTTTTGCCATTTGGTTGACAGCAGCATCTAGACAAGTCCAACAACCCGTGTGGTCTCATGAAAAGAAGGAAGGGAGGGAGCAGCTTCTGTTGGGATGGACCAACCGTAGGTAGAAGTCTCACTTGTCTCAGTGATACTGAAGAAGAAGGGCAGTGTCTTCCTGGAAGACTTTTAGGAGGAACTACATCGCACTTGACTACCATATGGGAGAAAAACCGGAAAACTTCCACCAGGTAGTCCGACAAACGAAACAAGATGCTGAACATCACAAACTTCATCAAGTCTCCCTGTTTTTTGAATTAGTGTCTACAGCAAAGCCGGCAGCGGATTGAACCTCCGCCCTAATGTTCACCAGCGGTGAGCGTTGCCACTGAGCCACGAGTTCCACTTATATTTACCTTAAGCAGTGAGGATATTGGCTACTAAGAAGATTTTTATGAATAATTGCCCCACATTTATGTAGGTGGGAAGGAAAAATACGGAAAACTCCTATTCTGCAGCCTGATTTGGAGTGTAACAAGTTTTTTTTAATACGATCGATGTTGAGCAGTTACCTTTCCAAAAAAGCATTATCCCCTGCCTCCTCTCCCTTTCTTTCTTGTGGTTGTAATGTAGCAACATCTTCTTTCTGGATCTTTCATCATCTTTCCTGGATAACGCTAGATTTCTGATATCTATCACCTTATCAGTAGCCAACGAAAAAAAGTTATAATTTCAGAAAAAATCTGGTATCAGAAAAAAAAAAATTTTTAATGCTTTCCGTCAAAATAAATGTAATAATTTTTTCTGCTTAGTCTCAAAATAACGTAAACAAATCTTTTATCAAAATTTTAAAATAATTAGTACTTATTATTATTATAAAATAATTATTACATTTCTTTCCTTTTTAAAATTTTAAGCATATCTTTTAAGGTAATTCTTTTTACTATAAAAGTATACGATCGAATTCTATCCGCATTACATATTATTTCTAACAGTTACAGTTAACATCTGCTATGTAATTACAATGACGTTACACAGAAACAACATTTTAAGAGCATTAATTCATTTGAACAATTTACAGACAAAAAGAAATTTTCCAGAAACGTAACATGTCTGAACAATTTCCAGTCCTCCACATCTGGAAACAAACAAATTCCAAAACCTAATACTTTAAGAAAATGATTACTGGAAAATGTATTTTCCAAATCTGATTACTCGTTTACCACGGTGACCAAATATTATTAATAATAATAATAATTTCCAAAACTTGGAGCATATATTCAGCTCCCATAATTCACAGAATAAATTGGCAATGCACAGCAATGCACCTTGGGAAGTGTTCTCTCCAGAGAAGCGAGTTAGCAGAGAAACAGATGTTTCTGATTGCCAGAAGGAAGTTTTCTCTTTATTTGTGCATTTAGTTATGCTGTTATTAATCGCAGCTTTCTGGAACTTTTGTTTGAATTTCCAATACTAAAGCGAATTTTCATTTATTCGCTTCCCCTTCCAGTTTGGTTCTTTTATTGACGAGGCTCGTGGTTTTATTTTCATAAGATTAAATAACGTTGTATTTCTTAGGATGTTAAGATTGTATAAAGTACATTTGTTTAACATAGTTTCAATGTTAGAAGCATTATGTTATTTTTAAGCTTTGTTGTTTTTACTAAAGATTTGAGTCTCTTAGAAATAATTTTGATCATGTCTTACAGAAAATACATAATATATTATACAGGACACAGAATTGTATTTCTTAAGATGTTAAGAATGTTTAATATAGTTTCAATGTTCACGTATTATGTTATTTTTTTGTTTTGTGATTTTTCTAAAGATTTGAGTCTATTAGAAATAATTTTGATCATGTCTTATAGAAAATACATAATATATTATACATGATACAGGATTATATTTCTTATGATTTTAAGAATGTATAAAGTACATTTGCATAACATAGTTTCAATGTTAAAGTATATATATTATTTTTAAGCGTTGTGTTTTTTTTAAAGTTTTGTTTTTAGAGAAATAATTTTGATCATGTCTTATATAAAAATATATAGTATATTATACAGGCCATAAAATAACTTTATCTGTTTGGAGGTATCTGCATCTGAAGCTAATGAAAAGATTGAAACCAAATTTCATATACAGACTGTGGAAGACATGGGGAGACGATTTCTGCAAACACAAATTGGCAGATAGGTAAAATAATTCCGCTGCGTACGTACTATTAAATTTTAACAATCTAGGTAGATTTTTCAAATTTTCCGAGCTCATATGTGATTTTGGTTTGGTTTGATTTATCTCTTTACGATCCTGTTGTGCACACTTTGGGCTAATGAGGAGACCGATACCTACAGTTTAATTACGTTACACAGAAAAAACATTTTAAAAACATTAATTGATTTGAATAATCACAGACAACATAAAATTCTAGAGAAACATAGCACGTCTCAACAATTTCCAATCCTCTACAACTGATAATAAACAAATCCAAAACATAATACTTTAAGAAAATGATTACTGCAAAATGTATTTTCCAAATCTGATTACGTGTTTACCACAGTGACCCAATATTATTAATAATAATAATAATTTCCGAAACTGGGCGCATATTATCAGCTCCCATAATTCACAGAATAAATTGACAACACACAGCAATGCTCCTTGGGGAGTGTTCTCTCCAGAGACGCGAGTTAGCAGAAAAACAGATGTTTCTGATTGCCCGAAGGAAGTTTCCTCTTTATTTGTGCATCTAGTTATGCTGTTATTAATCGTAGCTTTCTGGAACTTTTGTTTGAATTTCCAATACTAAAGCGAATTTTCATTTATTTGGTTCTGCTTCTGGTTTGGTTCTTTTATTGACAAGGCTCGTCGTTTTATTTTTATAAGCTTAAATAAAGTTGTACTTCTTGAGGATGTTAAGAATGTATAATGAAACATAGTTTCAATGTTAAAGTATTATGTTATTCTTAAGCGTTGTTGTTTTTATTAAAGATTTGATTTTTGAAAAATAATTTTGATCGCGTTTTATATAAAAATATATTGTATATTATACAGCGTGGCCATAAAGTAACTTTCACTGTTTGAAGCGTTTGCCAGCTGCACTAGAAAAAAATATTCATAACTTTTGGGGCCTGAATGGCCGAGTGGCTAGCTCTCGAGTTCCGGCGGTGCCATGGCTGTTTGTAGTGGTTCGGAATCCACTTTTAGCTGTAGGTCTCGATCTAATAGGATCGTAGAGCGTTGTGTTGGTATTGTTACACCATGTCCGTAGCTTATCTTCAAGCTACACGCAACTCCAGGTTAGTGCTAAGTGAGTAGTCAGTGCAGCGCTTGCCTTAAGGGATCGAAAAAAATTGTCTAATTGTTTGTCAACTACATTAGAACACAAAATATTCCTTTTTTTTTTTAATTTTAAACATACCTTTTAAAGCAATTTTTTAATATAAAAGCATACGATCGAATTCGATCAGTATTACATAATATTTCTAGCAGTTACAATTAGCATCTGTTATATAATCACCATTACGTTACACAGAAACAACATTTTACGAACATTAATTCATTTGAACAATTACAGACAACATAAAATTCTCTAGAAACATAACACGTCTGAACAATCTTCAATCCTCCACATCTGGAAACAAACAAATCCAAAACCTAATACTTTAAGAAAATGATTACTGCAAAATGTATTTTCCAAATCTGATTACGTGTTTACCACAGTGATCAAATATTAATAATAATAATAATAATTTCCAAAACTTGGAGCATATTTTCAGTTCCTATAATTCACAGAATAAATTGACAACACAGCAGCAATGCTCCTTGGGAATGTTCTCTCCAGAGACGCGAGTTAGCAGCGAAAACAGATGTTTCTGATTGCCCGAAGGAAGTTTTCTCTTTATTTGTGCATTTAGTTATGCTGTTATTAATCGTAGCTTTCTAGTTCTAGAACTTTTGTTTGAATTTCCAATACTAAAGAGAATTTTCATTTATTCGCTTCCCCTTCCAGTTTGGTTCTTTTATTGACAAGGCTCGTGGTTTTATTTTTATAAGATTAAATAAAGTTGTATTTCTTAGGATGTTAAGAATGTATAAAGTACTACATTTGGTTAACATAGTTTCAACGTCGAAAGTATTATGTTATTTTTAAGGTTTTTTGTTTTTACTAAAGATTTGATTTTTGAGAAATATATTTGATCGTGTATTATATAAAATTATGTAGTATGTTATACAGGGTGGCCATAAAATAACTTTCTTTGTTTGCGGGTATCTGCATCTATAGCTAATGAATAAATTGAAACAAATTTCATATACAGATTATGGAAGACATGGCAAGAGGATTTCTGCAAAATCCAATTGACAGATAGGTAAGATATTTGCGCTGCTTTCACGTAAGCACTATTAAATTTCACAATCTAGGTAAATGTTCCAAATGTCCAAGCTCATACGTGATTTTGGTTTGGTTTGGTTTGTCTCTTTACGATCCTGTTGTGCGCACTTTGTGCTAATTAGACCGAGACTTACAATTTAATGTGTATTCTGAACCACTAACAAACATCCACCGCCAGGATTCGAAACTGGAGCCTGTGTTACCAAAGGACAGAGCTCTAGCCAATTGACCATCAGGCCGTCACGGCATTTTGGAACTGTTGGAAACGAAAAAATCAATAATTACATTGAATGCACGGAAAATGGATTACGTCAAGTTTCAGTATAATTTTCAATATCTTTTATGTAATCACGATTACATTACACAGAAACAACCTATATTCAGCTCCTATAATTCACAGAATAAATTGACAACACACAGCAATGCTCCTTGGGGAGTGTTCTCTCCAGAGACGCGAGTTAGCAGCAAAACAGATGTTTCTGATTGCCCGAAGGAAGTTTTCTCCCTATTTGTGCATTTAGTTAGGCTGCTATTAATCGTAGTTTTCTGGAACTTTTTTTGAATTTCCAATACTAAAGAGAACATTCATTTATTCGGTTCCTGCTTCCAGTCTGGTTCTTTTATTGAGAAGGCTCGTCGTTTTATTTTATAAGATTAAATAAAGTTGTATTTTTTAGGATGTTAAGAATGTGTAAAGTAAATTTGTTTAACATAGTTTCAATGTTAAAGTATTATGTTATTTTTAAGCTTTGTGTTTTAGCTGAAGAATTCATTTTTGAGAAATATTTTTGATCGTGTCTTATATAAAAATATATAGTATGTTGTATAGGTTGGCCATAAAATAATTTTCTCTGTTTGGAGGTATTTGCGTCTGTAGCTAATGAATAAATTGACACCAAATTTCATATACAGATTGCGGAGAACATGGGGAAATGATTACTGCAAAAACAAATTGGCAGATAGATAAGATACTTGCGCTTCTTTCACATACATACTATGAAATTTCCGCAATCTAGATAGATTTTTCAAATTTTCTAGCTCATACGCGATTTTGGTTTGGTTTGGTATGTAGCTTTCGATTCTGTTGTGCACACTTTGGGCTAATTAGACCGAGACCTACAGTTTAACAAAACCAACCACTAACAAACATCCACCATCAGGATTCGAAACTGGGATGAAACCAAACTGGAACCATACCAAAGGCCAGGGCTCTAGCCAATTGACCATTAGGCCGCCACGGTATTTTGGAACTATTGGAAACGAAAAAATCAATAATTAAAATGAATGCACGGAAAATCGATTATGTCAAGTTTCAGTATAATGTTCAGTATCTGTTATGTAATCACCCTTCTGTTACACAGAAACAACGTTTTACGAACATTAATTCATTTGAACAATCACAGGCAACATGAAATTCTCCAGAAACACATCTGAACAATTTTTATTTCCTCAACATCTGGAAACAAACAAACCCAAAACCTAATACATTAAGAAAATGATTACTGGAAAATGTATTTTCTAAATCTGATTACTTGTTTACCATGGTGACCAAATATTAATAATAATAACAATAATTTCCAAAATTGCATATTTTCAGCTCCTATAATTCACAGAATAAATTAACAGCACACAGCAATGCTCCTTGGGGAGTGTTCTCTTCAGAGACGCGAGTTAGCAGAGAAACAGATGTTTCTGAGTGCCAGAAGGAAGTTTTCTCTTTATTTGCGCATTTAGTTATGTTGTTATTAATCGTAGCTTTCCAGAACTTTTGTTTGAATTTTCATTTATTTGGTTCTGCTTCCAGTTTGCTTCTTTTATTGTCAAGGCTCGTGATTTTATTTTATAAGATTAAATAAAGTTGTATTTCTTAAGGATGTTAAGAATGTATAAAGTATAGTACATTTGTTTATCATAGTTTCAATGTTAAAGTATTCTGTGGTTCCTAAGCTTTGTGTTTTTTTTAAAGATTTGATTTTTGAGAAATAATTTTGGTCTTGATTTTTTGTCGAACATAAAAATATATAGTATGTCGTACAGGGAGGCCACAAAATAATTTTCTCTGTTTGGAGGTATTCGCATCTGAATCTAATGAATAGATTAAAGCCAAATTTCATATACAGACAGTGGTAGACATGGGGAGACGATTTCTGCAAAAACAAATTGGCAGATAGGTAAGATATTTGCGCTGCCTTCACATACGCACTATGAAATTTCCACGATCAAGGTAAATTTTTCAAATTTGCTAGTTCATACGTGATTTTGGTTTTGTTTTAGTTTGTTACTTTATAATTCGTTTTGTGCACACTTGGGGTTAATTAGACAGAGACCTACAGTTTAATGTGGATTCCGAACCACTAATAAACATTAACCACCAATATACGAACTTGAAGCCTGTGGTATCAAAGACCAGAGCTCTAGCCAATTGACCATCAAGCCGCCACGTGATTTTGGAACTCTTGGAAACGATAAAGGTAATAATTACAATGAATCATAGGAAAATGGATTATATCAAGTTTCAGTTTAATCTTTGAATAATAAAACAACTGCACATGCAAAAATGTATGACAGCAATATGAAACTAACAGAAAATAATCGTTTATTAATCAACATTAAGTTCGCCAAGGCCATGTGCAATATTTTAAATGTTCTGACCTTCTCTGTGTACAAGATATTACATTGTATAACAATCTGTATTGTTGTGATTAAATTGTCACCTTTGGTGTTTGTAACAGCTCGTTCTTATGTTCTCTTTCAAAGAAATCAGGTTTGTAACGACACCAGAATATACGGCGGATTTAAGGTACTCCTCCCATCCAAATGTCACATGAAATGATATCTAAGGAACTTGGTCGAAAGCATTGTTTAATAACTGTCTCATTACAAAATACAGTCATAAAAGGTTCTATTGTCGTATATATGTTGTCGTAATATGTTGTCGTGCGCCATCCTGCTTAAAAATTGTAGTGTTCATATGCTGTCTTTGCTGCAATTCAGAAACGTCAAAAATTTCCAGCATTTACAGATCTTTCTCACCAGTAATAATGCACGTAATAGGACCTACAGGAGTGATATTCCCAAAAAAGTATGGTTCTATTATGAAATCAGCAATGAATCCATACCACGTTATTTTGATAAAATTCAGTGACACTCGAGGGATCACTGTGGGCCATAAAGATGCCCAAATTTGGCAGTTGTAAGTACTGACTGACCATTCAGATAAAAATAAGCTTCATATCTCCTTAATATTTCCCAAGACTAATCACTGTCGTTTTACCATTCGGCCAAACGTAAAATTCAGGTGCTTTTCATAATTTGTCACTTTCAGTTCTTGCACACAACCGATCTTAGACGGATAGAAACGCAACGTTTTCCGTTAGATTTTCCAGACAATAGTCTAAAGCATATATTATCCTTATTGTACGAGAGTTTGGACCGCTTCTAGTCCCTGATCATCGAACACTGCAGTGTGAAATTTTTGTTACTACATCGTATGATACTGCTTTTCGTCCTCTGCCAGTTCTAACTCCTAGCGATACAGTTTCCACGAATTTTTTATAATGCCTCTCAGTGCTACAACAGACATCGAACCTATACCCAAATTATGAAGCCTTCTAAATTCCCTAAGAGTATCCACAGCATTATGTTCTCTAGTGTAAAAGAACTTTACGAGTAAAGCACGCTGATTTAAAGTAGAACGCATTTTAAGCACAAAAAAAACAAAGAATTGCTCATTGAACGTTAACTCCCTCTATTTTAAAAGGAAATGAGTGGCGCTGCGGTCTTGTAAGCACAGGAAATTTGAAAAATCTACCTAGATTGGGCAAACTTCATAGTGAGTACGATGCAGCAGCGCCAAAATCACCCCTATCGGCGACTTTTGATATTTTTTGTGTAAATCATCACTTTGCACAGTCTGTATATATAATATGGTTTCATTCTGATCGTTAGTTTTAGCTAAAGATGCCACCAAACAGAGAATGGTATTTTATGGGCACCCTGTAGAAAATTCAATTATTTATTTTGAATAATTTTATATAATATTCAATTATTTATTTTGGATAATTTTATATAATATTCAGTTATAGTTTTTGAATATTCAATTATTTATTTTATCTTACTATGTCTTCGAATCTACTATGTTAAAAGAATTATTTGTTTAATATTTAAGAACATTTAAATTCCGAAAATAGGCTTGTTTGATAATATATTTTTGTCTGCATTTAAATTTTTATTTTTACTCTGTTTAATAAAAAAATGAGTTATTAGTATTGTCGAATATCTTACCATAACAAAAACAGCATTATTTAAACAAGATTACTTAATATTTCTCCTATGTATTGGATTTTAGAGAAAATAATTCATTTTTAAAATAATTTTATAAAAAAAGTTTTGTTCCATTTCTAAAGAAGAAAACAAATTAATTGTCAAAAATATTTATATTTAAAAGACGATAGATGCAAATACTTAACATTCAAATAAATAAATTTAACCATAATGAATGAATTTAGCATTAATAAAATAAAGTTGTCTTTTATTTAAAGAATTCTGTGACTTAAAAATTTTTGTTAAATATATTATTTTGAAATATAGTGAAAAGATTTTTAATTTATTATTTTTGTATAACATTATAACAAATATATGTGTGCATAGGTTGAAAATAACTTAGTTAATACAGAATTTCGAATAAATAGAATAATTTCATTCTAAAATCAAAGAAAATTTTAATTTACACCTACGTGTACTAACATTTTAAATGAAATTAAAACATAAAAGAAAATTTCCAAATAAAATTTTTAGTTTTATTAAAACATAAACACTTCTTACATTCAAATAATTCTGCACAGTTTTAATAAAATAATAATAAAGAAAAAATATTATAAATGGTGTTCTTATACTGTCTGGTTGAGAACAGCGAGAAAATGCTCTGTTAGAAATAAGGAGTTCTTTAAAGAAATAATGTAAAGTATGATATTTTATTCAAAACAAAACGTATTCAAAAATTATTATATTTTATTTTAACATTCATTCCAAAATGTATTATTTGGTGAAATTGTTACTCTTTATTAATTTTACATTTCCTTTTTCTGAATTATAAAAGGAAAGTAGAAGATTACTTTCTAATTATTTTTTCTTGTTACTAAAGCAATATTAAAACTTTCTCTTTTGTTATTTTATCTTTTAATAATAATAAAGATCAAAAATATAAATTACGTAAAACATTTTCTGTAATATAACAAAAACCTTTTTTGTCGAGTTGTATCAAGAAACCCTTTTAATTATAAATATCATAGATCAATTTCATATATCATATAAAAGTTGTAATACAAATTTTAATGCAGTCTATATATTAATTTTAATTAAATAAAATACTAAACAGTATTAATAATTTTAATATTTTTCTGGATATTTATATACATACTGAATTTATTTATTGAAACTAAAATAGTAAATGTAATGATTTTATATGAAGGACATAATAATAGATATTACTTCTTTGGGGCAATATTTTTATTTAAGTTTTGAATTACAAGTAATTTTTATTTAAGTTTTGAATTACATTGAGTTATTAGTATTGTCGAATATCTTACCATAACAAAAACAGCATTATTTAAACAAGATTACTTAATATTTCTCCTATGTATTGGATTTTAGAGAAAATAATTCATTTTTAAAATAATTTTATAAAAAAAGTTTTGTTCCATTTCTAAAGAAGAAAACAAATTAATTGTCAAAAATATTTATATTTAAAAGACGATAGATGCAAATACTTAACATTCAAATAAATAAATTTAACCATAATGAATGAATTTAGCATTAATAAAATAAAGTTGTCTTTTATTTAAAGAATTCTGTGACTTAAAAATTTTTGTTAAATATATTATTTTGAAATATAGTGAAAAGATTTTTAATTTATTATTTTTGTATAACATTATAACAAATATATGTGTGCATAGATTGAAAATAACTTAGTTAATACAGAATTTCGAATAAATAGAATAATTTCATTCTAAAATCAAAGAAAATTTTAATTTACACCTACGTGTACTAACATTTTAAATGAAATTAAAACATAAAAGAAAATTTCCAAATAAAATTTTTAGTTTTATTAAAACATAAACACTTCTTACATTCAAATAATTCTGCACAGTTTTAATAAAATAATAATAAAGAAAAAATATTATAAATGGTGTTCTTATACTGTCTGGTTGAGAACAGCGAGAAAATGCTCTGTTAGAAATAAGGAGTTCTTTAAAGAAATAATGTAAAGTATGATATTTTATTCAGAACAAAACGTATTCAAAAATTATTATATTTTATTTTAACATTCATTCCAAAATGTATTATTTGGTGAAATTGTTACTCTTTATTAATTTTACATTTCCTTTTTCTGAATTATAAAAGGAAAGTAGAAGATTACTTTCTAATTATTTTTTCTTGTTACTAAAGCAATATTAAAACTTTCTCTTTTGTTATTTTATCTTTTAATAATAATAAAGATCAAAAATATAAATTACGTAAAACATTTTCTGTAATATAACAAAAACCTTTTTTGTCGTGTTGTATCAAGAAAATCTTTCAATTATAAATATCATAGGCCAATTTCATATATCATATAAAAGTTGTAATACAAAATTTAATGCAGTCTATATATTAAATTTAATTAAATAAAATACTAAACAGTATTAATAATAATAATATTTTTCTGGATATTTATATACATACTGAATTTATTTATTGAAACTAAAATAGTAAATGTAATGATTTTATATGAAGGACATAATAATAGATATTACTTTTTGGGGTAATATTTTTATTTAAGTTTTGAATTACATATAAAAACAAATAAAAGTATCACTTTTTAAATTAATAATCAATTATTAATCTTTAATAAAATACATCTTCACTGATTTGGTTCAATATACCTGCTGGTATAACATGAAAATGAATTCCTTTGAACCTTTTTAATAAAATAAGCATTTAAACATAAATCTATGAAAGATTTATGACATTGCATTCATCTATTGAAACAAAAATAATGAATTTAATGATTTTATGTAAAGGATATAATAATATATATAACTTTTTGAGGAAATATTTATAATACTTGAATTACATTTATAAATAAATAAATTTATTACATAATTTAATTACTCGAAAAATACAAGGCAAAAATCAAGTGTGTTCAAAAATTCAACAGAATTGAATAGAATTATCAATATTTTTCTGTTTAGAGAAAACTCCCAAAATACACATGAAAGATTTCTTAATAATTTTAACTAGATATTTAGTTATGGCATTTCCAAATATATTGGCCCTAATTTATATTTTAAAACAAACATAGCTAGGAAAGTAAATTTTCCATCTAACTATCTCTCGTTCGTAAAATAAAGTATAACAAAATTGAAATTTATGATTTTCACCTAGAGACATAATTACTATTTTCAAATTGCGCTCGCGTTAATCATACAATTAATAAAATGTTATTACCAAAAATTGTTAGATAGGAAAATGGGGCAAAATTTTTGAATTAGTTTCATTCCACTGTACCACTCATTTAATAAAATTAAAGAATAGCAAGAACTTAAATTTCATTTTTCATACATTCGATCTTCTATATATTCGATTTCTTAAATTATCGTTTTCGTTGTAAAATAAATATGTTAGTTTAAACCTATGAGTTAATAATTTTGATTTTGTGTGCAGCAAATATTCACTCATTTTATAAAAAATGTTTCGCTAACTATAACAGTAAAAAATTTTTTTAAAAATTAATAATTTGCTATATTTGAATTGAAATGCTTCTACTTTTAATTGCTTTAAAACACTTTTTGAAGTATATAAAGTAAAGTAGTTTTGCGGTATGGTATCTTTAACAAAACTATAATTTTAACCTGTGCTTCCTCCAACACACTGGAAAGAGCGCCCCTTCCCCCTTTGGCGTTCAGGAGAAATTGTCAGTAGCCCTCGAGACTCTCACCCGAGAGGAAGTCTACCACAACCATGTGCTCAGAAAATGTTTGGTTTACAGTCTGTCGTCAAGAGATGAAATATATTTAGCACACCCCTGCGTATTAATTGGCATACAGACTCCCATCAGCAGAGGTAGTATATTTCGCGCATTCTGCATGTACCTGACTATCTGATTTTCGGCTTAGAAGTGAAACCCTTCCATGAATCTATAATTATACGTCTTTAAATGTGTTAAATATTGCATCCCTCTAATTGTATGTGTGTGGTGTTTGTGCGTGTGTAAATAAAGCTGTCAGTTCTCCAACCTGTGCCTCAAGTATCTCAACTCAGCGATACCCAGTTACAATCTGGTTGCCCAACTTGAACACGACGTAATTATATTTCAATCCCTTTTTTATTCAAAAATTAATTTGAAAGTATATTGGAAAAACAAGAAGGCATTATTCTTCAAGTAAATATTAAAACGACAATGAATTAATTGAATTTATATTGCAAATAAGTACTAAATTTATATTTCTAAAACTAGTGAAATAATGTCTAAATTTAATTTTTAAAATTAATTGAAGTTTGTTATAAAATAGGAAAAAAATTTTCAAAATGCATTTTAATTTTCTCCGATGAGCATAGCAAAAATTATTCGTTTCTTATTAGTTTCTGAAAATAAAAACAGCAATATACAAATAATTACTGAAATTCTTGATTTTTGTAACAATATAGTGTGATATTTGTGATTTTTGTAACAATATAGTAACATATAATGCTATTTTTGATACTAAAATGTGTAATGTAACATTAAATCACATTATTTGTTTTATTGTAAATTTATTTAAATGTAACATTCTTTTTTTACAAAAAGATGTGATTGAACTTTTTAAACATAGTTGGACAGCTTGTTTTTAAAGTTTTTTATCGGTTTTAAATTAATTATATACATTTAAAATGAAAGAATCTATTTTGTAAAAATTTAAGAACATGAATGTAATTAAATTTCTTATTTATAATCAGACTCTCCATTTAATGACATGTTTTTTATGTCAAAACTTACAGTTTTTTAATCTTAGAGATTATGTTCATTTATTAGCTCTTTCGCTGTTGGTCACGTGAGCTAGTGTTGATAGTTAATGGCCCACCGTACAAATAGGTTTTCCCAGAAGGCCACTTACTTTTTATAACGGATATGATTGAGTAGTGGTGATAAAACTTGATTGAGTGCATCATACTGATTACTAAGTAATATTTAGGCCTTTCCTGATGGAATATTTTGCTAAAGAACCAAAGCATGATAGGCACTTGAGATAAAATTATTTCCTAAATGCCACATTATACGCTGGAACGTGATGTGTACAAAATGAACAAAATAAAAAAATAAGTGACAAAATGCATTCATTTTGTATGATACTTTATCACTAACAAATATTTCATATAATTCTTTTAGTATAAGTTGGTCGCAACGATATTAGTAATGAAAACAATATTTTTAAACATTTTATTTGTGGATAGCAAATAAGAAAATAGCTATAAAAGAAAACTCATTTTATATGAGAATACACATGCCAAAAACTGCATTCTATTTTCAAATAATCTTGAATGCTGTTTATTCTTATAGTTCCCATATGTAAGATTAATCCCACAAATACCAATATTTCACCCTTTGTGGTTTCCTTCCAAGCAATTAATCTAGATTGTTGATTTGTTAAGAATTCTAGAATGTTGAATGGCGTTTTTTTGTTGTTTTTGTTGTTGAGCATAGCCATTTGTTTGAGCAATTACTTCATCAAAGAATCGAAGATGTATTAGTAAAAAAATAGCAAAATTAATCTTTTGGATTGACGCTTGAAACAGGTTTCAACAAACACTCTGATTTTGTAAAAGGAATTTGTTCTATTGATGTAGGGTCATTTTCCCAAATTATATTTCCCACCAAATGGAATCATGTTGATGACATGTCACCTTTTACAAGTCTTGCAATTCTTCGTCTTCGGAATTCGAAATATCATGGACACTTTAGGGAAGAATTGATTCTTCATTGCTGTCATAACTAATGTCATTCGGATACTCGTTTGAAAGCTTAACCAACAAATTTGCAATTTTCTTTTGTTGGGGAGCATGATGGTCTTGCTAAATTATCTTCTCTACAATTCATGTTACAAGATTTGTTTCATTAACTAATAAAGCTATAAAGTCAAAACCACATATAATTATACTCAGCTTCTAACGAATAATTCCGAATTCTAATTTATTCTAATTTCCGAATGAAGCGGAGACTAAATGTTGAGGGCCAGGTCTTCGCGTGAATGCATGACTTGGATATCACATTATACCACGCGCTGGGGCATGATTGCCTATGGCCAACGCTACACAACGCACAGACGCGAGATTAACAGCAAATATGTTAAAAAAATTATACAGGAAATTCCAGCAAATCTTGAAGGATGTTTGTTTTTTTTGCATAGCATTGAAATTGCAAGATTGCATTTTGTGAAAGTGAGAAAGGTAATTTTCCTTCCATTCTCTTCCTTGAATTTAGTTTTTAAAAGAATAGAAAATTTTATTATTTGAAAGAAAATTCTGACGTTTAAAGCTTTTATTGCCATTAAAAGATTTTTTGACAATTAGGGAGATAAATTTATTTTAAATATGTAATAACGGGAGGCAGTGTATACGGATAGAATTCAAGATCATATATGAGTGCGTGTGAGTATCCTGATTTTATATCACCGTATAAGAACAAATATAGTTGGAAATTGAAAGGCCTTCAGAGTAACGATGGTTGTCTCTGATCGTGTTATGAAACTTGATTTCATTTATAATCCCAGATGCACAACCTGACTGCTAAATGAACTGTTGCTCCCAGGAGTTAAAATCTACTCTGCAAATTGCGTACAATAAAATAAACTTTGCTAAAATAACGGATGTGCTGATGTTATCCACTGGTAGAAACAGCTGAACCTCGAACAGATTAAGACATCCCGAAAGTTATAAGTACAAAATGACTGAACACCAGATTTATAACCTTATAGAAGGGTATATTTAGATGATTCACAATCACATAGCATTAAAGACTCAAAATTGCATTCCAAGAGCAGTAGTGCACACATAAAACATCAGAATTGAATGGACACCACGAAAGGAATATGCGGTTTGTTAATCAACTTACATCAAGTAGTATGCTCGAAAATACCATATTTTCATGGATGCATGTAGTTTTTTCGCAAAGTCCTGCAGACGCTGTAGTGTGATAACCCGGCATGGTGCACTATAGCTCACAAACTTGAATTTTCCTGTACCTGACCTACATCCCCTATATATTACTCCCTAACCTACACTCCTAACTCTTAAATAACCGATGGCGCAGACGTCCAAAGAGCGAGGATGCCATTATTTGAGTTATTCCACCAAGTTCTTCAATCTTCACTTGAAGTCATGGGATCTTGGTTTTAATTTAGAAAGTTACAGAAAATTTCGGTTCTGAGTCTTATTGTGGAGATATAAGCATGTAATAATTATCTTAATGTGAAATTTATACATACATATATATATATATATATATACAAAACTATATATATAGTTTGGTTTGGATTACTAGATCAAAGCAATTTCACTAAATATTCTTAAAAGTCTCTGTTATGTTTTTTTAAACTGTCGTTAGTTGGTTTATTAAAAATAATCGGGTATAATAATAATATGATTTATATTATTCATCATTTATTTATATCATTTATATTATAATAATAATATGATTTATATTATTATTATACCCGATTATTTTTAATAAACCAATAAGTAGACGTAGTACACTGAAGTGACAAAAGTCATGGGACACCTCTTAATATCGTGTCGGCCCTCCTTTCGCCCGGCGAAGTGCAGCAACTCGACATGGCATGGACTCAACAAGTCGTTGGAAGTCTTCTGCAGGAATATTGAACCATGCTGTCTCGATAGACGTCCATAATTGTGAAAGAGTTGATGGTGCAGGATTTTGGGCACGAACATACCTCTCGATGATGTCCCATAAATGCTCGATGGGATTCATGTCGGGCGATCTAGGTGGCCAGATCATTCGTTGGAATTGTCCAGAATGTTCTTCAAACCAATCGCGAACAGTTGTGGCCCGGTGACATGGCGCATTGTCATCCATAAAAATCCCATCGTTGTTTGGGTACATGAAGTCCATGAATGGCTGCAAGGGATCTCCAAGTAGCTTAACATAAGCATTTCCAGTCAATGTTCGGTCCAGTCGCACCAGAGGACCAAGTCCATGCCATGAAAAAACAGCCCACACCATTACGGAGCCACCACCAGCTTGAACAGTGCCTTGCTGACAGTTTGGGTCCGTAGGGTCTGCGCCACACTCGAACCCTACCATCAGTTCTTACCAACTGAAATCGTGACTCATCGGACAAGGCCCCGGTTTTCCATTCATCTAGGGACCAACCGATATGCTCACGTGCCCACGAGAGTCGCTGCAAGCGATGTCGTTCTGTCAGTAAAGGCACTCGAGTCGGTCTTCTGCTGGAATAGCCCAAGAAAGCCAAATTTCTCCGCACAGTTCTAACAGACAAGTCCCTTGTACGTCCCACATTGATTTTTTGCGGTTATTTGACGCAGTGTTGCATGTCTGTTAAAATTTACGACTCTTTGCAGACGTCGCCGGTCTCGGTCGTTAAGTGCAGGCGGTCGACCACTGCGCTGTCCATGGTGGGATGTTATGCCTGAAATTTCATACTCTCGGCACACTCTTGGCACAGTGGATCTGGGAATGTTGAATTCCCTAACGATTTCCGAAATGGCATGACCCATGCGTCTAGCTCCAACTAACATTCCGCGTTCAAAGTCTGTTAATTCCCGTCGTGCGGTCATCATCACTTCAAAACCTCTTCACATGAATAACTTGAACAGAAATGAAAGCTCTGCGAAAGCAGTGCGCATTTATACCTGTTCTGCGCGATGCTACTGCCATCTGAAAATTTGCATATTGCTATCCCATGACTTTTGTCACTTCAGTGTATATCAGGGATTATTTATTAATTATTTTTATTATTTTAAATTATTTTATTTAAAATAATAAAATAATTAATATATAATTCCTGATATACTACGTCTACTTCAGCTTTTTTTCATTTACTTTTCCTGTTTTGTGTTATCTTAAATCAGCTCTGAAAAGTTTTATGCTAGCTATATTTGATTTATGCATTTTAATTCGAGATGCGTAAACAATACACACCATCAAAGACACATAAATTATGTGCTCAAAGTTTTGAAGTGGAATGGCTTAATAAAACGCAATTTAATGATTGGCTGGAACATCTCCAAACCGATAAAGACTTTAGTTTCCTTTAAGCGTTGTAAAGTGATTCTCAAAAATGAAAGTAAATCCAACATAATAATAACATTTTTAAGTTAATTTTTTATCTGAATTTATTGCTTTGTTCCGATAAATCGTAACTAAAATTTTCTTTTTAAAATATATTAATTATTTTTTAATTAAATCAAAACCTTATTTTTAATTGCCATCAGATTTCTCGGCACCTAATAGCTCCACAATTAAAAATTGGCTGGCAACAATAGTGAAATTATTGTAAAAAAAAAATTAATAATAAGTTAGAAAATTTACAATATTAATTTTCCATTTACTTTTCGAACTAACCAAATTTTTTACTTTCTTTAACTGAAAGTAAAATATTTGGGAATGCTTGGATAAGAATAAATATTTTTTAAACTATCAAACTTTTTACTTCGTACAGATTTTTTTTTGTTAATAAATTTTACTAAAACTAAATAAAATTTTTAAAAAATATAAAATTTAAAATTTACTAAACTTATTTTTTTAATCAAGCAACTCTGGGTCAGAGATTTGGTTAGATAATTTGATTCACAAATTATTACATATTCAGCAATTTAAATTCAACAATTTTATGTATAGCCCAATGCTACTCACACTCTTTGAATGATTTTGTCTCAGACTGTTATAATAAAAATCTTATGTTATAATTATTTTATTACTCTAATCTTATTTTAAAAATTTGTCAAATAATAGATAGCTCCATATGAAGGGATACAGTTGGTCTTAATGAAACTTTACCTAAATTTAAATTTAAAACTGGATTATATTGCAGCATTTAATTTTTCTTTGCTAATTTGAAAGAGATGAAACTGTGTAACACTGTGTGCAAAAAGAGATTTAACTACCCATCTTATAATTTTAATTCTTCTATTTGGTCGAGCATCTATCTACTTAACAAACAATTAAATGAACAGTATTTTAATTTTTATTCAAAGATTAAAATTCTAATTTAAAATACACGCCCTTAACACTATTAGAGAAAAGAACGTTCATTATAGTTGGAAAGGTTATTATAGTTTATTATAATTAGAAAGGTTATTATAGTTCATTATATTTGGAAAGGTTGTTATTGTTCATTATAGTTGGAAAGGTTATTATAATTCATTATAATAGGAAAGTTTATTATGGTTCATTATAGTTATAAAGGTTATTATAGCTCATAATAGATATGCACTGTATATTCATTATGTTTAGAAAGGTAATATTGCGAACGTCATTTTGGAATGCATGTATTCTTAATTTACTTATCCTGATATATATTCTGATTTCTGCCATTGTAATTTGATATTATTTACATTGAGTTTTATTTGTGAATGTAAGTGATTGATATAATTTTTAAAATGTAACTATTATAATGATAAATAATTTTATTAAAGTATTAAGTTTTTGAAAAGTATTTAAAAAGAATTATGATTGTAAAACGCAAATTAAATAATCATAATTTATTTACATTAAGTTTATAATAAATATTCTTTTTTATTAGGATTAAGAAATAATAACAATTTTATGCATTATATTAATTTATTTTTTTTTAGTTTTCTATGTATGTCTTCAAAAGAAAAGCAGTGTTTTTTTAATTGAGTCAGTTATTTATCTCTTACCTATGGCAGGTAGAATATAACAAGTTAAGTAATCTAATGAAAGCTAATAACCATGATTACATCAAACTCAATAGCAATCCAACTCGTTCTAATGAAGAAATTCTTAATTCAATTGCAATTATGTATTTAGATTATTAAATAAGTAATCTTCAACTAATATCTTTCCCTGAATTTGCAATTAATGGGCACTTGTTACATTACTTTGCAGAGATTTGCAAATCAAGAGGATTTTCTTAAATTTATTATAATTTATCTCACATTCTTTTTATCTTCAGTCCCACTTTCATTCAAAACACAATTGTTCAATTTACATTTTATTAAACAAGGTAAAATTCATACAATAAAATATGTATAAAACAAAAAATGTATTTCCAGTTAGAGAATTTAGAAATTTATGTTAATTAAAGGTCACATATCATATTTCTTTGGAGATATCTGCTAATCAAGAGGATTTCTAAAAGTTGTTATACCGTACATCACATTCTTTTCATTTTCAATCGACTCATTCATATTACAATAGTTCATTTTACATTTTATTAACCATATCACAGTTCATGCAATAAAATATAAATGATTTCGCAATAACTGTATTCCCTATTAGAAATTTATAAGCAGCATATATTTAATTGACGCTATAAATATAGGTTATATCGTTTTATCCATTTAGGCATGCAAATATGGGACAACTACACTGTTAAGTTCCTGCCAGGAACATGCTTACGCTCTTCCATACCGCTGTAAATAATAGCCTTTATCCACTCGTGCTGCCCATGAAATCTAGCGATATGAATCTGTTCATGGGCCGTGAATGATTCTACATGAGATTTTATCCTGCAGATGACATATGTCATAGCTCTGAAAAACGAGGAAGATTGAACGATTCTCAGTGATATGAAACTATACGTTCTGGGCTATTAGTTCTCAATGAATTATTTTCTACCGAAGTCGAACTGTTTGTTGAATTTTCAAGGGTGTTTCTTCCATACGGCATGGAAGTGAGTGGCGATTAACATTTTAAGTCTTTTGAGAAGGCTTTACTTCCCCTTATTTATAAAGGAAAAAAAACACTATCGCTCTTGTTTAATTTACAGCTGTAACCCTGCTTCCTGCTACCCACTGTCAAGAGATAGAGGCGTTCAGAATAGAGATCAACCGGCCTACAGACTGTAGAGAAAATATATTTCGGGCATCCTGCAGAAAAATCCGGCATCGGCTTAGAAGCAGAGTCCTTCCGCGAATCTATAATTATCTGTCTTTAAATGTGTTAAATATTGTATGTCTCTAATTGTATGTGAGTGGTGTTTGTTAACGTTTTGTTGAATGCGATGGTGTTGTTAACGTGTTTGTGATGGTGTGTAAATAAAGCTGTACTTTTTTCAACCTGTGCCTCAATTATCTCACCCTAGCCACACCCAATTACGATCTGGTTGCCCAACCTGAACACTACACAATGACAATATGATTAGAATCCGTGAAATTCTTAAGCTATTGTAAATGAGCCTACGCAAACCTCTTTTTTTCTGTGTTTTTATACATAAAATCAATTGCTCGTTGTACCTTTACTTATAAAAAATTATTCTTAATGAAGTTCTTTATTTTAATTTGCAAGAAAATATTAACAAAATTGTTTCATCTCAATAGGAGTGCAACGTAAATCTACCTTCTCGTGATACACTCCGGGCAACGTCTGTTACGGCAAAATGATCTACAAACACGGCCTTAAGTCTGGATCTCAGTGTGAGTTTCTTAGACTCCTGCAGTGGAACGCAGGTGGATTGTCCCATTATCATCAGTGGCATTGCTACGGCTTTTCTGTGGTCACGATTGTCTCCGCAAGCACCTTCACAGAATTAAACTGACTCCTGACTCTCTCTGTCTCCTATGTGATAACAGGGAAGAAATGGATATGTCTCACTTTGCTTCCTATTCTGCACTACCTCCTGCTTCTTTATGGAATCGTTAATGGATTGCCAGACTTAAGTGGATGGATTAACTGATGTAATTTGTTTCTATTTTGTTCTTTGTATTTATTTTTTATGATATCTGTTGTTCTGTAAACTTGTCATTGGGAATAAAAAAATTTCTTTGGAGTGCTTTTTGATAGTTCAAGTTTCCTTCTATACTATCATAATTAAATAAGAGAAATATTAACAAAAATTTACTTATATAAGAAATAATGTGTAGTAAGTGCACCGAAAGAACGTAATGCTTATAATACTTCCTATTCTGTAAGAATAATACAGTGGCAATAAAAATGAATATAGAAAAACAATGTAAAAATAAGTTTGAAAACACAGAAACTTTGTTAGATTTAGACACATATTGAATTGCGTGTTACAATGATGTAAAGTCAGAAACAATCTAATGATTGTATTGTGCCAAAAAAGATCTTTTCTATGAGAGAACATTAAGATCACTGAAAGCAGAGCGCAATAAAGTTAAACTATATGCTATTGTTCTCTTTCATTCAGACACTAGGAAAACGCATTTATTTCATTCTGTAAAAAAAAAACTGCAGTTTACTTAACTTTGTGAAAGTTCTTCTTTTAATTTGATTCTGAACTCTTTGTCTTACAATTCAAAAAAATTGCTTCTTCGTAGCTCTAGAACTTTCTTTTCTCTAAAATGTATGGTCGAACAATGGATTAAGCAATTTTACTTGTCAAAAATCAAAAGAAATTCTTTTTTCAGTATAAAAAATACTTTATACACATCTTTTGCATTAACGCAATTAGTTCTTCATTATTGAATTGTAAAAACTGCGAAACATTTAAGTTTAATTTTAAAAATTCTTATCATTAATTCAATTATTATTATCTAATTATTTGTCAAGACGATTAGGAATAAGCAAACTTGAGTTAATTAAAATGTACATGTGATTATGCTTACTTAATTATTTTAGTATCCTAATCTTCTAAAATTATCAACAATTGGATAAAAAATTAGACGTATGTCTATAGATAATAATAATAACTTATATTTAAAAAAAATGAATTTCTTATGGGATTTTTTTATAATGTTGAAAGTCAGAAAATAATTCTTAGACCTTTTAATCTTTTATTGATTATTGATACTATTTTATACGATTATTGATGCTATTTTATACGATTATTTATACTATTTTATATGATTATTGATACTATTTTATACGATTATTGATACTATTTTATACGATTATTGATACTATTTTAGCACAAAGTATTGTGATACTATTTTACTAAATTATTCTAAATGTAATTACTCTGTTATGACGATATTCATGTCAATACAAGTTAAAACTTGTCAGCTTAAAATATTATTTATGAATGTGTTATGAAAAAACATTATTTTCAAAGAAAATAACTACGACGCATTATTAAAGATTTAGAAAGATTCGTTTATTTAAATATTTTTTTTATTCGTCAAACGTTTAAGTCTTGTATGTAATGAATATTTAGAAAATAAATTTTACAAGGCAAATATTTTAGTACATTCCTATTGAATTACTATGTAATTAATTAATATTGTACAATTGATACTATGTGTTTAATTAATATTGTACAAATTATACTATGTGTTTAATTAATATTGTATAATTGATACTATGTTATTAATTAATATTGTATTTGGAATATATAAACTTATATCAGAATTTTTAATATAATAATTTATAAATTATTTTAGTTTAATTAACAAAGACAATTTTATATAAAAGTACTTTAATTTTAATAATTTATAAATGCAAAGGAAAAATTTAATTTCGTATTCAATTCCAGAATTTTTTCAAAGATGGACAAACCATTTTAAATTGTAAATCTATAACAATGTAAGTTTGAAAAGTTTCGATATTCAAACACATTAGCACTTATTTGATAATTTATTATTAAGTTAAAATATATTTAAGTAAGTAAAACCATTAATGAAATCAATTTTAATATCATTTTATGCCATATGAAATATTACTTAGTCTTACAAATTCATAAATCTAAACATTTTTTTGATTTCGAAAATTAATTATCTGAACTCTATGATTCTTTCAAATAGAATTCTTTAATTTCTTTTTTAAAAAATACTTAGTTTTACAACACAGTAAGTAAATGAATTACTTTTGCAGATAAAATCGTCAATGATATGGCTTTTGAATATTTTTCTTATTTTTATTTGTTGAAATATTTTAATTTTATTAATGTTACCTTTAATGAAAAAATAATTTTTAGCATAATAACTAAGGAATTTACAAATTTTTAAAACCATTAAAATATTTATAATAAAATCATTATAACCTATTATATTCATATTATTGTAAGATTAATAAAAGGATAAAATTTTTATATTGCTTAAAATTCATTCATTTTTGTACCATTAATCCTATTAAATTTCTTATCATTTTTTTTTAATAAGAACTATAAATCTTATTAGATTTAATAATGATGGTTATTTAGAATCTTTATAACTTTAATATGATTTATAAGATTTATTTTTAAGATCTTTATGACTTTAATAAGATTTATAAGATTTATTTTTAAGATCTTTATGGCTTTAATATAATTTACTTTTATATGACTATTATTGTAACATTAATAAAATGACAAATTTTTTGAATTGTTTAAAAATCATTCATTTTTGTGCAATATATATCATTTTAAATTTCTTGTCATTGTTTAAAAACAAAGAACTAAAAATCATATTAAATTTAATAATAATGGTTATCTAGAATATTTACTAATATTGACTTTAATTTATCATTTTATTTCACTTTAATAAGAGTGTCAAATTTATTTATCTTTTTAAACACCGCAAATATTAAACTGAAATGTATTGAATTTCACTTTTTGTATATTGTTAAACACCTAGAAAAAATTCATTCATTTTTGTACCATATATCATTTTAAATATCTTGTCATTGTTTACAAAAATTAGAAAAAAATCTTATTAAAATTGATAGTAATGGTTATTTAGAATATTTACTAATATTGACTTTAATTAATCATTTTATTTCACTTTAAAAAGAGCGTCAAATTTATTTGTCTTTTTAAATACCGCAAATATTAGACTCAAATTTTCACATTTTGTATATAAATAAATATATAATATATATTATATATAAACAAAATATATATATTATATATAAATATATGTAATAAAATATATATATATATATATAGACCCAGAGAAAAGTTAAAACTATAAACCATTTCGTAAAAAAAAATATATAAATTACATCTTACTTACCTCTCAGTGCAAATTCTCCTCCTGTGATTATGTGAATAAAGCATTCTGTTGGCCAATCACGTGCGAGAGCTGTGCGCTACTTAAGGAGAGCAGGCAGAAGAGAGATCTTCCTGTACATTTCCCGCATCCGAGTGAGAACATAACTCCCTCCACTCCTTTTAGTAGGGGAAAAGTGTGGGGAGCGACACCTTCCGGAAAGCGCCAGAACATCGCACTACTTTTCAAAAAATTGATTATGCTATCTCTCTCATTTTCCAAATCGTAATGACTACCTTAAATGGGGTTAATGTGTTTTAAATTTCTGTCTTCTTTTTTCTTACTGCAATTTCATAATGCCAATTTCGCTGCAAATTATGAGACAATGGATATAAGTAACTGCACATAGAGAGGGTTAATCTGTACTACTATGAATAGTTATATATTTTTTAATAAATCAATATAATATAAGTTTTTTTCTATTATTTATAGAATCTTTATTCATTAAATGGACTTAGTTTAAGCCACACCTCACATTTCTGCAATGGAATATAGAGTGTTAAATTTTTAAAAAAATAAAGTTGATTCTTTTGAAAATTAGGCTGCATGAATGAATTTTTTTATTATCAGCAATATCTCGCTTTCGTTACTTTTATTTTTTAATTCTATCACTTTGGCTTTTTTAATTCTATTATTTTTACTTGGCCGTATTCATCGCTTGCTAATACGATAAATATGGAGCAGATTTAACATTATCTAACCATGCTTACAAAACTACTAATATAGAGAAAAAAAACGAATTCTTTCTTAGAAACTTTTTACCGATAACTACATGTTCCATCTGAAGAAAGCCAAGATGGT
Organism: Caerostris darwini; assembly: GCA_021605075.1. NCBI lineage: Eukaryota > Metazoa > Arthropoda > Arachnida > Araneae > Araneidae > Caerostris > Caerostris darwini. Next base: position 43,933 of record BPLQ01006766.1, read on the forward strand.
ATTCATGTATAAAATAAGATACTAATAAAGCTGATGGGAAAAAGTCCCTTCAGACCCCATTTAGCGGAAAACCATGGACATTTTTCAAGGTTAATGTGACACTATATCGCCAAATATAGTAATCTGCTTATTTCATCAACAACATTGCTCTATATAACATTAGGGTTGTTGTTTCTTTTATTATTTTTAGCCAATATTTCTGTTTGGCGACAAGTAGGGTTTAACTAACCGAAAATATCGAAAAACGACTTTTCCATCAATCTTTAGTGGTTATTATTATTAAATTCCTTCTATTAGCACACACTCTTCATATATATACCTTGTTCAAATTTTCAATCGTTAATAAAATACATTTTATTCATCCACTCAAATTCAAATAATTTTTTTTGGAACTTGTAGTGGATGACACTGGATGTTAATACAGTTTTTTCAAATATTAATTCATTAATTAAATTTAATTAATTAATTTTAGTTTTATATTAATTATTTTTATTCATTTAATTCAATTATTAATTATTCAATGAATTATTAATTATTTTTATTCATTTAATTATTAATTATTATTATTTTATTATCAAATATTTTTATTATTCATTTAATATATATTATTCCATTTTTAAAATAATGTAACTACAAATTGGAAATAATATAAAAAATCGTTTGATTTTAATTTATTCATTTAATACATATTGTTCAATTTTTAAAATAATGTAACGACAAATTGGCAATAATATAAAAAATCGTCTGATTTTAATTTAGCTTATTTTCCTGGATATTATTATTCTTAATTTTTTACGTTTGAAATTTGAAACGATCGTGTTTGAGTATTCTTGTTAATGTATTCTATATTTTTTAATTTTAAATGATCAAAAAGTTTTTAATTAAATTTGAAATATAACCTAATATATTTGCTTTTATTATTTTTATCGTATGTATTTGCTTTTATTATATTTGCTTTTATTATTTTTGCTTTTTATTATTTTTGTTTTTATTATTTTGCTGTAATTCGAGATTGCTGTTTTTTTTTTCCAATTCCTTCTATTAGCCCTATATATATCTTGTTCAAATTTTCAATCGTTCAAGTTCAAATACATTTTTTTTTTAACTTGTAGTGGATGACACTGGATGTGAATGCAGTTTTTTCAAATATTAATTCAGTAATTAAATTTAATTAATTAATTTTAGTTTTTTTTAGATTTAAGTTGCTTATATCTACCAATAGATGGTGCCAGATAAACTTTAAAAAATGAATGAAATTTATTTATAAAGAACTTTCTGCAATAGAGTGAGAAAAAAGAAGGAATTGACTTTAAAAAATTTGTTTTTATATTACTTGTTTTTAATACTAAGTTGTGCTGTTTTATTTCATATATTTAGTCATTCTTGTATTTAATTTCGGCGAAGGCTTTAATAGCTAATAAATAGCTTTAATAGCTGTTTATATTGTTACATTTCCTTTCAATGAATTCTTTAATAGCTATATTTAACTTCAATAAGTATTTTCATAGTTACATTTCATTTTAGTGAATGCTTTAATAGTTACATTTCATTTCAATAAATGTTTTCATTGTTACATTTCATTTCAGTAAATGTTTTAATAGCTTCGTTTCCCTTCAATAAATGTTTTTATTGTTATATTTTATTTCAGTGAATGCTTTAATAGCTATATTTCATTTCAATAAGTGTTTTTAACGTTACATTCCATTTCAGTGAATATTTTAGTAGCTACATTTCACTTCATTAAATGTTGTCATTGCTGCATTTTATTTCAGCAAGGATGATTACAAATTAAGCTGATTGTATCTATAAACTATTAATTTAAACTAAAACTTTGAACACTCATAAAATATTAGTAAATCTTTTACCAAAGACTTATGGTCTAAATAGTTATATTAAAAATAGTATATGTGACAATCTATAAAATATATCTAAATTAATATATTAAAAATATTTAGGAAAGTAATAACTGCATTTTTCAAAGGAATCTTTTATGTATTCATATTTAACTTTAAATTTAATATTTATTTATTTTTAATATATTACTATTTAATAATAACATATTTTACTTGTTACTTGCAAAAATTATGAAGTTATCTCATCTTATTTTTTTGTTATATCGCCATTTTTTTTTTTAAATTCGCATGAAAAATGTTTTACACAGTCTTAATATTTATTATAATGGCTAAAGTTTATTTTTAAAGAAATGTAAATACTTAAATGCGAATAATCATAAGCTTTCATTCTAAAAACATTTTTATGCAACTTCCTCTTTATCAATCTTTATTTTTAAAGCATTTTAACTGTCCGATAATTAAATTATGTTTCTTCATGAAATGACTTGCTCTAATAAGTTATATCATTTAATCCTTAAATTGTTTTTCTCGAATTACAGCCATAAATTTATTTGTGATTTGATTCTACAAGGTAAAATAATAATCTATAAATATTAAAAGATTCAATAACTTTCATATACATTTTATAAAATGGCTACACTTTCAATAGAAAACTAATATCTGAATTGCGTGCTTCTTTATCATTACGAATACAAGGAACCATAAACAAAATGCTTCTGCAGTTCATATATTATATTAATTGATTTCAATTGTATCTCTTCTCAAACACAAAATTAGATTTTCCTTTTATAAAGGGAAAAGTAATTCAAAAGATTACTTTTTTTGTGCAATAATACATGTAATTTATTTTTAAATAATAAATTATCATGGCTATCAAAGAATTTGAATAAGCATGTTAGATTACTTTTAGCAATGGATTTTGTCGTATTATTTTTAGATTACAAAAGTAAAAAAAACGATACATGACTATAGCAAACGTTTTCATAAATAATTAAGATCGTTTATTTTAAAACTTTAATAAATAATTTAATTTTGCTTTTTACTATTGAATTAATTTACTTATTTTACTAATGAACTTTTTAAGCTTAAGTTAAAACGACTTAGATGATATTTTTAAGATAGATTTCACAAGTTCCATTACTTAAAGAACGACGAAGAGAATTACTCTAAAAAAAGCAAACGATATAAAAATTTAGCTAAATGTTTTCATAATTAATTAGGATCGTTTATTTTAAAACCTTAATAAATAATTTAATTTACTTTTTTACTATTAAATTTTTAAAAATTATTTATTTTACTAATGATCTCTTTAAGCTTAAGTTAAATCATCTTAAATGTTATTTTTAAAATAAATTTCACAAGTTCCATTACTTAAAGAACGATGAAGAGGATTACTCTAAAAAAAAGCAAACGATACAAAAATATAGCTAAATCTTTTCATAATTAATTAAGATAATTTATTTTAAAACCTTCATAAATAAATAAATTTATTTTTTTAGAATTGAATTTAAAAAATCAATTCACTTATTTTACTAAGCTTCTTAAGCTTAATTAAATCGTCTTAGGTGATATTTTTAAAATAGATTTCACAAGTTCCATTACTTAAAGAACGACGAAGAGGAATACTCTAAAACAAGTAATATAAAAAAAAAACAATTTTAAGTCAATTCCTACTTTTTTTTCACTTTATTGCAGAAAGTCCTTTATAAATAATTTTCATTCATTTTTGTTTAAGTTTATCTGGCACCATCTATTGGTAGATATATGCAACATAAATCTAAAAAAAACTAAAATTAATTAATTAAATTTAATTACTGAATTAATATTTGAAAAAACTCTATTAACATCCAGTATCATCCACTACAAGTTCAAAAAAAAAATTTATTTGAACTTGAGTGGATGAATAAAAAGTATTTTATTAACGATTGAAAATTTGAACAAGATATATATAGGGAGAGTGTGAGCTAATAGAAGGAATTTGAAAAAACGCAAACTATAGCTAAATGTCTTAATAATTAATTTATTTTAAAACGTTAATATTTAATTTATTTTACTTTTTTTACTATTGAATTAAAAATTTTAATTTTACTTATTTTACTAATGAGCTTTAATTAAATCGTCTCAGATGTCATTTTTAAAATAGGTTTCACAAGTCCTATTACTGAAAGATGAGGAGAGACTATTTTTTTTTTAATATTTATGAATAACTAAAGATTTATAATAATATGCTATTCATATTTGAGATAAACTATGTATCTACATAAATTGAGTATCTATATATATATATAATTTATCTCAAATGTGAATTGCATATAATTTTAAATCAATAAAATTGTTAATAAATATGCAAAAAAATTAGAGTAATCCTCTATTTTTATGCATTTCACATTTGAGATAAATTATATAATTGTATCTATATATAATATAAATACGATATAATTTATTTATTTATATATATATAATCTATATAATATCTATTATGGGCCTGATGGTTGAGTGATTAGCGCTCTGGCACTCGGGGCCACAGGTTTCGGGTTCGAGTCCCGGCGACAAAATGGATGTTTGTAGTGGTTTAGAATTCACTTTAAACCGTAGTTCCCTGTCTGATATGACTGTTGGACGTAAGAAACCCCATAAAAAAGAAAACATCTCTCGTCTTATAATCTGCCAGTAGGCACACAGCCTTGGCCCACAATGGGGCTGTTGCGCCAATAATGAAGATAAATGATGATGAATTATATATACATATATAATTTTCTCAAATGTGAATTGCATATAATTATAAATCATTAATTTATTAATAAACATGCAAAAAAATTAGTGTAATCCTCCTCGTTGTTCTTTTAGAGTAATGGAACTTGAATATATATATATATATATATTCATAAGTATATTAAAGTATTAATAATGTAAAGCATTAAAAATATAGACACGAAATCCTTTTACTTGTAAATAAAAGGAAGCTAAAAAAATGAGATTTAGTTAAGCTGGCGAACATAGTTTTACTAATCTGTGAAAGGTTGAAAAAAATTCTTTTCAATAGAGCTTAATTTTTTTGTAGCGAATGAAATAAAAAATTTATTTTCCAGCCCTGTAGGACATCATTACGTTGGAACCTAAACTTTATCTCTTCTAAAAGTTCGTACAGGAAACTTTTATTTCTAGATAACTCAAATAAATTTATCAAAATATTTTTAAAATCTCGGAAAATAACTCGGAAAGTTTTAGAATTCAACCAAGCATTAAAAGTAAAGCTATTTCTAATATTTGATAAAATGCTTTTAATTTTCGAATCAAATATAATTAATTACAGTAGATATTTATTGGGATTAAATTAATTTTTTAAAATATGCATAATTAAACGTTAATAAATAAGAAGTAGGTTTTTTTTTAATAAAAACAATTTATTTGGAAAATATAAATCATTCACTTTTAATTTTAAATACATACATTACATTATTTATTTCTGTGTATAATTTATTTTTATACATTTTAAATTAATTAATATTTATATTAAATTAAAAAAATTTAAATTAAATTAAATAATCAATATTTAAATTTTTTATTATTAATTATTACCAAATTTAAAATAAAAAAAATTTATTAAATTATATCTAAATTAAATTAATTTTACCAATTAAATTAAATTTTAATTTTAATTTTTAATTTTCATTTTAAAACTTATTTACATTTAAATAATAAAATTTAATTGAATCAGTATTTTAATAATAATTTAAATTATTATAATATTTGTATAATTAATTATATTAATTTAATAACAATTTTATCCATATTTGTATTTTTTATTTATTTCAGTTAAAAATAAAAAAATTCTAAGGAACAAGAAAATACTCAAAAATACGTAAAAAAAATCATGTCAAATATTTTAAACAATAAACAAAAATCTAATAAAATTAATATTTATATTCATTTTAATATAAATGAATTCCGTTTTTTTTTTTTTTTTTTTTTTTTTTTTTTTTTTTATTATAAAGATTCAATAAAAACGAAGTAAAATAAAAAGCATATTATTATATAATAGATTTATAAAATTAATCTTATTTAATACACTTTTAAAATAGTTTACAACCTTATGATAAATGTTGGTGTTCTTTTAATTATGAAAAAAAACTTTTTTTTTTTAAGTTAGGTTAGTTTAATGTTAGTTAAATTCCGTTTGTTTTTATTATAAGGATTCAATAAAAACGAAGTAAAAAAAAAAAAAACATACAAATTTTCTAATAGATTTATGAAATTAATCTTATTTAATGCACTTTTTAAATACTTTACAACATTATGATAAATGTTGCTGTTCTTTTACTTATGAATAAAAAAACTTTTTTTTTTAAGTTAGGTTAGAAAATCCACGCCTGGGAATCATTTATCACATTTTTTATTTTCCATTTCGTAATTCACAAATAACATTTGTTTTAAAAGAACTCAATTACGCTCTTACAATCTACTTAATTGCAGAGATGTTAAGATTTATTAGCTGTCATCACAACTCTTTCTTTCATTTAAATCTCAAATTAATGGTTGTGGAAAACCAAAAGAACGAATTTTTAAAAAGTCGAATTCTGCAAAAAAAGTGGAATTTTTTTTTTCGCAAGTGGTGAAAAGAAACAAGACGTAATTCAAAGAAAAGTGAACTCTAATTTGTAATTATGAAAAATGTGCAAAAACGCTTAAATGCCATGTAAGCTCTTTTTTCCTTTCTTTTAATTAATTTTAATTGTTTTTGAGGAGTTCACAAGGCGTTAATGTAAGGTAAGTTCACAAGGTACTGTGATTTATTTAACTTGTTTTTTAATTCATTTGTAATTCCCTAAGCTTTAAACTGTTACAGTGTTATAAAGACTAAAGTATTAAACATATGCGAATAATCATGCAAGGAAGAATTTTATAATAAATTATTAAATTATTAAAATTTTTAACATGACATGTTTTATATGATAAAAAAATCATTTCAATATAAACATCAAAATGCATTATTTTATGTATCAAATTACAAAAATTATAATAATAATTTTATTGTAGGGTGATGGTTAGGCTACCAGATTGTAACTGGGTATCGTTGGGTTGAGATACTTGAGGCACAGGTTAGAGAACTCACAGCTTTATTTACACACGCACAAACACCATACACATACAATATTCATTCATAGAGACATACAGTAACACATTCAACCACATTTACAGACAGATAGTTATAGATTTATGGAAGGATTCCACTTCTAAACCGAAAACTCGATATTCAACTACACGTAGGATGCGCTAAATATACTTCATCTCAATGTGAGAGTCTGTAGGCAAAATAATATTCAAAATTGATCTAAACATATTTCCTTCTGGTGTGAGAGATTAAACATCTAACTAGATTAGAAAAAATGCTTAAAATAAATGTATCTATAATAAAAATATAATTAAAAAATACAACACAAGAAACTCATAATTACAATACATTATTTCATAGAAAACGAATCATCATAAGAAAAGATCTAACAATGAGACAAAAAATATAGAGAGTAAGTCTTAAAAAATAGTTTTAACTTTAAAACCTTACTACTGTTTCGTATACTGTGCCTCGTGTATATGAAAAATAAACAATAAATTATTAATTTAGTTCATCATTTACACAATAAAGACTTGAATATTTACTTGAGTATTCTGTGATACTTTTAAAAAATTTATCATCACTGTTATGTGCCAGAAAAGTATAAATTCAACATCGATTTGAAAGTAATTATGCCATGATTTAGCAACCATTAATCTATTCATTATGAAATGTATTCCAATGCTTTCATAGCAGTGAAAATTTATATTTTTATATATAAAATTATATATATACGTTTATTTTGGTGAATTAGCTTTCTTGTGTTTGACTGAGGTAACCTTTTCCTAAAATTCGCATACCGAAGATTTATTAATATTATGCTTTTCGCCTTGCACTGTCTACTTCAGCAATACACATGAAAGCAATAACTTTTCATTTCTGTGAAAATCGTAAGTTTATGTTATCTAAATAATGCTTTTGGATATCTAATATGTACCTCTACCTCTCCTTTATTCTCATTTAAGCAAGATTGTGAATTCGCAAAATCTCACAAATCTGATAAGTATATCACCTAATTTTTTATACAGAAAATCCAAATAAATGAGAGCACTAAAAAATTAAATTGTTAACTATTAATCAAAGAATTTAGATGAAAAAGAAATATTTTTAAAATTTTTTTTATTGAAAATGGATATTTAAATGCAATTAATAATAAACATCATCCGCTGGTATCTTTGTTGTAAAAACTGCTTCAAAAAACGAATAAATTCGATGGCGCTTCGGATCTTCAGCATCTTCCCTTGTTGGTCGGACTACCTGATGGGAGTTTACCGGGTTTTCTCCCATATGATATGCATATGCGTGGTAGTTCTCAAAAAAATCCTCCCGGAAGGCACTGCCCACCTTCTTCAGTGCAAGAAGTCAAATTTCTACCTGCGGGTGTTCCATCAATTATGTAAGAGTAAGAAGCTTCCCCCTTCTTACCTATTTCTACGGCGGCCTGATGGTCAATTGGCTAGTGATCTGGCTTTTGATACCACCGGCTTCAGGTTAAAATCCTGGCGGTGGCATGGATGTTTGTTAGTGGTTCGGTTTGTTAGTGTAGGTACCGCTGTAATTAGCCCAGAGTGCGTACAAAAATGACCGTAGAGCATCAAACCAAACCATCTCTCCATCTATGAGGGATACAACATTATATTCTCATTTACCCAATGAAGAATTTATATTACGGGCGTTTAATTCTATCCCCAGCAATTATTGTACAAGTAAATACAACATATTTGTGTAGGGAATTCAAAATAAAACGAAAATTAATCTTCACGTCTATCTATACTTTAATTCAAATATTAATTTTACATTACATCCAGAAAGCCCTGCAAATCAGAACTATATTCCGAACATTATTTCAGACACCACAATTCATTCATCCACTTCATTAAATCCAAAAGCTTCATTAAACACTTTTGAAAGGGACATCTTACACCCGAATAATTACAGAATCAAACACTACTACAAACAAGCACCTAACAACCGGATAGCACGCGTGGATTAATCTACACTGTATTAACATTTCCGCATGCCTCATTATTCACATCAAGTATCTAGTTCGAAGATGCCACAGCAAGCAACAGCAACTGCTTCCAATAGTTCTTGCACTCAATATCTGCGAAGTTTGCATCCGAATAGCGTATCCGGCATAATTTCCAGGACACATTTGGATGCGTTATTACTGAAAAGGAAGTTTACTTCAACGGTTATTCGGTGGAGAGAGGAGGGGGTGTATTCTCTCAGGATAAACCTGTTTGCAAATGCTCGAGATTGATTTACCTCCCTCAATTACGTGAGAGATTCGGGATGGTGGATAGGATCGAAATTGCACTGGGCCATTAGTCAGTCACGTCACTAATGAAGGACGGTTTGGATTGAATTGATGTCGAAAGTAACGAAGGCGAAATCACGGTTAAAGTGATTTTAACTGATACACCTGAAGGAATGAACGATTGATAAAATTAAATTAAATAAATAGTTAACATAATTAAATCGATATTTAGTTGAACTTTCATCATGAATGAATGTCCTGGTTAGAGGTCGCTGGCGACTCCAAACAAAGTGAAGCTGTAAATTAAAAAATAAGCAAAACAGATTAATCTCCTCGATCAACACTAGAAATGTTCATTTCAAAACCTTTTACTGAAGAATTACCGGAGGAATTTATGTTTTGAGCGTTTAATTCCCTCCGCAGCAACTAATACTATTAATTGTACAAGTAAATACGCCATATTTGTGTTGAGAATTCAAAATGAAACGAAAATTAATCTTCACTTCATGTCTGTCTATACCTTAATTCAAATATTAACTTTACATTAATATCAAGAATACCCTGCAAATCAGAACGATATTCTGAGCATTATTTCAGACAACACAATTCCTTTATCCGCTTCATTAAACACTTTTGAAAGGGACATCGTACACCCGAATAATTAGAGAATCAAACACTACTACAAACAAGCACCTAACAACCGGATAACACGCGAGGATTAATCTACACGGCATTAACATTTCCGCATGCCTCATTATTCACACCAAGTATCTAGTCCGAAGATGCCGCAGCAAGCAATAACTGCTTCCAATAGTTCTTGCACTCAATATCTGTGAAGTTTGCACCCGAACAGCGTATCCAGCATAATTTCCCGGATATATTTGGATGCGTTATTACTGGAAAGGAAGTTTATTTCCCAAGTTATTCTGTGGGGGAGGCGGAAGGGGTGTATTCTCTCAGGATAAACCTGTTTGCAGATGCTCGAGATTGGTTTACCCCCCTCAATTACGCGAGAGATGCGGGATAGGATCGAAATTGCACCGAGGCATTAATCAGTCACTAATGAAGGACGGTTCGGATTGGATTGATGACGAAAGTAACGAAGGCGAAATCACTGTTAAAGTGATCTTAACTGGTACACCTGAAGGAATGAAAGATTGATTAAAATAAATCTTCAATATAATTGAATAGATTTTTAGTTGAATTTTATCATGTGGGAACATGTTGTTATCCTGGTTAGAGTTTCTCGGAGAGTCCTAAAGCTGTAAACTAAAAAATAAGTAAAACAGATTAATTTCCTTGTGTAATACGTTCAGTCATTATACATTGAACATATTGTACACTGATTATAACGTGGCCTTTGGTACCCCCGGCTTCAGGTTCGAATCCAGGCGGTAGCATGGATGTTTATTAATGGTTCGATATCAATTCTGTTTCTTAATGTAGGTACCGGTCTAATTAGCGCAAAGTGCGCAAAAAATGACCGTAGAGCATCAAACCAAACCATCCCTCCCTATATGAGGGATACAGCATTATATTCACATTTATCCAATGAAGAATTTATTCTACGGGCGTTTAATTCTATACGCAACAATTATTGTAGAAGTAAATACCCCATATTTGTGTTAGGAATTCAAAATAAAACGGAAATTAATCTTCACGTCTGTCAATACCTTAATTCAAATATTAACTTTACATTAATATCACGAATACCCATCAAATCAGAACGATATTCCGAATATTATTTCAGACAACACAATTCATTTATCCGCTTCAGTAAATCCAAAAGCTTCATTAAACACTTTTGAAAGGGACATCGTACACCCGAATAATTACAGAAACAAACAAGCACCTAACAACCGGATAACACGCGTGGATTAATCTACACGGCATTAACATTTCCGCATGCCTCATTATTCACACCAAGTATCTAGTTCGAAGATGCCGCAGCAAGCAACAACTGCTTCCAATAGTTCTTGCACTCAATATCTGCGAAGTTTGCACCCGAAGAGCGTATCCGGCATAATTTCCAGGATACATTTGGGTGCGTTATTACTGGAAAGGAAGTTTACTTCCCGGCTATTCGGTGGGGGGAGAGGGGTTTATTCTCTCAGGATAAACATGTTTGCATATTCTCGAGTTTGGTTAACCCCCTCAATTACGTGAGAGATGCGGGATGGTGGATAGGATCGAAATTGCACTGGGGCATTAGTCACTAATGAAGGACGGTTTGGATTGGATTGATGACGAAAGTAACGAAGGCGAAATCAAGGTTAAAATGATTTTAATCTGATACACCTGAAGAGATGGAATGAACGATGGATAAAATTAAGTAAAATAAATGATCAATATAATTAGATATTTAGTTGAACTTTCGTCATGTTGTTCTGGTTAGAGGTGTGGTTTGGTTTGTCGCTCTACGGTCATCTTGTGCACACGTTAGGCTAAACAGACCGATACCTACAGTTTAAAGTGGATTCCGAGCCACTAACAAACATCCATGCTACCGCCGGGATTCGAAAGTTCTGGTTAGAGATCCGTGGCGACTCCAAAAAAGAAACTTTCATTTCAAAAAGTTTTACTTAAAACAAACACTGATTTTCACGTGATTTCATTAATATGTTGTTAAATATAATGATTGACCCATATCGAGTCACATGCTCTGCAGTTTATTTTGAATTTTCTGATTTTGAATTATCTGAATTGAATTATATATAAATTAATATTTGTTCAACCTTTTAATTATTATTATCAATTTAACGTTTTTCTCTACTTTTTAATTAATTAATTAACTAGTTTTAATTATAATTTTAAAATGTCATAACATTTGCAATGGACTTGGAGCAAAAGCAACTTCGTTTCAAGATAGAGTGGGGCTGCTTCGCAGGCAAAAGGCGTTGTTTATCTACTAGCGGTAGGCGAAATCACGGTTAAAGTTATTTTAACTGATACACCTGAAGGAATGAAAGATTCATAAAATTAAAAAATAATAATAAAATAAATCGTCAATATTATTAAATCGATTTTTAGTTTAATTTTATCATGTGGGTACATGATGTTGTCCTGGTTAGAGGTCCGTGGCGACTCCAAAAAAGTGAAGTTGTGAAATAAAAAATAAGTAAAACAGATTAATCTCCTCGATCAACACTAGAATCAAAACCTTTTACTTAAACAGTGAAGAACTTACGTTTTGAATGTTTAATTCCTTCCACAGCGATTAATACTATTGATTGTACAAGTAAATACGCTATATTTGAGTTGGGAATTCAAAATAGAATGAAAATTAATCTTTACTACACGTCTGTCTATATCTCAAATCAAGTATTAACTTTACATTAATATCATGAATACCCTGCAAATCAGAACGATACTCCGAACATTATTTCAGGCAATACTTCAATTCATTTATCCACTCCATTAAATCCAAAAGCTTCATTAAACACTTTTGAAAGGGACATTGTACACCCGAATAATTACAGAATCACACACTAACAAACAAGCACCTAACAACCGGATAACACGCGCGGATTAATCTACACAGCATTAACATTTCCGCATGCCTCATCATTCACATCAAGTATCTAGATGCCGCAGCAAGCAACAACTGCTTCCAATACTTCTTGCACACAATATCTGCGAAGTTTGCACCCGAAGAGCGTATCCGGCATAATTTCCAGGATACATTTGGATGCGTTATTACTGGGAAGGAAGTTTACTTCCCGGTTATTCGGTGGGGAGGGGGAGCAGTATTCTCTCAGGGTAAACCTGTTTGCAGATGCTCGAGATTCGAATTACGTGAGAGATGCGGGATGGTGGATAGGATCGAAATTGCACTGGGGCATTAGTCAGTCACTAATGAAGGACGCTTTGGATTGGATTGATGACGAAAGTAACGAAATTACGGTTAAAGTGATTTTAACTGATACACCTGAAGGAATGAAAGATGGATAAAATGAAACAAAATAAATCGTCAATATAATTAAATCGATATTTAGTTGTGAATAGGATGTTGTCCTGGTTAGAGGTCCGCGGAGATTCCAAAAAAAGTGAAGCGGCAAAATAAGAAACAAGTAATATAAAAAAAAAAATTTCAGTCAATTCCTACTTTTTTTTCACTATATTGTAGAAAGTCCTTTATAAATCATTTTCATTCATTTTTTAAGTTTATCTGGTGCCATCTATTGGTAGATATATTCACCTTAAATCTAAAAACAACTAAAATTAATTAATTTAATTTAATTTCTGAATTAATATTTGATAAAACTATATTAACATTCAATGTCATCCACTACAAGTTCAAAAAAATATATTTGAACTTGAATGGATGAATAAAAAGTATTTTATGAATGATTGAAAATTTAAACAAGATATATATATATAGGGAGAGTGTGAGCTAATAGAAGGAATTGAAAAAGAATTAATAAAAAAACAACTGAAATCTGTTTGATTGCGATCTGAACAAAACAATTGAAATCTGAAAGTAAATTTCAACTTATCATGTGTGAACATTCGAGAACGGTTGAATCATGTGTTAATATGATGTTGTCATGGTTAGAGGTTCGTGGCGACTCCAAAAAAGTGAAGCTGTAAAATAAGAAAAAAAAAGAATTAATAAAAAACTGAAAACTGCTCGGCAAATTTCAACTTAACATGTGTGAACATTTGAGAATGGGTGAATAAACTCAGGAATATGCCAATGTAATAATGCACGAGATATATGAAGCAATTGATTGGAATACTACAAGAATGGCCGAATTTAATAGCCATATGAATTTATCAATGCTGAATAGATCAAGAACTTTACGAAGAATGAATTGTTACAAAATCTCTAAAAGAATATTCAAAAGTAAGATAAATGTTGTCGTGAATGAAGTATTCCCAATTTTACAAGAAACGTTATGACATTCAATAGCCAAAAGAATATATCAAAGTTTGAAAATTCTAGGCCTACACGAAGAATTAAGAAGTCCAAATTCTACAAGAAACGTTATCTCATTCAATAGCCAAAAGAATATATCAAAGTTTTGAAAATATTAATCGTAAATGAAGAATGAAGTATTCCAAATCCTACAAGAAACGTTATCAAATGCAATACCCAAAAGAATGAGTTTGAAATTCTAGGCATAAATGAAACATGAAGTATTCCAAATTTTACAAGAATCACTATCAAATACAATACCCAAAAGAATATATCAAAGTTTGAAAATTCTAGGTACAAATGAAGAATGAAGTATTCCAAATTCTACAAGAAACGTTATCACATACAATAGCCAAAAGAATATATCAAAGTTTGAAAATTCTAGGCCTACACGAAGAATTAAGAAGTCCAAATTCTACAAGAAACGTTATCTCATTCAATAGCCAAAAGAATATATCAAAGTTTTGAAAATATTAATCGAAGAATGAAGTAATCATAAATGAAGAATGAAGTATTCCAAATCCTACAAGAAACGTTATTAAATGCAATACCCAAAAGAATGAGTTTGAAATTCTAGGCATAAATGAAACATGAAGTATTCCAAATTTTACAAGAATCACTATCAAATACAATACCCAAAAGAATATATCAAAGTTTGAAAATTCTAGGTACAAATGAAGAATGAAGTATTCCAAATTCTACAAGAAACGTTATCACATACAATACCCAAAAGAATATATCAAAGTTTGAAATTCTAGGCCTACACGAAGAATTAAGAAGTCCAAATTCTACAAGAAACGTTATCTCATTCAATAGCCAAAAGAATATATCAAAGTTTTGAAAATATTAATCGTAAATGAAGAATGAAGTATTCCAAATCCTACAAGAAACGTTATTAAATGCAATACCCAAAAGAATGAGTTTGAAATTCTAGGCATAAATGAAACATGAAGTATTCCAAATTTTACAAGAATCACTATCAAATACAATACCCAAAAGAATATATCAAAGTTTGAAAATTCTAGGTACAAATGAAGAATGAAGTATTCCAAATTCTACAAGAAACGTTATCACATACAATACCCAAAAGAATATATCAAAGTTTGAAATTCTAGGCATAAATGAAGCAGGAAGCATTCCAAATTTTACAACAATCACTATCACATTCAATATCCAATGAATAAATCAAATTTCCAAGTAAGATTGCCAAAGCCTCGACTAAACTTTGCCAATATTATCAATGCGAGAAAAACTTTCACTCAACTTCCTGGCCCTCGGCAAGTTATCCCAAATTTCATCTTTGTTGAAGCCCTGAGGAACCCCAACATGCCCCCTACTCTAATGTCTGTACCCGAAAATGAGTTCCAGCCATTATTCAGTGAATTTACTGCTGGATACTTTTCATAATGAAGGACTTCGTCCCAATTTTTGCTCATTCAAATAATGGGATTATCTCCCTTGCACAAAAGTTTAAAAATACTATAAACCCCATTGATGAATTGCAGACCTTTTTTAATTGTTTGACTCGAAATTCTACTTCCACTGAATGACGGTTATGCTCATTTCTTATCTTCTTTAATTATAATGAATTATATATTAATTATAATAAATTCACTTTTTTTTTACCTTTTAATTATTAATTTCCTTATATTTTATTTGCATTATTATTATTATTTTCGATTTAATATTTTTCTGTACGTTTTATTTAATTAATTCATTTTTAATTATAATAAAATTTGATATTGTTACTAAGTGTTAATATAATAAGAAATTAAATTAAATGGACGTATTGGATCCTGCAGAGTAAATCTCATCATTATCGTCCCTTCATATTTTCGTCAATCCTGTATCACTTTTTCAATTCCTACTATTAGTTCACACTCTCCCTATATATATCTTGTTCAAATTTTTAATCGTTAATAAAATACTTCTTATTCATCCACTCAAGTTCAAATACATTTTTTGAAACTTATAGTGGATAACACAAGATGTTAATATAGTATTTTTCAAATATTAATTCAGTAATTGCATTTAATTAATTAATTTTAGTTTTTTTTTAGATTTAAGTTGTGTGTATCTACCAATAGAGGGCATCAGATGTGAGAGGAAAATTTCAACTTTATTTATAAAGGACTTTCTGCAATAGAGTGAAAAAAAAGTAGGAATTGACTTTTAAAAATTTTTTTATATTACTTGTTAAGCCAATCACGTTACTCCATACCAGACAACGTACTTATCAAAAGCGCTGACCTCATTGCATCAATTTCACTATAAAGGAATCTTCTTCTCCTTTATTGGCTTAACAGCCCCATGGTGAGCCAAGGCCGTTTGCCTATCTGCAAAATCGAGACAGGAGATGTTTTCTTTTAGGGTAAAGTTGTCAGCCCAACACTAAAACGCTCTGCAGCCATTTTACAACTGAACCTATGGCTTAAAGTAGATTCCGAACTACTGCAACCATCCATGGCTCTACGGGGAGCTATAAAGTAATCACAAAAAAAGGAATACTTGAATTTTTTCCGATTTTTATTATGTATCTATGTACTGTATTACAAATCTGATTCTTCATTGAATATTCTTGACACAACTTCTAATTAATTACTCATCAGGGATTTCTAACACATGAATTACGTATAACAATAAAAAAAAATCTTATTACTGGTGATTTTTATAACCCACTGCAATCCACTTATGTCTTTTCACAGAAAATCATCGAAACATACTTAACAACCAACTTACCGCTGAGAGCTTTGCCATAATCTTACATTAGTACAATACCATCTTCAAATACAACAATACCATTTTCAAAAATTCTTTCTTTAACTATCTGTGTCACTTTTACCTTAATGCAACGGGGAGTCGTAAAAGCTGAAACCATAGATCTTTCTTACTTCGATTCTCTGTTTCGAAATATTGATGTTCTACTTCAGAACGACTTTAAAACCAATTTTTCCCCCCTTTCGAACTCTTTCAAAAGATAAAAGAATGCAGCATTGTATGGGAAGAATAACATAAAATACGACATGGATCAGTGGGGTAACTGAACCAGTAAATTGTACCACGAATGCCTGGTTGAATATTTATGGTTGAATTATCGGCTGTTGATGTTCCATCGAAACGTGACCAAATACTTGAAATTTAAGTGCGCCCCGCAAAAGTCGAATCGATTCTTGTTTAGCTGTGCTGCTGTTAGTACAATCTGTGCTTATGCATAGCTGAGCAATCAAAACGTCGATTCGTAATTAGAAAAGATGCAGTATTTCGTTAATTGAAACTTCATCGGTAAAAATTCATTTTCCCGGCAGATGTCATAGATTCCGAGTTCTTCTGTGTGATTTGAATTTAATTAGTACTACGCTTTTAAAATAATGTATACTTTACTCAAGCGTTCTGCATCATAAGAAGTGAGTATTGAAAATTGTAACGAAAAATTTAATTGGTTTAATGAAACCAAGTGTAATTAATGAATTCTATTTTTTCTTTTTGGTATATATAAATCAATAGCTCTTCTCAAAATAAAAAATTTTAGTTTCTATGCAGATGTATGTATGTATGTTCATGCAGATAAACTACGAAGATTTTCAATCTCTCTCTCTCTCTCTCTATATATATATATATATATATATATAGCGAGAGAGATAGATATATATGCGCGCGTGTGTGTAGTTAAATGTTTGTTCTCTTCTATTATTTTAATAATTTCGTGACATTTTAAAGATATCATATAACAAGTAGCACATTTTTAATTGTGTTATTGTTGTTTCTTATCCCACTTGGTAGACAGCAACATCTAGACCAAGCCACGAACCGTGCGGTCTCATGGTTGTAAGGAAAGGGGGTAACTTCTGTTGTGATTTAGCACCCGTAGGTAGAAGTCTGATTTGATTCCGTGACGTTGACTTTTTTTTATTGGTTAGTGTTATCAGCCTTACTCCTAATGCTCTACATTCATATTTGACCGGGGCCTACGGCTTAAAGTGGATTCCGAATCACAGCAAGCATCCATGGCACCACCGGGACCTACGATGGAATCATTAAGAAAATTCTTTTTTCAGAATAAAATAAAACAGGATTACTTGAACTTATTTCGAGTTTTATGAAGTATTCAATGCATTATATTACAAATATGATTCTCCATTGAATGTTCTTGGCAGAATTTCTGATTAACTACTCATCAAGGAATTCTAACTCAATGAATTACATATAATAATAATCATTGGGTGCGCAGAAGATGTACCTCCCCATGGTGCACCTGGTAACACTTTTTAGTGGCTAAAAGATCTGCAACTTGGCATTATTGTTAGATTAATGAACTCTGTTTCAGCATGTTTTGTTGTATTTGTTATATTATTTTGTTGTTGTTGTATGTTGTTTTGGGTTCTTCTTTTTTTTTTTTTTTTTTTTTTTTTTTTCGTCGTTCTTCTTTTGCTGTAACTGTTCATAATCTGTCATTGGAAATAAAAAAAATAATAATCATCATCGTCATTTTTTTCTCATTACTGAAGACTTTTATAATCCACTACAATCCACTTATGTATTTTCAAAGAAAATCATCGAAACATACTTAACAACCAACTTACCGCTAAGATCTTTGCCATAATCTCACTTAGTACAGCAATACCATTTTCAAATTCTTTCTTTAATTCTCTGCGTCACTTTTACCTTAATGCAACGGAGAGTCGTAAAAGCTGAAACCATAGATCCTCCTTACTTCGATTCTCTGGTTCGAAATATTGATGTTCTACTTCAGAATGCCTTTAAAACCAATTTTTTTCCCTTTAGAGCTCTTGCAAAAGATAAAAGAATGCAGCATTGTATGGGAAGAATAACATAAAATACGACATGGCTCTGCGGGGTAACTGAACCAGTAAATTGTACCACGAATGCCTGGTTGAATATTTATGGTTGAATTATCGGCTGTTGATGTTCCATCGAAACGTGACCAAATACTTGAAATTTAAGTGCGCCGTGCAAAAGTTGAATCGATTCGAGGCTTGGCTGTGCTGCTGTTAGTACAATCTGTCCTTATGCATAGCTGAGCAATCGAGACGTCGAGACGTAATTAGAAAAGATGTAGTATTTCGTTAATTGAAATTTCATCGGTAAAAATACATTTTCCAGCAGATGTCATAGATTCCGAGTTCTTCGGTGTGATTTGAATTTAATTAGTGCGCTTTTAAAATAATGTAAACTTTACTCAAGTATTCAGCATCATAAGAAGTGAGTATTGAAAATTGCTACGAAAAATTTAATTGTTTTAATAAAACCAAGTGTAATGAATTCTTTTTTTTTTTTTTTTTTTTTTTTTGGTATATATAAATCAATAGCTCTTCTCAAAATCAAAATGCTTAATTTCTATGAAGATGTATGTTAATGTAGATAAACTACGAAAATTTTCAATATATAGTATGTGTGTAGCTAAATATTTGTATTTTTTATTTTGTCAATGATTTTATGGCATTTCAAAGATATTATATACTAAGTAGCATATTTTATTTGTTTTATTGTTGTTTCTTATATCCCACTTAATAGGCAGCAACATCTAGACCAATTTCAACGAACCCATAGGGTCTCATTGTTGAAGGGAAAGGGGGCAGCTTCTGTTGTGAGGGTGCCTCCGTAGGTAGAAATCTCACTTGGCTCTCTGATGCTGACTTTTATTTTACTCAGTAGGCTTGTCAGCCCTACTCCAAACGTTCTACAGTCATATTAGACCGATACATACAATTTAAAGTGATTCAGAACCCCTACAAACATGCATGGCACTGCCGGGACTTATATAGGAATCATTAAAAGAAACTTTTATCAAAATAAAATAAAAGAGGATTACTTAAACCTATTTCGAGTTTTATAAAGTATTTAGTGCATTATATTACAAATGTGATTCTTCATTGAATGTTCTTGACAGAATTTCTAATTAATTACTCATAAGTGATTTCTAACACATGAATTACGTATAACAATAACCATCAATTATTTTATTCTCATTACTGAAGATTATTATACCCCACTTCAATCCACTTATGTCTTTTCAAAGAAAATCATCGAAACATACTTAACAACCCACTTACCGCTAAGATCTTTGCCATAATATTACTTAGTACAACAATAGCATTTTCAAATTCTTTCTTTAACTCTCTGCGTCACTTTTACCTTATTGCAATGGTCGTAAACGCTGAAAACATATACCTTCCTTAGTTTTATTACAAATGGCATTCTTCATTGAGCGTTCTTGACAGAATTTGTAATTAATTACTGATCAGGGATTTGTAACACATCAATTACGTATAATAATAGCTATCATTTTTTTCACGTTACTCAATATATTTATAATCCACTTATGTCTTCAAAGGAAATCATCGAAACATATTTAACAATCAACTTACCGCTAAGATCTTTTCCCATAATCTTACTTAGTACAACAATACCATTTTCAAATTCCTTCTTTAACTCTCTGCGTCACTTTTACCTTAATGCAACGGGGAGTCGTAAAAGCTGAAACCATAGATCTTTCTTACTTCGATTCTCTGTTTCGAAATATTGATGTTCGACTTCAGAATGCCTTTAAAACCAATTTTTTTTTCCCTTTAGAGCTCTTGCAAAAGATAAAAGAATGCAGCATTGTATGGGAAGAATAACATAAAATACGACATGGCTCCGTGGGGTAACTGAACCGGTAAATTGCACCACGAATGCCTGGTTGAATATTTATGGTTGAATTATCGGCTGTTGATGTTCCATCGAAACGTGACCAAATACTTGAAATTTAAGTGCGCCGTTCAAAAGTTGAATCGATTCAGGGTTTGGCTGTGCTGCTGTTAGTGCAATCTGTCCTTATGCATAGCGGAGTAATCGAGACGTCGATACGTAATTAGAAAAGATGTATTTCGTTAATTGAAATTCCATCGGTAAAAATACATTTTCCAGCAGATGTCATAGATTCCGAGTTCTTCTGTGTGATTTGAATTTAATTAGTAAGCTTTTAAAATAATGTTATACTTTACTCAAGCGTTCAGCATCATGATAAGTGAGTATTGAAAATTGTAACAAAAAATTTAATTGGTTTAATGAAACCAAGTGTAATGAATACTTTATATATATATATATATTCAAATCAATAGCTCTTCTTAAAATTAAAATGTTTAATTTCAGATGCAGATGGATGTTCATGCAGATAAACTACGAAAATTTTTAATCTCTCTCTCTATATATACATATATTTATATTTATAAATATGCGCGCGTGTGTGTAGCTAAATATTCGTACTTCTATGTTATTTTAATAATTTTATGGCATTTCAAGTATATTAGTCGCACATTTTTAATTGTGTTATTGTCGTTGTTTCTTATCCCACTTAGTAGACATCTAGACAAAGCCCATGAACCCGTGTGGGCTCATGATTGAGGGGAAAGGGGGCAGCTTCTGTTGTGATGGATCATCCGTAGGTAGACGGTTGACTTGGGTCTGTGACGCTGTCTTTTATTACGGGGTAGGGTTTTCAGCCCTACGCCCAACGTCCATATCAGATCGGTGTTGTAACTGGTAATTATCTTGTTGTGTGTGGGTAAGGGGTATTTCCTTTATTTTTTGTATGAATCCCGGAATGGTAGATAACCCCTCCCGGTCCCACGGTCAGGTCCAAAAGAACCGGTCGGTTTGGTGGGACCCCTTTTTTGGAGTTTTTGCGGGCAGAAAGGAAGACCCGTTGAAAGCAGAGCGAACGATCTTCGACAGTGCGTGAGCCTGGTACACAATTTTTTGCTGCGAGAATGGCTACATGGATAATTTATAATTTATATCTATGTCCATCTTTGAATTTCCGGTGAGCATTCTTTTTGTTAAAAGGTTTTGAGGCTACTGGTAAATCACTGCCTACACACTCATGGGAATATTTCATTTGAGGTATGCGTAATATGATTGCTTCTCTACAAACATTTTTTATTTATTCTGTTTTATGTGCCAATGTAAAAATCGTAAATTTGATTGTAATTGTATATATTAGTATTTATTAAAAGTAAAGGTAAATTAGTTGTTTGTTTCAGTATTAATTTTCGTATTTATTTTAATTGTTTTTATATTAATGTTAATTTATTTGGCCGTCCTAGGAGTATACGTAGACTAACGGCATCATTTCTATGTCGGTTTTAACAATCGGGACCTGCGGCTTAAAGTGGATTCCGAACCACTGCAAACATCCATGGCACAGCCAGTACTCGAACCTGAAACCTGTGGTACCGAATGCTACAGCATTATATATTAATTGTTATAGTGATTAACAATAATATACTATTTATTTATATATTGTATATTGTTGTTGTTGTTCCATATCCCACTTGGTCTAGCTGTTGCTGCCGGATAAGTCCAAGAACCCACATGGTCTGATGAAAAAAGGGAAAGGCAGGGCAGTTTCTGTTGTGATGGAGCACCCGTAGGTAGAAGTCTGATTTGACACCCTGATGCTGAAGAAGGCGGGCGATACCTCCAGGGAGAACTGTTTTAGGGGGAACTATACCGTATTTGCGTATCGTATGGGAGAAAACCTGGAAAACTCTCACTACGTAGTAACGAGGCAAGAAGCTGAACACCACAAACGCCACCGAATCTCCTCGTTTTTTGAAACAGTGTCTACAACAAAGCCGTCAACGAATTGAACATCAGCACTAATGCTCCCCAACGACACGCGTTGCCACTGAGCCCCGAGGCGGTTAATCATTTCTTCTTTTTATTAATTAAATTTATTTTATTTTTAAATAAAAGAACGACTTATATAAAAAATATTAAAAAATTAACTATTTCAACAATTATAAAGGAAACATTTCATGTCCTCTTGGTTACTAGCACAGGATTAAAAATGCATGTAAATGTATAATACAAATAAAATTGTTCAATAAAACTGGTTTGTATTTAGTAACAAATATGAATTCAAATAAATTTACGAAACATTAATGAAATTGTAGAAATACATTCCAAGTCTACTAAAACTTTAGATAATATTGATAATTTTATAGATGGCCATAAATAGTTCTCAATTAACAAAAAAAAACTAAAGTGAATTTATCCGTGTCCCATTTAAAGCTGGGTCCCATAACTTACTTTTTTACAGACCATCCTTTCTTTTAGCTCTAAAATTTACGCCCTGATTCTCTTACATTTTCGGAAATACCTTGGACAGTAAGTCTTATCACCGTAATAAAAATTCTATTCCATGGAAGTAAAAAAGTTTTCATCAGCTTTTTTACACTTGGGAAAACACACAAAAAAACTTCTTGTCAGAAAGAAAACCTTCAAGATTTCTGCTGCTTGTTAAAAATTTGATTTGATTTTATGAAGGGCAAAAATTGGAAAAGGACAAAATGTACAGGCTTAATTATTTACATTTAATTTAATAGAGTTTTAATATGTTAAATAAAAGAAAAATTAAATCATTGTGATACAAATTAAAAAAGGTATGAAGTTACAGAATTACCAACCTGTGGTAAATATAATCGCCAGGAATTAGAAATTATTATTAGGAAGGCTAAGGTTCAAATTAATGCTAGTTTTATTATTGTTAGGAAGGCTAAGGTTCAAATTAATGCTAAGGTTATCATTATTAGGACGGCTAAAGTTCAAATTAAGGTTAAGATTATTATTATTAGGACAGCTAAGGTTCAAATTACGGCTAAGGTTATTATTATTAGGAAGGATAAGGTTCAAATTAATGCTGTTATTAGGAAGGCTAAGGTTATTATTAATGATATTATTATTAGGAAGGCTAAGGTTATTATTAATGCTATTATTATTAGGAAGGCTAAGGTTATTATTAATGATAGGAAGGCTAAGGTTCAAATTAGAAAAGCTAATGTTATTATTATTAGTAAGGCTAAGATTCAAATTAGGAAGGCTACGGTTCAAATAAAGTCTAAGGTTCAAATTAGGATAGCTAAGGTTAAAATTAATGATGTTATTATTAGGAAGGCTAAGGTTATTATTATTAGTAAGGCTAAGATTCAAATTAGGAAGGTTACGGTTCAAATAAAATCTAAGGTTCAAATTAGGATAACTAAGGTTAAAATTAATGATGTTATTATTAGGAAGGCTAAGGTTATTATTATTAGGAAGGCTATGGTTCAAATTAAGAGTAAGGTTATTATTATTAGGAAAGCTAAGGTTCAAATACGCAGGTGGAGTTCATTGATGTCATTGTTAGAAATGAACAGATTCGATGATTGGGACAGCAAATGTAAGTTTGAATAGCGATAATCAGTATTTACGATGGGATTTTTCCGGTTCTTCTCCAGTATGACTCTGAAATGCTGGTCAATTGCCTCAAAAACTCTTCTCGGAAGACAATGCACTCCTTTCATGATTCTTAGGTTAGTTGGTCATAGATATATGTAAATGGAACTAGGAAAAAAAGTGAAACTTCATCAAAAGGGGTATCGACACTCTCGTATAAAAACATAAAATTCCCTCCATAAGGATTCTATTCAGTTTATAAATTGTTTATTGTCTCCAGAAACAGCATCTAAGAATTCTCGTTCCAAATTGTGGTAGCACCAGACAACAATGTTAAACCACCATAGTTATGTTTCCACTACAAAGTGGTCAACAATATGAATGGTCCTATGTTCAAGTGTAAAAAAATATAAATAAAAATATACAGAAAAAAATAAATAAATATCTGTGATATTTGATAAAAGGCAAACACAAATTTTTGAAAAATTCCAATGTTAATCTTTATTAGAAGAGAAACAATAACGCAAATGCGTAGAATGTTTAGAATAAAATTTTAGTACTATTAAGAATAAAGTTTCACTATAAACTTTACTTCCATTAATGTGACTGGTGAAAGTCCTTTTACAGAAAACTATTTACCTTAAATCCTTTAGATTTAAAGTTATTTCTCTCAATTTAGAGTTCTCATTTTCAGAAATTAAACTGTTTATTCCCACCAATTTTTCTTCCGTACGGTAAACGTTCTCATATTCTTAAAGTGTTAACATCTAGTGTTTACTTTAATATAAAAGGTGGTGAATGTGACAAAGAGATGATTGCTAACATTAACAAGCGGAAAGAGATAAATTCTAAGATTAAACATCTTGTTTCATCGCACTTTGTTGAAACTATGCCTTTTTATCTTTTATTATATGAATTCTTACTTTCATAGATGTAAACTCATTAAATTGCATATAGAATTTTATGAGTGGAAAATAAATTTTAAAGAGAACAAATTATTTTACATAGGTAATAATTTATTTAATATTCATATATTTTTAATAATGATGTAATTTGTGTTTACATTTAACAATTTTTTTTAAAAATTTCGTAAATTTGAAGAAGAAAATATATGAATTGGTTGTACAACTTCAAAATATCTTAAATAAAAATATGAACTCTCGATTGCTTGATTCATACATATCATTAAAAAATATTTAATGTACTTGGTAATAATTAATGTTATAAACATTCATTGCAGTTAGAATGTATCACCAAGAAGGAGTAGGTAGAAATCGCAAATCGCAGAATAGACATAGCTCACTGAATAATGTAAATGGGCAACTGTGTAAACCTGAACTGTGCGTGCCTGTCCCGTTCACAGTGATTATGATATAGAAACCGACAGAATCGGCAAGAGTCACGCCATTCTGTCAGAGGGGGATGATATATTTATCGTCGCGAAGACATTTCATTAGCATAGACTTCAGGACACCGCCGATGAAGACAATTCAGCAGACAGACGAATTCAGACGAAATTGAATTCAGAAGGACAGATTGGTCCGCCCGTCGTACCACTGCGTACAGACACTTAAATGCCTCCACAGTACATCGGCTGTGGCAGAGATAGTTGAGAAAAAAGAATCTATCACGTTCGAAGTTTGTCATCCAATCCAATCCAAGCCGACAACAGCCAATATATGATTAAGTAGCGCTTTTTAACTATGACATTAAACGAAATATTTTTCTCTAAAATAATGATGGCCTAGAGCTTTAACCTTCAGAAAATGATGGAATCTGTAAGTGGTAATACATTACTTATATCGTTCATATTTACGTGCTTAATGATTTTAAATAAATTAAAACAAATGCATATGTTTTGCGGTAAATGAATTGCATTTGTCGAATACTAAGTTTGTCAAAACTTTAAAATAGCCTTACAACTACCAGAAGTAGAATAAGTTAACGGATTTTAAGTAAAACAGTTGAGAAAGTTTCATAAAATGTATAGGAAAAAAAGCTATTGATCAGAATACAATGATTTGAGAGAAATTCATTGTATTCTATCCAATAGCTTTCGATATTTTTATTTTTTATGGCATGGTAATTCTGGTAAGAGGTCTATGATGTCACTGAAAATGCGAAGCTTTAATATCAGTCCACAGATGAGTAAAAAGCGGGAAAAAATCTGTGTTTCAGAAGTGATGAAGTGCAAGAAAGTTTACAAAAATTCTGAACAATTCGTGATTTTACACATTTTGAAGAAATTCATGAAAGTGACATTCGTCATAAATATGCAGGGAAAGATATGATTCCTATTTAAACTAAATTGGTAGCTAAAAAAGATTAGAATACCGAGTGAATACTGTAAATGAGAGCGTAGTTCATGGAAAACTTTAACTACATGTTAGTGTAGCCTTTTTTCACAAGAAGAGTTTTGACATTTCATTCCCAAGAGAGAGGAATGCATGCTTTTTGATAACAATATAATAAGCCCATCACTCAAATTTGACAGCAGACGAGCAATATTGTGGGGAGTTATATTACATGCAATTAGAGTTTTGTATTAATGAGAGCAACCTGTCACTCAAATCTGATAACAGATATTCGGTATCAAGTATGATAAGGAAATTAGCGAATGTCTGTACATCCTTCACAGGTCGAAACAACTACAGATTGAATATGAGCTATACCATGAGTTGTTCCATCGTGATAGGTGATAGACCACGTGCTGATAAATGTCTACCCCAATGATAAGTGAGGGAAGCTGACCTTCCATCCTTGACGGATTTTCTTAAAAGGGGTTTTTATTATTTATTTTTTAAGAAGAAGAGAATTCTGCTACAAGACGACCAGAAGTGGGATTTTTTTTTTCTGAAGTGAATGAATAGGCCGAAGTTCCGCCTGTTTTCAAAGTGAGCTCCTTATAGTTTCGTGAATCACGCAATGTGGAAGTTAAGGTCTGCCGCAGACAGACCGGTGTTTATCAAGTGTTTATATTCGTCGTAAACTCGAGAACTTTGAAAATCTCCTAACTTGGAGTGAACTGCATTTGTATCTAATTTATATCCTTAATTTTCATTTTTTTTTAAATAGAGTTTTGTGGGTTTGTATATATATATATATTATTTATAATTAAAATTTAAAGTGTTCCCCTGAGCCTGAAAGTTGCCCTCTTCTTGAAGCCGCTATAAGTTTAGTCTAGGCCGAAACGTTACAGTTAGTCTTTGTTGTTAATTCTAATATTCCTGAGGCTAATTGAACTTGCTTAATATTTGTAATGTTTTATCATTTGATCATGAATTGGCTGTGTCTTATTGAAAAAAATTGTGGAATTGGGTACATTGAAAAGAATATGCTTACACATGATAATTGAATTTCATGATCTTCTGTCAGCTCTTACTTTTACTATTTAATTCTGTAACGTTCTTAAAACAATCTCTCACAACTTGAATAAAAAACAAACTTTACTGGCGTCTAACGCTAAATTAAAATTGTTTGAGAAAATCGTTAATTTTTCATTGTTGTCGTAATATTAGTTAATCATATATAGATGGTACATTGAATAAAAGTTTAATAAAGTATGAAACATTCTTATTTTCCAAAACTTAAAAGCTCTTTTTCTGTACATTTTTTTTTTAAATATCTATTATTTAACTTGTAATGTTACTTAATACGAAGTTCAAAATTGTAGTTGATAAGAGATTGTTTTACAATATTTAAAAACTTAATTCTATGAAGCGAACAAATTCTAATTTTTTTTCACTCTTTATAGTCAGTACTATTTCCCTTCTTTTACGCTTCAAAGAAATGTTCACAAAATCCTGTGAAGTATTTAGTGAACCTTATTGACTTTATAATTAATGATAGTTAGCAAAAAAAAGGAAATCAAATTTACAGTCGATTAAACTACTTTCTTAATGGAGCTGAAAGGAAAATAAATTATTTTCAATTTTATAAAAATTGGGATATCTTTTTTACGTTGTTAATTTTTCCGTTGGTAGTATAGTGTACGTTCAGTTATTACAAAATCAATACAAAAGAATATACACCCTTTTTGTAGTAATACAGTAAAATAATGCTCAAATGTCTTTTATATTCAAACTGAATTAAACTCATAAGGAAAGATAACGAAAGAATCGAAAGGAAAAAATATTTAAAAAGTCTATATTTTTACAAACTAACGATAGATTAGGGCCTGATGACAGAGTGGGTAGCGCTCTGGCTCTCGGTGCCGCAGATTTCTGGTTCGAGTCCCGGAAGGGCCATGGATGTTTGTAGAGGTACATAATTAAATAGTACATAATTTATATTGGCACTTTTGTGTCATGGATGTTTCATGGTGCTTATGATGTTCAATGAATGTATATCCATTCCAAAGGTGTTATGGATGTTTGTAGTGGGTACATTATTTGTAAAGCGTACATACATTAAATCATTGGTTTCCGGTCTAATATGACTGTAGAACGTTGGACGTATGGCTTAAAACCCCATCCTGAAAAAAAGAAAGCATCTTCTGTCTCAAAATCTGCCAGCGGTGGCCAGCCAGAAGGCCTTAGCCCACCATGGTTATGAAGAATAAAGATTATTGAGAAGATAAACTGATTCTTCATGAATACCTGATTCTTCCCACCACTGAAGAATCAGGTATTGGGAGAGCAATAACTTCCCTGACATTCATCTCACTAATTCACCAGCTGCCTTTTAGAAGTTGTATTCTACCATGGTTGCACCAATGAAGAATGATAGATTAAATCATCTCGTTTTAGCATTGTAATTTTTATTCCAACATCATGTGTTTCTGAATTTATAACTCCCTCAAACCAGGCCATTTTATACAGAAACTTTCATTATAAATAGTAAATTTTTATGTATTGATTTAAAATTATTTCATTTCGAAATTTAATAAATTGTCTCTATTTGTCGAATTAAAATAAGGATTTTTTGGGTGATCAGAAGCATCCGTTCATCAGTCCTATTGGGGAGAGATCTAATGATCTCTCTAGGCAGAAAAAGGCTTTACTGGCACAAAGACATTCACTAAAAATGATTATCATATTTAACATTACTTTAAACCTTTTACACTGCGTAATGAAAGGCAGCATAACAAGGTGTGGAATAGTACCCAATCATTTTAAGGCAATTTTAGTATTATGATAAGCAAAGGATCAGCTTAGTTTTTATAGTAAGATTGTGACAGTCAGGTTATAATGTCACTGTTGTCCTAGACGCCTCCAAGCCTGTCTTCGCAAGATCTCCTGCTTCAATTCAAAGCAGGATTAATTGCTGGAAACAATTTCACTTAGTGAACTTCTATATGGGGGCCTGATGGTCAAGTGACTAGCTCTTTGGCACTCGGTTCCACAGGTTTGGGGCTCGAATCCATACCATGGATGTTTTTTGTGGTTCGGAATCCACTTTAAACTGTAGGTAACGGTCTAATGTGATTGTAGAGAGTTGGGAGTAGGATTGGGAATTGTAGAGAGACTGACAACCCTACCTCATAAAAAAGAAAGCATCTCATATTTCGGAATCTGCCAGTAGGAAAACGTCCTTGGCTCATCATGGGGCTGTTGCATCATTGAAGAAGAAGAAGTGCTTCTAATTATCACTGTGAAAGCGCATGTTTGTAGGAACTTTCGAGAGAGGTCGGCGAAATGGGTGCTGAGAGTTTACACCTAGTTCTTTATGTTGCCTATTAATAGTCCTTACGGTTATTGATGTTCTGATTACACGTTGGATCGCTGAAGAATCAGTTATTGTGAGCAATATCTGACTTGGCGTTCTTCTTACTAACTCAACAGCTCCCTTTTTAGAGGTTGTATTTTATCACAATTCACCCATTCCTGCCAACATCATCGAATATTAGCACCTTTCAAATCAAAATTTCGAGAGAACTCTTAATTTGACCACTTTTTTCTCTTTAGTCAAATTGCACATATTCTTCATCATTGTAAAATAAGCTCAACATGTGGGGAAATCCACATACAAGATACCAGTATAGCCAAAATTATTGAACATAATGAAATTCAAATGTAAGTTATGGCCTCTTTCTCTTTTACACTCCATCCAGTTGCTCAATTGCGATTTTCTGGAGGTTAATCACTAGCATATTGGATCGAAAGATATTTATGAAACTTCGTTATTACAATTATGTAAATTCTTATTGGTAAGCAAATAGTAAATAACTATGTAAATGGTCCTTACTATGTTCCAGTTACGTATCGAATCGCTATAACGACCAAATACTGTGAGTGCAATATCTGCTCTGTCGTTCGGCTCATTAACTCAACAGCTGCCTTTTAGAGGCTGCATTCAATAATGATGCATCCATTCCTGCCAACATCATCGAATATTAGCATTATTCAAATTAAAATTTCGAGAGATCTGTTCATTTGACAGCTTCTTCTTTAGTCAAATTGTACCTATTCTTTATCATTGTGAAGTAAGCTCAACATGTGTGGAAATCCATATGCAAAGAAATAGTATAGCCAATAATTGAATCAGCCCATTGAGAACATAAATAAATTCAAATGTAAGTTATAGTTTACTTCTTTTTTACACTCCATCCAATTACTCAATTGCAATTCTTTGGAACATAAACCACCAAAGGATAATCACTAGCATATCAGTTTAGGTTTGGTTTGTCGCTCTACGGTCATCTTGTGCACACTTTAGGCTAAATAGACCGCACCTACAGTTTAACGTGGATTCTGAACCATCAACAAACATCCATGCCACAGCCAGAATTTGAACCTGAAGCCTTCGGTACCACCGGCCAGAGCACTAGCCAGTTGGCCATAGGCCCTCTATTAGCATATCGGTTTATGTTCAGTTTGATTTGTCGTTCTGCGGTCATCTTGTGCATACTTTTGGCTAAATAAACAGGGCCTACAGTTTAATGTGGTTTGCCCACTAGCCTATCTGATCGAAAGATATTGATGAAACTTCGTTATTACAACTACATAGATTTGCATTGGTATGGTTTTTCATTATCTTTGAATGATGTGCCTAACGATGCTGAAGTATAAATGTGCTTGTAAATATGCAAAATTATAATAATCCAACATTTTACTTGCAGAAAAAACGGGGCATAGAATTTTGCAATCTTTGCTGAAAAGAACGAATTTAAGTTTTTAAAAAGTCATCCGCTGTATATTTAACCAATCTTCTCGATCTTATAAAAACAAAATGGTGCATGTTTCAGGAAACCACATTGCTTAAAATAACAGAAAAAAAGGAGCTCTTCAAAGGGTAATTCATTTTCCTTCTGCACTCAACAACGCTCAAAAATTTTCCAACGGAAATCTCGCTTCTCAATCTCAGAGTCATTACTTCGTATACGTTGACTCCGTGCGAGCCATAAATCAAAGTTTCCCAAAAAATAACTATCATCCATCACACACAGTGAATGGAAAAGAAACCCATTTGTAACTGTTGCGGACAAAATATTTTTCAAGGCTATGTCTGAGAAATATGAGGCATTTTTCAGAATCCTTCTAAGAACGAAGCTTATTTTTTTATTAAGATTGCATTACGAGTTATTGAATTCCCATCCATATCTTTGAGTATAAAAATCGGTAACTGGCTGGTTAAAAGAAATTTGTGAAATTCATCATTCAGAATTGGAAAATATCTTATTTTCAACTTTGAATTGAATTTTATTGGATTTATATATGCATTGTAGCATTTTTTCCGCAGAAAGAGTTATACCATTTCGTTTCCAGGGGAGAGGAATGTATATTCTTTAACAAGTACATAATGACAAATTATCATTCAAATTTGACAGCAGATAAGTAGTGTTGGGGATAATTATATTGCATGCAATTAGTGTTTTGTACTAATGATAACAAACTGTTACTCAAATCTGATAGCAGACATTCAAGGTCAAGGATAATGAGACCTCATGAAATTAGCGATTGTCTGTGCGACCTTCACAGGTCGAAACAATTACAGATGAAATATGGACTACACCATGAGTTGTTTCATCGTGATTGGTGATAGACCATGAACTGAGAAAATGCCTAGTACAATGTGAGAGTTGAAGTTTTTCCTACTAGAAGTGAGGAAAGTTTACCCCCCTCCCTCCTCTTGACGGAATACTTTAAAGGAAGTCTGCGACGAGTCGACAAGAAGTGTTGTTTTTCTCTTTTTCTATTGAATAGGCCGGAGTTTCTGCCTGTTTACAAAACGAACCCCTTGTGGTTACGTGTATCACACCGCGTGATAATTAAGGTCTGCCTCAGAACTGGTGAAAAGAAGTAAGTATTGTTTACTTATAGGATTCCAGGACAGGATTAATTTTGTATTATACATCTAACCTAAATACATGCAGTATTACTTTTCCATTATACATCTGATCTAAATAGATGCAGGAGTACTTTTGCACAATACATCTGACCTAAATACATGCAGGAGTACTTTTGCACAATACATCTGACGTAAATGCATGCAGGATTACTATTGCGCTATACATTTGACCTATAAAGTCAACTAATGTAAAGAACAGCAAGTTTATCTTTTTAAATGGGCTTTTATTTAAATTTCAATATATAAATAGAACTTTAAGAAGCATAAGTCTATGGCAGTGCGACCTGATGGTCGAGTGACTTGCGCTCTGGAACTCGGTGTCACACATTTCGGTTTCGGGTTCAAGTCACGCCGCTACTATAGATGTTTGTAGCGGTTCGGAATCCCCTTTAAACAGTAGGTCCCGCTCTAATATGATTGTAGAGCGTAGGACTGAGGACCTACCCCGTAAAAAGGAAACATCTCCTCTACGAAATCTGCCAGTAGGCTGACGGCCTTGGCCTATCATGAGGCTATTGCGCCAATGAAGACCAAGAATATGGCTGTACAAAAATAGACCGTTATGTATTCAATATAGGCATTGTACATGCTTTTCCTCATAAGCAAAGTTTTAACAATAGAATTTTTTTATACCTTTCTATTTAATACTTCACAGAAAAATAAAAGTTTGGTTCGGTTTGTTGGTCTATGGTCATCTTGTGCACATGAGAGTTAAACAGACCGGGACCTGCAGTTTAAAGTGGATTCCAAACCACTCACAAACATCCATGCATCCGCCAGGGTTCGAACCTGAAGCCTGAAGAGAAATGAATAAATATGCAAGTACTGTTACATTCTGCCATAATTTATTTGCATGAAAAACAAAATTTGCCACTTTTTTTAAATAGTTATTTTTTTAGAGAATGTTTTAAAACTTCTTCGTTTAGTTACTAAAAAAAGTCATTTCAGGAATCTACCAGAATGCCACTTTAAAAATACATTTAAAAAAACTTGCGGATTTAAAAAAAAAACGTTTTTTATTTCTTACTTTGGAAACTTGGGAAAAGTGTTGCACATCGATTTTTTCCCATTGTGATTTGGTTCGGGGATTGATTAAAACTTTTTTTTATAAAGTTATCAAATGAGAAAGCCGGCTGTGTTTAGATTACTTTCAAACTAAACGAGACAAAAAAAGTATATGCAGCTGTACATTTGCACCGAATGTATCTGTGTCACCCTTGCATTACTACCTCTCTTTGATGTTTACTGGTTTTCTTTTTTCTTTCTGAAAAAAGAAGGAAGCGTTATTTCTTTCGATCAAAAGAAAACCAAAAAATTCTAACGGTTAAAAAGAAAGCAAAATGCCACAAAACTAAGTAGAAATGGGAATACAGGAGGCTTTAAATTGCCAAGTACAAAGTGTAAATCTATGTATGAAAAAAAAACTTTAATGCGATGCAAATCCGGGGGCTCGTTTTTTACTTAAAAGAAAGCCACAAAATGTAAAATTTCTTTGAAATATGCATTTAAATATTTTTTGCTTTACGGATCTTTATGCTTTGCTTTGTAGCACAAATTATTACGTGAGCCTTTTTTATTTTCGTTAAGACGAGAATTCTTTATATCTTTTTACTATTCATAATTTTAAAAAAATTTTAACTGCTGTTTCTGAGATTAAAGAATAAAATGTATTTATCATTATAAATAATTAGATATGATGACATATGAAATATCTTTAATTTTTATATTCAACTTTTTTTTAATTTTTACATTCAACTTTTTTTTAAATTTTTACATGTTTACTTTTTTTTTTTATTTTTTTTTTTTTTTTATTATTCATAATTTTTAAAAAATTTTAACTGAGTTTTCTGAGATTAAAGAATAAAATGTATTCAGCATTATAAATAATTAAATATGATACACAGGAAATATTCTTTAATTCTTATATTCAAGTTTTTTTAGTATTTTTAAATTTCAAATATCAAAAAAAATTACACAGCAATTATGCTTTCTTAAATATATCTGTTGATTACATCTTTCTTCACAATTTACAATTTTTAAAATATCTGCCAGTTGGCAGACGTCATTGATTCCACCATGGGGTTGTTGCTCCAATGAAGAAGGCAATGTCAGTAAAAATATAGACCGTTATGTCATCAAAATAAGCACTGTAGATTCTTTACCTCGTAAGCAAGTTTTAACAATAGGATTTTCTTATATGCCCTTTCTTTCGATTTAATATTTGAAAAAAAAGTAGATCAGAAAAGGATAAATATGCAAGTACTGTACATTCTTTGTTAATTTATTTATATGAAAAACAGAATTTTTCACCTTTTTTTAAATAGTTATTCTTTTAGAGAATGTTTTAAAAAGTCTTCGTTTCGGTTACTAAAAAAAGTTATTTCAGGAATAAACCAGAATGACACTTAAAAAATTCATTTAAAAAACTTGCGAATTTAAAAGAAAAAAAACTACTTTTCTTTCTTACTTTTGAAACTTTGGAAAAGTGTTGCATATCAATTTTTTCCGTTGGTGATTTGGTTCGGGAATTGATTAAAACTTTTTTTTAAAGTTATCGAATGAGAAAGCCGGCTGTGTTTAGATTACTTCCAAGCTAAACGTGACGCAGAAAAAAATATATATGCAGCTGTACATTTGCACCGAATGTATCTGTGTCACCCTTGCATTACTACCTCTCTTTGATGTTTACTGGTTTTCTTTTTTTTTCAGAATAAAGAAGGAAGCATTATTTCTTTCGATCAAAAAAAGAAAACAAAAAGATTCTAAAGGTTAAAAAGAAAAGAAAAGGTCACGAAACTAAGTAGAAATGGGAATACAGAAGGCTTTAAATTGTCAAGTACAAAGTGTAAATCTATGTATGAAAAAAAAAAAACTTTAATGCGATGCAAATCTGGGGCTCGTTTTTTGCTTAAAAGAAAGCCTCAAAAATGTAAAATTTCTTTGAAATATGCATTTAAATATTTTTTACTTTTCTTTTACAGAATTTTGTGCTTTGCTTTGTAGCACAAATTATTACGTGGGCCTTTTTATTTTTCGTTAAAGAAAAAATTCTTTATATCTTTTTATTATTTATAATTTTTAAAGTTTTTAACTGCTTTTTCTGAGATTAAAGAAGAAAATGTATTCATCATTATAAATAATTAAATATGATACATATGGATAGTTCTTTAATTCTTATATTCAACTTTTTTTAATTTTTTTAAATTTCAAGTATCAAAAAAACTAGACAGCAATTATCTTTCTTAAATATATCTTTTGATTGCATCGTTCTTTACAAACATACTTATTAACATACAACATTACTTGCAAACATCTTAAAACATACTTTTTAATGCAATAATGTAGATATTATGTGAATTATAAATAGACTCTTTTAATTCACATAATATATTAAATCTGGGCCTGAATGGCCGAGTGGCTAGAGCTCTAGCGTGATCAGTACCACAGGTTTCAAGTCCCGGCGGTACAATGATTGTTTGTAGTGGTTCGGAATCCACTTTAAACCGTAGGTCCATCTCTAATATGATTGTAGAGCGTAAGGCTGATGACCTTACCCCGTAAAAAAAAAAAACATCTGTTGTCTCGAAATCTGCCAATCATTAATTAACCATAGGTTGGGTTGTTGCTCCAATGAAGAAGATAATGACAATTAAAAAATGACATTTATGTAATCAAAATAAGAACTGTAGATTATTTACCTTGCAAGTAAGTTTTTAACAATAGCATTTTCGTTTATTCCCTTTCTTTCAATTTAATATTTGAAAAAAAGTAGATGAGAAAAGGATAAATATACAAGTACTATACATTCTACCTTAATTTATTTGCTTGAAAAACAGAATTTTTTCACTTTTTTTTAAATAGTTATTTTTTTTTTTTTTAGAGAATGTTTTAAAACTTCTTCGTTTTGGTTACTAAAAAAAGTTATTTCAGGAATCTACCAAAACTCCACTTTAAAAATAAATTTAAGAAACTTGCGGCTTTAAAAAAAACTTTTTTATTTCTTACTTTTGAAACTTCGGTGTGTTCAAAGTGTTGCACATCGATTTTTTCCCATGGTGATTTGGTTCGGGAATTGATTAAAACTTTTTTTTTTAAAGTTATCAAATGAGAAAGCCGGCTGTGTTTAGATTACTTCCAAACTAAACGTGACAAAAAAAAATTTATGCAGCTGTACATTTGCTCCAAATGTAGCGGTGTCACCCGTGCATTACTACCTAGCTTTGATGTTTACTGGTTTTCTTTTTTCAGAATAAAGAAGGCAGCATTATTTCTTTCGATCAAAAGAAAACTAAAAAAAATTCTAGGTTAAAAAAAGGTTAAAAAGAAGAAAAAGGCCACAAAACTAAGTAGAAATGGGAATACAGAAGGCTTTAAATTGCCAAGTACGAAGTGTAAATCTATGTATGAAAAAAAAAACTTTAATGCGATGCAAATCCGGGGGCTCGTTTTTTACTTAAAAGAAAGCCACAAAATGTAAAATTTCTTTGAAATATGCATTTAAATATTTTTTGCTTTACGGATCTTTATGCTTTGCTTTGTAGCACAAATTATTACGTGAGCCTTTTTTTTATTTTTCGTTAAAACGAGAATCCTTTATATCTTTTTATTATTCATAATTTAAAAAAATTTTAACTGCTTTTTCTGAGATTGAAGAATAAAATGTATTCATTATTATAAATGATAAATTATGATATATACGGAATATTCTTTAATTCTTATATTCAACTTTTTTTAATTTTTACGTTTACATTTTTACTTTTTTTTAATTTTTAATTTTCTTTATTATTCATAATTTTAAAAAAATTTAAGTGCTTTTTCTAAGATTAAAGAATAAAATGTGTTCATCATTATAAATAATTAAATATGATACATATGAAAAGTTCT
This sequence comes from Caerostris darwini, assembly GCA_021605075.1. Lineage (NCBI taxonomy): Eukaryota > Metazoa > Arthropoda > Arachnida > Araneae > Araneidae > Caerostris > Caerostris darwini. The sequence continues at coordinate 81,468 of BPLQ01006766.1, forward strand.
TTAATTCTTATATTCAACTTTATTTTTAATTTTTTTTAAATTTCAAGTATCAAAAAAATTAGACAGCAATTATGCTTTCTTAAATATATCTTTTGATTGCATCTTTCTTTACAATTTACAATTTTTAAAACATAATTTTTTAGTACAATAGTGTAGATATTATGTGAATTATAAGTAGACTCTTATAGGGAAATAACAAATATATGAACTAAAATTAAAAAATAAAATGTATTGTTTAAAATAACATTCATTACGAAAAATTATAACTTCAAATTGTTTTAATCGATAAAATGGTTAACTTTCCTATGTAATGATTAATTTAATTATTCTGAAACTAATGTTTTCAACTAAAGATATCGAAGAAAAATTTTTAAAAACAATTACAAAAAGTAACTGAGGGAATTCAATCATGAAAATCGAATAAAAGAAAACAAAATTTTGAAATTAAAATCAATAATAAAATTTCTTATTGTTAGTTTTCATGAAAACATTCAAAACTTCCTGATGAGCATCATCAAACAGTTTTAAAAGAGTCCCATTTTTAAACACTAAACAGTGATGAAGTTATAAAATAGCATGCAACTGGATATTTGAAATAAAATGTTTTATTTTTAATTAATCATAATTTTCATTTTTATATATACTATAAATTTAAATGAAAAATTGTTTGTTGGACTTCATCTAACATATTTTCATCAATACTAATACTATATTATTCTTATTTATTTATAATTTTTGAACAAACCGTTCATGCAAATATTTTAAAGGAATGATTTAAAAAATTACATTTATTTCATTCTATATTCATCTCTGATTAATCTTATACTTCCCTATCAAATAAAATTTTTTCTATTCCTCAAATTCCAGTATAAATTACTTCATGTGCAAAGCAACTTATTGTTATACAAATTTTTGCTACAACATAGCTTCTTTATTTTTCATGATTTAATAACGTGCATATTCTTAATTAATTCTTCGTGTATTTCCCCATAGATATGAGGGAATACGTGGTCACAGAAAAATGATGTCGGCATTTTGTTTGTGCGGCTCGATCTGGGTGTGGTCAAATCTCAAGAACCTACATTTCAAAAAACGCACCACTTAATTACAAGTGTACAAGCACGAACACGGCACACTACAAGGTTTAATGTACAACAGACATTTAAAAACATATACTTATATATTTTAATGAAAGGATTCCACATCTAAACTCTAAATAAAGTTACCCAGGATAGCAAAACATACTTCATCTCTGGATGATATTCTGTAAGCCAATTTATGCACAGAAAGATGCTAACTATATCTTCTCTCGGGGTGAGAGACTAAACGTCTCTGAATTAGCAACTAATTATACAGTTGTGGAAAGATTCCACTTTTAGCTCTCGGAATGAGAGCTCGTAACTAACGACAGCACCCGTTTCGCCGTACATCCCCTTTGGCGAGAGTCTCGAAGGCTATTGACGATTTCTTCTGTACGCCGCAAGGAGCGCTCTTGCAGTGCGTAGGTGGAACCACGGTTACAGTAATCATATTGGGTCATTGGTATCTCCAGTCAGCTTTTTTCAATTCCTACTATTAATTCACACACTCGCTATATATATCTTGTTCAAATTTTCAATCGTTAATAAAATACTTTTTATTCATCCACTCAAGTTCAAATGCATTTTTTTTTTTAACTTGCAGTGGATGACACTTGATGTTAATACAGTTTTTTCAAAAATTAATTCAGAAATTAAATTTAATTAATTAATTTTTAAGTTGTCTGTATCTACCAATAGATGGCACCAGATGTAAGAGGAAAATTTCCACTTTATTTATAAAGGTCTTTCTGCAATATAGTGAAAAAAAAGTGGGAATTGACTTTAAAAAAAAAAAATTTTATATTACTTGTTTTTAAGGGAACTTCAGCTAAACCAAAGTTTCCTTTGTTATGAAGAGTTTGTACTACTTTATCTAATATTTTTAGGGCATAATAATCATAGGTATTAAAACAAAATTCTTAATTTACATTTTTTAATCCTCCGATAAATCTAATAAACACTTTTAATGCATTTCCAAACATGAATATCTATAATTATATTGCTTTAAATAAACGAAAATGCATTTTCGTTTTCGTTAAATCAATGATTTTATAGTAACATAAAATGTCTGAAACATGTTTATGTTTAACATCCGATATAAACATAAATTTATGTTAGTATTATGGGACCTCCAAACGTTGCCATTTAGATCTATAAAATGTATCGTAAATATTGATGTGTTATCTATTTGTTGGAAACTCTAAAATTAAAACAAACATTTACCGAGTAAAGGGCATTTTTTTTTTGTATTAGGTTATTTTTCATGAGTTCTGAAATTTTAAATATTTACATTTTGAACAGAGAAGGAAAAAATTATTTATTTATTGAAAATAAACATATAATTGTAATCACAATCTGACAAATAGAAAATCATTTTATATTATAATTATTTTTTAGTTTATTCAGTAATAATGTTCGTTAAAGTTTTTTGAATTATATGCAACAATTTTATTTAAATTCCTTCAACTTTTATTAGTTTATGGTAATCAAAGCTAATTTAAACACATATAAAATTTAGACATTCACACATTTATACATTTATGCATTATAATGTATAAATGTATGAATTATATATTATACATTTACGTTAACAAAATATCTTCACATTGTTCTTTTTATAATAAAATATATTAATTGAGTTTTATGATCATTTTTAAATAATTCTTGAAAAGAATATTAACTTCTTCAGAAAAAGAGAAATAAAATTATCTATCTTCGTTTAATTAAAAAATATGTATTCAAATGTTTTTGTGGATCTTTTTCTGTTTTAGAAACTATGTTGAAAAATGATTACAAAATGAATATCGGATATATCACTAATTCTTAATGAACCTTTACGTTTCAGTGCGTAAAACTTTTTAAATATGTCAGTTAATTAATGTTTGTGTTACTAAATATATGGAGTTTTCAAATTTTAATTTATTTTTGTGAAAATTATGCCATAGTTGGCTTGACCATGACTTAAATTAACAAAATTAAAATTCCGCCAAAAAACACAAACACATGTATAAAGTCATTATCTTCCAAAATCCTACACAAACTGAAAACTTTATATTTTCGCATAGTTCTTTCGAAAATGATTTCTGGATAATTATCTATATGTAACCCATTTCGTAAGATGAGGATTCAGAACTTGTTTCACCATCACTGTGTAAAGCATTAATATAAAACTTATTACAGGTAATTGATCATCTGTAACAAAATGCTTCTAATGATTATTTAAGCATTATTTTTATTTAAACATGTAGAGGAATAAAATATATCAATGATTATTTGAAAACAATATTGTAAAACTGATTTTCAAAAATCCTATAATAATACATGTTTCTATCTAAAACCCTGTGATACGCAAATCTTTAAATAGAAAACTTGAAGATTATGCAAACGAACTACTTCGTAGTGCCACAAACTTTCAGAAGACACACCTGGAAAAGTAATAAACACGTCACACTTTCACCCAACTTGCCCCATTTAGTATGCCGAACATTACACAGAAAACTGAATACTATTAATTAAGCATAAGAAGTTTTAATTGCTTTACATAGCGCTTGTTTCACTATTACTATGTAAAACAATTTAAAACTTCTTATTGTTAATTGATCATGTAACAAAATGCTTATAATGATCATTTGATCATTATTTTTATTTAAACATGTAGAGGAATAAAATATATCAATGAATATTTTAAAACAATTATAAAATCTGTCTTCAAAAATCCTAGAATAATACATGTTTCTACCTAAAACCACGGTGATAAATGAATCTTTAAATAGAATATTGAAGATTATGCAAATGAACTACTTCTTAGCGCCACAACTTTCAGAAGACACACCTGGCAAAGTAATAAACACGTCACACTTTCACCCAAATTGCCCCATTTATTATGCCGATCATTACACATAAAAACTGAATACCATCAATTAAGCATAAGAAGTTTTAATTGTTTTACATAGTACTTGCTTCACTATTACCATGTAAAACAATTTAAAACTTATTACGATTAATTGATCATCTATAACAAAATGATTATTTGAGCATTATTTTTACTTAAACATGTAGACGTATAAAATATATAAGTGAATATTTGAAAGCAATGTTATAAAATATCGTTAAATAAATCCTATTATAATACATGTTTCTATCTGAAACCACTGTGATAGGCAAATCTTTAAATAGAAACTTGAAAATTATGCATGCGAACTACTTCGTAGTGCTACAAACTTTTCGAAGACACACCTGGAAAAATAATAAACACGTCACACTTTCACCCAACTCGCCCCATTTATTATGCCGATCATTACACATAAAAACTGAATAATTTCCAAGTAACACATTAGCTCACTGAAGAGGAAGTGATATAATATTCCCAATAAATCATCAAAATTTTCTTCTAGCCATCGTTTCGCAATGCACCTTTCTAAGAACAATCTCTCCCCCACCCTCTAAAATTCCTTCATCAATTCAACAAATTCTAGAACGCCATCTCTCCCACCCTTTTATTTGGCGAGATGAAAATCTCTTTGTAATTTGACGAAATAAAAGGTCGGAGTCCGGCTGAAAAATTTCTCACAATAAGTCATCCAGGAAGATGATCATCATAAATATTAAACACCCCTTTCCTTTATTCCCAGATAATCCCATTCTTTCGCAGGAATGGTGTTCCAGGAATTCTATGCATCTCATTAAGGGGTGACAGAACCTTGGATCCCCCCCTTATTCAGGAAGGATAAAGGGGTTTGTACTTACTAATGCGCTGAGCCATGGCGTGTTCTAAATACCTCTTCAGCAAAGGATGGAATGAGAGAACGTTTTAAGATAATGCCTGAAGTTCCGAATAAATTTTAACCCATAATGAAATTTTTTTTTTTTATCAATATATGTCGCTATTTTAAATAATAATAATTTTTTTCTTTTCTAAATAATTTTCAGAGATATTAAATTAGAACATATTAAGCGTCATATCAAGATGGAAAAAATCAGTTACAAGATGAGATTCTGGTACAGATTATACAATAATGGCCAAAAATATTGCATCTCTTAAGCATTTTGTTTTTGTTTTCTTTTTTCAATATATGACGCTATTTTAAATGAAAGTTGTTATTTCTTTTCCTTTTCTAAGTAATTCTGTTTTAATTCATTTTGTATGAGATATTAAAATTTGTAAATTCATTAATGTGTCATATCAAGGGATGGAAAATATATAACACAGGATAGGAAAATATATATTTAGCGGGATTATAAGGACTTTTTTCACCATCAGTTTAAGATTATACTAAAACAATTTAAAATCAAATGGTTTTGATCATCTGTAACAAAATACTTTTGATTATTTGAGCATTATTTTTTTTTTTTTTTTAATGTATGAGTGATTATTTGAAAACAACAGTTATTTCTTTTTCTTCTCTATAATAATTCATACATTTTATGTCAAACCACTGTGATATTCAAATCTTTAAATAGAATCTTGAAGATTATTAAAGTGTCACATCAAGGATAGAAAATATGTAATACTGGATGAGGAAGATTTGAGCCGATGTCTTCATATTGTTGTTAATATAATATAATGTATTAATTGAGTTTTATTATCATTTTTAATTAATTCTTTAAAAGAATGTTAACTGCTTCATAAAGAGAGAAATAAAATTTTTTATCTTCGTTTAATTAAAAAATAAGCCGTCAAATGTTTATGTGGGTTTCTTTTTTTTCTATTTTAGAAATTATATTTAAGAATGATTACAAAATGAATATAGGATATATCGCTAATAAATCTATATGCTTCTATATGTAAAAACGTTTTAAATATGCGTGTTAATTAATGTTTGTTTTAATAAATGTCTACGTTTTTCAAATTTTAATTTATTCGTGTGAAAACTATGCTATAGTTTGCTTGACCATGACTTAAATTAACAAAATTAAAATTCCCCCAGAAAAAAACACAGATATAGATATAAAGTCATTATTTTCCAAAATCCTAAACAAACTTTGATAATCTTATACTTCCGAACACTTCTTTCAAAAATGATTCTTGGGTATTTAATTGTCTATATACCCCATTTTGTAAGACGAGGATTCAGAACTTATTTCATCATCACTACGTAAAATATTAATATAAAATGTATTAAGGTTAATTGATCATCTGAAACAAAATAGTTATAATGATTATTTGAGCATTATTTTTATTTAAACATGTAGAAGAATAAAATATACCAATGAATATTTGAAAACAATATTGTAAAATCTCTTTAAAAAAATCCTATAATAACATATTTTTCTATTTATACCCACTGTGATAAGCAAATATTTAAATAGAATCTTGAAGATTATGCAAACGAACTACTTCGTAAGTGCCACAAACTTTTGGAAGACACACTTGGAAAAGTAATAAACACGTCAGACTTTCACCCAACTTACCCCATTTATTATGCTGATCATTACTAATACAAACTGAATGCGATTAATTAAGCATAAGAAGTTTTAATGGTTTAAAATAGTACTTGTTTAACCATCATTATGTAAAACAATTTAAAATCTCCCATAGTTAATTGATCATCTAAAACAAAGTGCTTATAATGATCCTTTGATCATTATTTTTATTTAATTACCTGTAGAGGAGTAAAATATATCAATGAATATTTGAAAACAATGTTATAAAATCTGTCTTCAAAAATTATATAATTATACATGTTTCTATTAAAAACCATGGTGATAAATCTTTAAAGAGAATCTTGGAGATTATGCAAACGAACTGATTCGTAGTGCCACAAACGTTTGAAAGACACACCTGGAAAAGTAATAAAAAAGTCACTACTTTCACCCAACTTGCCCCATTTACTATGCCTATCATTACTAATAAAAACTGAATAATATCCAAGTAACACATCATCTCACTGAAGAGGAAAATATATAACTCTCCCAAGAAATCGTAAAAATTTTCTTCTAGCCATCCTTTCGCAATGCACCTTTCTAAGAACAATCTCCAACCCCTCCACCCCTCAAATTCCTTCGTTAATTCAACAAATTCTAGAACTCCAGCTCTCCCACCCTTTTATTTGGCGAGATGAAAATCTCTTTGTAATTTGACGAAATAAAAGGTTTGAGTCCGGCTGAAAAATTTTTCACAATAAGTCATCCAGGAAGATGATCATCATAAATATTAATCACCCCTTTCCCTTATTCCCAGATAATCCCATTCTTTCGCGGGAACGGTGTTCCAGGAATTCTATGCATCTCATTAAGGGGTGACAGAACCTTGGATCCCCCCTCCCCTCATTCAAGGAGGATAAAGGGGTTTGTACTTACTAATGCTCAGAGCCATGGCGTGTTCTAAATACCTCTTCAGCAAAGGATGGAATGAGGGAACGTTTTAAGATGATGCTTGAAGTTTCGCATAAATTTTCACCCCTAATGAAATCAAGGGATGGAAAATATATAATACAGGATGAGGAAGATTTGCGCCGATTACTTAATATTTAGAGGGATTATATTAGAATTCTTAAGCGCCATTTGGTTCCAATCAGTTTTAGATTCTGGTACTGATTATACAATAATGGTCAAAAGTTTTGCATCTTTTAAGCTTTTTTTTTTTTTCAATATATGTTAAATAATGGTTATTATTTCTTTTTCTTTTTAAGTAATAGGTATTATATGTAATTTTTTAATTTGACTGAGAAATTCGAATTTGTAAATATATTAAAGTGTCATATCAAGGATGGAAAATATAAATATATAATAGCAATAAACCCAAAATATTGCATCTCTTAAGCATTTTGTTTCTGTTTTGTTTTTTCAAAAAACTTTTTAATTTTGGTTAATACTTCTAAGTAATTAAGTCTTATGTCATATTGTCTAAGATATTCAAAATTGTAACATATTAAAGTGTCATATGAAGTATGAAAAAATTATCTAGATTTGTAACCAATTTAATATTTAGAGGGATTATATTAGGAATTCTTCATTTGGTTGCAACTTGTTTCACCATCATTATGTAAAACAATTCAAACTTCTTATGGATAATTCATCATCTATAACAAAATGCTTATAATGATTATTTACACATTATTTTTATTTAATTACATGTAAAGAAATAAAATATATCAGTGATTATTTGAAAACAATGTTATAAAATCTATCTTCAAAAATCCTATAATAGTACACATTTCTATCAAAAACCAAGGTGATAAGCAAATCTTTAAATAGAAACTTGAAGATTATGCAAACGAACTACTTCTTAGTGTCACAAACTTTTGGAAGATACACCTGGAAAAGTAATAACACATCACACTTCCACCCAACTTGCCCCATCTATTATACCGATCACTGCTAATAAAAACTGAATAATTTCCAAGTAACGCATTAGCTCACTGAAGAGGAAGTGATACGAGTAAATCCCAATAAATCATCAAAATTTCTTCTAGCCATCCTTTCACAATGCACCTTTCTAAGAACAATCTTTCCCCCCCCCCTCAAATTCCTTCATCAATTCAACAAATTCAAGCCCTCCAGCTCTCCCACCCTTTTATTTGGCGAGATGAAAATCTCTTTGTAATTTGACGAAATAAAAGGTCGGGTCCGGCTGAAAAATTTCTCACAATAAGTCATCCGGGAAAATGATCATCATAAATATTAATCACCCCTTTCCCTTACTCCCAGATAATCCCATTCTTTCGCAGGGACGGTGTTCCAGGAATTCTATGCATCTCATTAAGGGGTGACAGAACCTTGGATCCCCCCCCTTATTCAGGGAGGATAAAGGGGTTTGTACTTACTAATGCGCAGAGCCATGGCGTGTTCTAAATACCTCTTCAGCAAAGGATGGAATGAGAGAACGTTTTAAGATAATGCTTGAAGTTTCGCATAAATTTTCACCCATAATGAAATCAAGGGATGGAAAATATATAATACAGGATGGGGGAGATTTGCGCCGATTACTTAATATTTAAAGGGATTATATTAGAATTCTTAAGCGCCATTTGGTTCCAATCAGTTTTAGATTCTGGTACTGATTATACAATAATGTCAAAAGGTTTGGCATCTCTTAAGCCTTTTTTTTTCTCAGTATATGACGCTATTTTAAATAATGGTTATTATTTCTTTTTATTTTCTATGTAATTCTGTCGTATGTTATTTTGACTAAGAAATTCGAATTTGTAAATATATTAAAGTGTCATATCAAGGATGGAAAATATATAATACAGGACTTGTTTCACCATCACTATGTAAAATAATTTTAAACTTATTATGGGTAATTGATCATCTGTAACAAAATGCTTATAATGATTATTTGATCCTTATTTTTATTTAAACATATAGATGAATAAAATATATCAATGAATATTTTAAAACCATTAAAAAAATCTGTCTTCAAAAATCCTAGAATAATACATGTTTCACAAAAACCACTATGATAAGCAAATCTTTAAAAAGAAACTTGAAGATTATGCAAACGAACTACTTCACAAACTTTCGGAAGACACACCTGGAAAAGTAATAAACACGTCACACTTTCACCCAACTTGCCCCATTTATTATGCCGATCATTACTAATAAAAACTGAATACCAATAATTAATGCATTTGTTTTACATAGTACTTTTTCACTCTCACTATGTAAAACAATTTAAAACTTCTTATTGTTAATTGATCATCTATAACAAAATGCTTATAATGATTATTTGAGCCTTATTTTCATTTAAACAAATAGAGGAATAAAATATACCAGTAAATATTTTAAAACATTATTGTAAAATCTCTTTTGAAAAATCCTATAATAATACATGTTTCTGTCTAAAACCACTGTAATAAACAAATCTTTAAAATAATGCTTGAAGATTATGGAAAAGAACTACTTCTTAGTACCACAAACTTTCAGAAGACACACCTGGAAAAGTAATAAACACGCCATACTTTCACCCAACTTGCCCCATTTATTATGCCGATCATTACTAATAAAAACTGAATAATTTCCAAGTAGCACATTAGCTCATTGAAGAGGAAGTGATACGAGTATAATCATCCCAATAAATCATAAAAATTTCCTCTTGCCATTCTTTTACAATGCACCTTTCTAAGAACAATCTCTCCTCCACCACCTTCAAATTCTTTCATCAATTCAACAAATTCGAGCTCTCCCACCCTTTTATTTGACGAGATGAAAATCTCTTTGTAATTTGACGAAATAAAAGGTCGGAGTCCGGCTGAAAAATTTCTCACAATAAGTCATCCAGGAAAATGATCATCATAAATATTAATCACCCCTTTCCTTATTCCCGGATAATCCCATTCTTTCGCAGGAACGGTGTTCCAGGAATTCTATGCATCTCATTAAGGGGTGACAGAACCTTGGATCCCCCCCCTTATTCAGGGAGGATAAAGGGGTTTGTACTTACTAATGCGCAGAGCCATGGCGTGTTCTAAATACCTCTTCAGCAAAGGATGGAATGAGGGAACGTTTTAAGATAATGCTTGAAGTTTCGCATAAATTTTCACCCATAATGAAATCAAGGGATGGGAAATATATAATACAGGATGAGGAAGATTTGCGCCGATTACTTAATATTTAGAGGGATTATATTAGAATTCTTAAGCGCAATTCCGTTTCAATCAGTTTTAGATTCTGGTACTGATTATACAATAATGGCCAAAAGTTTTGCATCTTTTAAGCGTTTCTTTTTTTTTCTGTATAGGTCGCTATTTTAAATAATGGTTATTATTTCTTTTTCTTTTCTGAGTAATATTCTGTCTTATGTCATTTTGTTTGAGAAAATCAAATTTGTAATTATATTTATGTCATGTCAGGAATTTCAAAATTATTACTTAATAATTTAATAATGGAATGTTCAGATTTTTTGACATTGTCAATAAAATTATTAGCCAATTATATTTTTAATTAATTAATAAGATATTGACAGTATCGTAGAAGAAAGCATTTTTTTCCCTACTTTCTTATTATAAATTATTAAATGATAATATGATATTATATGATATTTTAAATGATAAATTATTATTAAAAATTATATTAACTCTCTTTTTTAAATATTTATTACGCTGTAGTATGATAATTCTAATGCTCGGTGTCATATGTTTCGGGTTTGAGTCCCGGCTTTTCCATGGATGTTTGTAGTGGTTGGATATTCATTTTAAGCCTTAATTCCTGGTCTAATATGACCATAGAACGTTGTGCGTAGGTCTGACAACCCTACCCCATATAAAGGAAAACATCTCCGATCTCGAAATCAGCCAGTAGGCAGACGGCCTTGGCCTACCATGGGGCTATTGGGCCATTGAAAACGAAGAAGTATGATAATTAATAAAATATGACTTACACAACAATTAATTAAATATTTTAAATTATCAAAAAATAGAACAAAATGATAAATAGTATAAGATTATTATACTAGTTCTGAAATTGGAAATATTATAAGTAATTCAAATAAAGTAATGTAAAATTATATTTAAATTTCATACATTACATGTGTTCAATAATGTAAATATATGTATTCGGTTATTTAAATGTATATATTCAATTATTTAAAGGTTTATATTCAACTATGTAATTGTTTATATTCAATTATGTAAACGTTTATATTCAATTATTTAAAGGTTTATATTCAACTATGTAATTGTTTATATTCAATTATGTAAACGTTTTTATTCAATTATATATGTATTATTCAATATCTGTATTCAATATATTATTGGTACATTTAAATTCTTTCCAAACTTCAAAATGACCTGATGGACAATTTTCTAGCTCTCTGGCCTTTGGCGCTTCAGGTTCGAATTTTGGTGAGGGCATGAATGTTTGTTATTGGTTTGGAATTCACTTTAAACTGTAGGTCTAATTAACCCAAAGTGTACAAAAAATGACAGTAGAGCGACAAACAAACCATCCAAACTTCAAAAGTGACTGTCTGCAATATATGGTATATTATAAGACATATTTATTTGTAGCTTCGCTTGATATCAGAGTAAATGTGATCTTTTTAAACAATGTAAACAATATAAAAATATTTTTGGCGTGCATGTGATTTTTTATTGCTGGTTTATTACATGAAGTTAATGCTAATGTGCCCTACATCCATTATTCATTTCTAAGAAAGATAGATTTTGACTTTTAATGTCTAATTTTATTCCAAAATGATGTTTGATTACTCAGTAGAACATAATTTTATTACCATCGCTTATCTAAATGTATTCTTTTACTAGATATGTTATATTTTAGTGAATATTTATTCGTTCAAATATTTATGATAAAAGAATTAGTTTTTTTTTCTCTGCAACGTTTTCATTTTTGTTTATGCGATTGCACTTTTAATTCTTCAGTTTAAAATGCTACTACATTATTTTAGAGAATATTTATTTAATATTTAGGCGATCTAATAAAATTTCGATATTTTTATTTATTTCATTTAGAGATAAAATTTAGAATTAGCTATTTGTGAATTAAATTAAATATTTAGATTCTATAACATTTAATTTCACTCAGGGGTCATGATGGCCGAGTGGTTAGCACTCCTTATTGGGTGTCCAGGAAGGACACCTAAGGACTTTTAAGGGGTAATTTTAAGGGAAAGGACTTTTAAGGGAAATTCCCTCACATTTGAGTGTCGTATTTGGGAAAACTTGGAAAACTCAATCAGGTAGTCTGATTAACAAGGCAAGAACACAAACGCTACAGTCTCCTCGTTTTTGAAATAGTGTCAACAACAAAATCGCCATCGGATTGAACCTCAGTTTTAATGTTCATCAAAGGCGCATGTTGCCACTGAGTCACGAGTCGTGCAGTACGAATATTTTTCAGGATTAACCGATTATCTGTGTTACTATACGCCAAATCGCAAAATGTGGAAATTTGTATGCACAATACATTCAACGTTTTCTATTTTGCTCCAGGAGTTAGCTATTCTCACCCATATTTTACTACCACAGTTTTGGACAAATATCCTCAGAAATGACATCTGAGAGTCCACACCTCCTTCCCTACTCCTCAGTAGGGCATTCTCGTTTATGGATTTATCTCGCTCATTTCCAAAATAAAGCCTTCGTTACCCTCTATTCGGTTTTCAAACCAGGCTCCCTAATCCCAAAAACCTAACCCTATGTTTAATACTACACTGCGTGAAAAAAGTAGAAGGACATTAGATTATTTTTGATAAATGAATAATGAAGCATTTTTTAAACAATTAATTTATTCACAACGTTTTTACATGCAGATACCTGTATCTAGACAAAACAAAAAAGTACACAATTAAAAAAAAAGTATACTTAATAAAAAAAATGTTTTTGACGATCTCATGATCAGTGAAAAATGTAGAAGGACACTTCTAAAAAAGAGGTGTACTATATAAATTAATATGGAATTCTTTTCCCTTTGGCTCGAATTACTTCGAAGATCCTATTTGGCATCGAACTGTATAAAGATTGAATTTTTGTTTGGCAAAAATTGTCCCCTACAAAGTTTAATGATTTCTGCAGCTCAGCTACAGATTCAAACTGCTTTCCACCCTCGTAAACACGACGTACAATCATTGCCCATATGTTCTCCACAATGTTGAGATCAGGACTTTTAGCAGGCCAATGTAAAAGTCGAACATTGTTTGCTGCAAACCAATCTTTAACACCATTTGCAGTGTGAATTGATGCTCCATCTTGCTGAAAAATCCAGTCCTCTCCTCCTAACTCAGTGCCATACGGGAGAAGATTTGAGTTTAGAGTCTGGATGTAGTCTGTATGGTTCTGTCTACCATTTAGAAAGACTAAACTTGTCCTGCCTCCATAGCCAACTGCTAACCATACCATTAAACCACTTTCTCCCATCTGTCGAGTAGAATAAGTTTCTTCTTCAATACCAAGACAGTGCTAATAGTACTGATAACCATCTGGACCATCCAAATTGAATTTTTTCTCATCGGAAAATATAGCTGAGGTCCATTCTGAGCTCCAGGACATGTGGTCTTTAGCCCATTGCGGTCGGTTCTTCATGTGTCCTTCATTCCACTTCGGATGGTGCATCCGTTTTTTGAAGACGAACTTTTTTGAGCGTTTTATGTAGTTATAGACAGTTCTTTTCGTTACATGTGTAATTCCTGATTGAAATTGCGCCTTGCCGATACTTCCACCAGTCTTTTTGAGTTCACGAATGATTTTTCGTTGATCACGTTGGGTGAGTTTTTTTTGTCTTCCTGTCTTCTTCTGTCACTTTCAGGGTTTCTTATGAAGTTCGAAACAGTATTAGGACTTATTCATAGCTGCCGTGCAATCTCTCTCACACCTTTTGCCTTCATTTCTATAGGCATATAATTATTTGGCCCTTCTGAAACTTACTTAAGGGTATTCCTCTGGGCATCCTAAAACCAACAAAAACTATGCATTTCTAGCTAAATATTTTATTCTTGTTAAAAAGGAATTAAAAGAGAAAAAAAACACTTACCTATAAACATTCCAACAGCTTCTAAATAGATTTTTTGGACGTGTCCTTCTACTTTTTTCACACACCCAAAGTTATTAAGTATTGCATTCCTAAGTTAAAATAGTGGTAAGTAAAAAAATCTCATTTAACTTTCACTTAACGTAAATTAAAACTCTAACAAAACAACTCTCTATAAAAATCAGGTCAAAAGCAGTAAAATAAAAGCATATTGTACAAAAAAATGACTGTCCTTCTACTTTTTTCACACAGTGTACGAGTTCTCAAGACAAATTTTATAAGAAGTAAAACTATTTAGAAGCAATTTGAAAAAAATTAATAAATAATTTATATATATTAGATAATGTTATAATTTATGATCAATATCATGAATTACTTCTTAGAAAAATTTCTTTGAACTAATCAATCTAATGTTCCTTATCCGTGTGTCCAAACTTAAAGATTTTATTGGGGAAGATAAATATAATCTCTGTAACGATAGAAAGAAAAACAGAACTCTTCTGAAGATAAATAGAACCAGTCTACTTAGTTGATCTATACATATTCCGTTGGCAAAACTGTCTATTTGTACGGCAATTAATCAATGTTAACCTTATGGCTGTATATTTGTAATTTATAAACAGTCTACTAGTATTATATTTCTAAAAAAAACATAGAAATGCATCTAGGATGATCTTTTCTAATATAGTTCAGGTTCTTATTAAGGTAAAGGATCTCTGAACCCTTGAAATAAATTTAAATTAATACAGGTTTTCTGAAAGAAGTGTAAGATTTGAATAATGGCTAAATTTTATTTTAGGTCAGAAGGGACATGGCGTTGAGTTTTCGAATTTGGTGAACTGGATTCGGAACCCTACAAGAAAAATCGAATCCGATCTCCAGTGTCTATGCTAGCGATGAGCAGGATAAATGCGTAAGCTGAATAATTCTTTCGTTAATTTCCAAATACCAAATTATTTGAAAAAATGAATACTATTGTTGTTGTATCAAAAGTGTGATATCAAAATGTTAGTGGGTGTAACATACATACCCATTTTCCACCCTGGATAACGCTGAATCTGCTGCATTTCTGTATTTTTAGTAATAAATGCATCAGGTTAAAGTACCCAGCATTCGAAAAAAAGGTATTGTTTCAAATAGAATTTCATTTATCTTAATTTTAGTGATATATAAAGCCAACTTTATAATTATATTCAATATATCAAAATCAAAAACTGGAAAAAAAAACTTACAATACAACTCTTGCAGCAATACAGCACCCCAAATGTTGTGTTTATGTTATTAGCTTTTTTGGAGTTATAGCAAATAACAGTTTTTGAATAGCAACTAAACTGATTATATATATTAAATAGTTGATTTTTAAATATTTTAAAATCCACGCAAAAAAAATTTAATAATTTATAGTTTCAGATTTAATTGTATAACTCAGTATAAATCCTATTAGTTTAAGATAACAAAATAAAAATATTATTAATTAATAATTAAAAAGTTTTGTTAATATTATTTGTATTTTAAATACAAGCAATTAAATATTTCTTTCATAAAATTTTTTGTAAATGAAAATTAACAGGATTATTGTTATTTTAAAATACTTATTTTGTAAACGGTCATACCAAATTGGATGGAAAAAAATCGGTGGACTTTTTTTAAAACTTTTTTTTGATGCCATACCCCCTTCCTCAAGTATCTTCAGTTCAAATTTGAACTCATTGTGACGAGAGGTTATTTTTTTACAGAATTTTGAAAGTGGAACTTTAATTATACTAGTAATCACCCTGTATATAAGAAGATATTCTAAATATATAAATATTTTCACTTACCTTTAATAAATCACAGAGATAAAGGGATACCACATTTTATATAATATCATAAACATGAGTTTAATTCAAAAGTATCGCTACCTATAATGTAAATCTCTAATTGTTTGAATATATACTCATGTTTGTGAAAATTGCAACACCATGAAGGAATCGTCATAATTGAATGAAATTTAATACACAGTTGAGTGGTAGTGGTACAAATAAATGATTAAATGTTCAAAACAAACAAACAATAACAAGATATCGGAATCAGTATTTTGTGTAGCCACCACGCGCCGCAATAAGTGCTGCTACACGACGTGGCATGGAGTCAAACAAATTTTGAATATCTGCCTGAGGAAGAGCATTCCATATTGTTTGTATGCGCTCCCAAAGTTCGTCTGCAGAAGCAACAGGACGAGGATCACGAGCGAGACGCCGACCAACGAAATCTCACACATGTTCAATCGGCGACATATCCGGGGAAATACGCAGGCCAAGAAAGAAGCTGTACCTGCCGCGTTGCAAAGAAGGATTGAACAGTCCTAGCGATATGAGGGCGGCCATTGTCCTGTTGAAATACAGCGCCTGGCAAGCTTTGAAGGAAGCTGGGGGCTGTAGAACTTCACTGATGTACCGGTTGCTGTTCAGATTGCCCACAATTCTTAGCAATTGAGATCGTCCATGATATGCTATGGCACCCCAGACCATAACTCCGGGTGTTCGTCCACTGTGGCGTTCGATAATGCACTCCGGAAGGTGGCGTTCACCGGCATAGCGTCTGACACGAATGCGGCCATCATGGTACCACACATTAAAGCGGGATTCGTCAGAAAACACGACATGCTGCCAATCAGCACGTCAGTCTCTATGCTGAGCGGCCCATTGTAGCCGCAGGCGGAGATGGTTTAGCGTGAGAGGGATCCTGTATAAAGGAGTCCTTGCGCGCAGTCTACGCTGCAGCAGACGTGTACGAATTGATGAAGCACACAATGAAACACCTGTAGCTATTGACCACTGTGCTGCCAATTCTCTAGAGGAAGCTGTACGGTCCGTCAGCGCCATGCGGACCAGGTGTCTATCATCGCGAGCTAACGTCACATTTCGGGGTTCACTCCCGGATTTCCGAGTTGTCCGACACTCGTCCGTCCACTGCTTCCAAAGACGCATCACTGTGCTGCTGTTACGCTGCACACGAGGGGCTACTGCACGGTAACACAATCCAGCTTCACGAAGGCCGATGATTCTCCCCCGTTCAAACTCTGTAAGTTGTTCAAATCTCGCTCTCTTTCGTCGAAGAGGCATAAGTAACGATTGAGCTAACGTTTACCACTAGCAGATAACCACCGATAACCATACACGCCTCGCTACAGCCGTCTATTTATTCGGATCCATCCGCCGTTCAGAGGGCACTGCTCAGCATACGCATGCGCTACGGATTTGAAATTCTAATCATTTGCATATCATGCGCTAATTTGCATTTCCTGAAAATTTCAGCTCACTCGCGTAACTCCTTCATGGTGTTGCAATTTTCACAAACATGAGTTTATATTCCCTTATGACGATATATATCAATGGAATATCCATCATTGTAGCATAATTTAGCTTAGAAATAAAATTATGAAAAACCAATTTGAATTTACCTCAATAGCTTTAATTCCTTTATATATATATATATATATATATATATATAGGAAGATAATCTAAAAAAATAAATCCCAAAGATATAAGGGATAAAACAATTTATGTAATATCGTAATCATGAGTTTAATTTAAAAGTGTCACGACCAATAATGTCATCAACATCATTGTCAACACCCCATTGTGGGCCTACCTACTGGTAGACTGACCAGTAATATCAACCTCCAATTATGTGAATTTATATTCCCTTATGAGGGTATATAGTACATCAATGTAACATAATTTAGCTTAGAAATAAAATTAGTAAAAACAAATTTGAATTTAGCCGAATATCTTCAGTTCCTATATATATATATATATATATATAAGATATACTAAGCAAATAAATCCCAAACATATGGGATACTACAGTTTATGTAATATTGTAAACATGAGTTTAATTCAAAAGTATCGCGATCATTATTGTAAACCTCCAATTGTTTGAATATATATCCCCCTATGACAATATATATCAATGTTGCAGAATTTAGCTTAGAAATGAAATTATGGAAAACACATTTGAATTTATACCAATAGTTTTAATTAAGAATGTAGTTTAATATCAAGAATTCCATGCAACGCTGTATTAAATAAAATAATCCAAATCATCTCATAACGATATATCTTTTCGAGCAATAATGTAAATAGTAAAATGCAAACTTAAATAAAGTTCCAATGCTTTTAATTCAATTTCTCGTTCGCTAATTATTAATGTTCCTGTGCCATGAAACAACTGCTGGAATTTTCTGCAATTAACTGGAATTTATTTAAAATTTAAAGGAAACGGCGCTGTTCAAATGAGTTTTCTCTAGAGAGTCGCATTAATATTTCTCTCAATATGAATTTTGAAGTTTCAAAAGTGAAGCAACTTAAAGTATTTATAGATAAGATTTCTGACGGGAAGATGTTGCTGATGAGGTCGAATTAATTAATTTTGAATTCTATATGAAGATCCTTCGCCATAATTATTCCGTTAACTTAAAACATTAAAAGTGAAATTGGTTAGAAATTGCTTTCAAGAATTGCTATTAATATGTGTCCATATTTCCTCCAAAATATGATATTTCCATTTTTGTGATTAATCAATAAAATAAATTAAAATCGAAAACATTGTATATTTTGTTTAAAAATTTTAATTAATTTATATGAAACTAGTCTTACACTACCAAATTATTGATTCGTCATAGTTTATCGAATCCACATAAATTATGAATCGACACCTAAATGAATGACTCCCTAATTATTCATCATAACCAGCCACCGCCAGGATTCGAACCTGAAGCCTGTGGTACCAAAAGCCAAAGGTGCACGTGTGAGAAAAGGCTTTATTAGCGTCGGACAATTGCCTTAATGACAAAAAAATTATTATTATTATTCATTGGCGCAACAGCCCCATGGTGGCCAAGGCCGTCTACCTACTGGCATATTTCGAGACAGGGGATGTTTTTTTTTAACGGAATAGGGTTGTCAGCCATACGCCCAACATTTATTAGACCGGCCTTATGGTTTAAAGTGGAATCCAAACCACTACAAGCATTCAAGGCACTGCCTGGAAACGAACTCGAAACCTGTGCCACCAAACACCAGAGAGCTAATTACATATTAAATTAACGAATTAAACTTCCTTCGTATTTCAAATTTGTTTCCCATATATTTTTATTATTATTTTAACGTTTCTTGATTTTCTCGATTAGATAAGAAAATCTATACAAAGTTGAATTTCAAAAATATAAATTACAATTTATTCGTACACTTTAATAAATCACAGAGATTAAATGGATACCAAATTTTATGTAATATCAATAAACGTATCAATCAATAACGTAACGTATCAATCGTAAACGTATCAAATGTAATCGTAAACATGAGTTTAATTCAAAAATATCGCGACCAACAATGTAAACCTCTAATTATTTGAATATATGATATGATGATATATATCAATGGAATATCCATCTTTGTAGCATAATTTAGCTTAGAAATGAAATTATGGAAAACAAATTTGAATTTATCCCAATAGTTTTAATTAAGAATATCAGGAATTCCATTCAAAGCTGTGTTAAATAAAATAATCCAAATAATGCTATAACGATATATCTTTTCGAGCAATAATGTAAATAGTAAAATGCAAACTTAAATAAAGTTCCAATGCGTTTAATTCAATTTCTCGTTCGCTAATTATTAATGTCTCTGTGCCACGAAACAACTGCTGGGAGTTTCTGCAATTAACTGGGATTTATTTAAAATTTAAAGGAAACGGCGCTGTTCAAATGAGTTTTCTCTAGAGAGTCGCATTAATATTTCTCTTAATAGGAATTTGGAAGTTTCAAAAGTGAAGCAACTTAAATATTTATAGATGGCATTTCTGACGGAAAGATGTTGCTGATGAGGTTGAATTAATTAATTTCGAATTCTGTGTGAAGATCCTTATGCCATAAGTATTCTGTTAACTTAAAACATTAAAAGTGAAATTGATTAGAAATTGCTTTCAAGAATTGCTATTAATATGTGTCCATATTCCATAAAATACACTGGTGGACAAAATTAAGAGATGGAAGACATTTTCCCAAATATCTCAAAAAATACTTAATATAAATAAATGAAATTTGGTATGGATATAGCTTATTCCATGATAATAAAGTATGCAAAACAAGAATGAAAGTGCCATTCACTGACATGACCTATTACCAATAAATCCAATGTAGTCTGAACTTAAGGATAAAAGATTACCATAAAAGTGAGGCTTGTACAGTGTGTGTTGCCTCTAGTATGGTGTATGGTCACCCCTGACAGACAGACAGCATGCACAACAAGTATGCATGCTGTTAATAAGGGAGTTAAGGAAGGCTTGTGGAAGACCCTCCCATTCTTCCACCAGAGCAATTTTTAACTCCAGAATGGTTCTGGGGGGAGGTTGGCGCATCGCAATAGCTTTCCCAAGAGCATCCCAAGCATGTTCAATAGGATTCAGGTCAGGGGATTTGGCTGGCCAATCCATTCGTTGAATATCCTCGCTTTCCAGATACTCATCAACCATGAGAGCCCTAGGTGGTCGTGCATTGTCGTCCATAAAAATGAACTCAGGGCCAACAGTGCCCCTGAAAAGACGCACATAGGGCTCTAGGACCTCCTGCCTGTACCTCTGGGCATTCACGGAACCATTGTCAAACACATGGAGCGGTGTGCGGGTATCTTGCATGATCCATGCCCAAGCCATGATACCTCCACCAGCATAATGATCCCTTTCGATAATGTTGCTAGGATGGTATCGGGTTCCAGGTTGCCTTCATATCAATAACCGTCCAGAATCAGGTTGTAGACAGAATCTGGACTCATCGGTGAAGAGAACATTAGCCCATTGAAGCTGTGTCCAATTTTGATGTTGTCTGCACCATTCTGCACGCGCTCTTTTGTAGGAGGGAGGGAGTGGGGTGCAAATAGCGGGCTTCCTGGCATACAGCCCTCTTTCATGGAGTCTCCTGGAAACTGTCTTACTCGAAATTGATGTCCCTGTAGCAGCCGCGAGGCCCCTAGACAATTGAGTGGCTGTAGCCGTCCTCTGGCGCTTAGCTGAAAGGAACAAATACCGGTCTTCATTGGCCGTTGTAGCCCTCGGGCGACCTTGTCCTGGTCGTCTGCATACTGTCCCACTAGTTTTAAATTGACTCCCCAAATTGGAAATGACGGTTGGTGTTATATCCAATTCCCTAGCAACCTGAGCTTGGGAGTGGCCTGCCTCAAGTCTACCCACAATTCTCCACCTCATACCTTCGTCTAAACAATGATGTTCACTCATTTCACCTAAAAACCAGTAAGAAACAACAAGATTATTCAAAAAATGCACTAAAATCTGCCACTGTGTTGAAGAGTGGAATGAGATGAACAGCTCGATGCGGACTTTTACACCTGCTGCTGGCTTAGCAACGCCCACAAGAATACGTAAACTTATCTCAGGGCCAATACCGCTACAGTGACCATATATGGCAATCAACTGTCCAGGTTTTGTGCGGTATTTTTAGAGAAAGGTGCGAAAATGCTTTCCATCTCTTAATTTTGTCCACCACTGTATGATCTTTCCTTTTTTGGAATATTTAATAAAGTAATTTAAAACAGAAAACATTGTATATTTTGTTTAAAAAATTTTAACTATTTATATGAAACTAGTCTTAAATTTCCAAATTGTTGATTCGTCATAATGTATTGAATCCACATAAATTGTGAATCGGGACACCTTAATTATTCATCCTCATCGTCATCATTGGCGCAACAGCCCCATGGTGGGCCAAGGCCGTCTGCCTACTGGCAGATTTCAAAACAGGAGATGTTTTTATTTTTCTTTGTGTCAGCCATACACCAAACGCTCTACAGTCATATTATGCCGGGACCTACAGATTAAAGTGGATTCCGAACCACAACAAATATCCATAGCTCAGCTGGGACTCGATTCCGAAACCTATGACATCGAGAGCCATGGCGTTAGTCACTTAGCCATCAGGCCCCACCCTAATCATTGGTCTTCTTAAATGTTAGTAAAATCCGGAAAAAAATTTTTTTAATAAAAGAAAAGTTCGGAAAATGCGAATTTTTATCTTAACAATGAAATAAGCCTGATTTGTAATCCAGTGTCAAGGAGATCGGGATTCTCAAATAAAAAGAATCTCATCATCGGGATTCTCAAATAAAAAGAAAAGAAAAACATTTATAGTTTTTTAAGGAATATTTTCATTTAAATTTAAAATTTTTAAAGTTTCATAAAATAAAAAACATTTCCTGACATATAATCTTAAATATAAGAAATGAAAGTGAGAAACAAAACAGAAATTTGTATTTCCTAACAATAATTTTGAAGTCTACACTTCCCATTTACTCCATGTATAGGAAAAGAAATAGCTTTTCCTTTAAAAAAAATATGTTTATATGACGTAGACTTTTAATCAATTTTCCATCGAATTTCTCTTATTTTTTTAATTGAATATCTGCACATTGATTAAATTTCGATGGGGAAAACAAAATTGATCAGACGATATTAAATTAATGTCAAAATAGATTAATCTATTTTTACGACATTCGCGATAGATTATTTTGTGGATTTTTAATGACAATTTTTACTTCGCTGTAAAATTAAAAAAAAAAATGTAATTGCGAAATTTCTATTCATTGGAATTTTTTTAAATTTGACAAAAACATTAACATAACAACGTGTTACAAATTAAACACACAAAAAAAAACCATAAGCTTACTTTCTATTCCGAAAAATATACAAAATGGAAATACTACTGTGCCCAAAAAGTAAGACCAATTATTATTTTTTTCAAAAATTCTTTATTCATTCTTCCAAATTTATTTCATCACCTTCAAAGTAATCCCCTCCGGACACAATGCACTTATGCCAACTTTTTTTTCAATCCTCAACGCATGCTAAAAAGTCACCGGCAGGGATGGCCTGCAAAGCGCGCGGCGATTCACGTTGAATCTCTTCAATCGACTCAAAACGGTGCCCCCGGAGTGGTCTTTTGAGTTTGTGGAATAGCCAGAAGTCGCACGGTGTGAATACGGTGGTTGTGGAATGATATGGGTTTCATTTGGGGGGAAAGGTCACCACGTTTCCGCAAACAAAATTTAATGCAAGTTCTTTTTTCAATTAATTCAGACATTTCAAAAAATTGCCGGAATCAATTTTAGCGTCTCACAAAGCCAAGCGTAACTCAAACACTAATGAATATTTTGATGTCAAATTTCACACAGATGTCAAGGACAGTGCCAACAACCTAAAAAAATATTCCATAAGCCCCGGGAATTTTAAACTGAAAATTGGTCTTACTTTTTGGACATAATAGTATATTATGGCAGGTACTCACTGTATTACAGAGACTTTCAATTGCTCATATATTGTGTACACAAAAAAAATGTACTACTCTTGTAACCAGCTCTACCATTCATAATTTAGAATGAATCGATACTCTTTTTTAATGCACCTTAATTAATTCAATAAATATCAATCGTCAAAAAGTTTTCGAAATATTTCAATAAATTATAATTTAAAATATACAAACACTCCAAAATGAAATCTATCGAAATACTTCTGTTATTTTAAAATATAAGAAATAAAAAAAAAATATTCATGACATAATGAATAAAATCTGTTATTGTAAAAACTATCTACATTCAAAATAATAGTTACATGCTGTCTGTACATGTACATTCTGATTCATAGACAAACAGTATTACTAAAACGTTATGTTCTTCCTTCTTCTAAAATGACATGTGTGTCAATCGTGTGATACCGTTACTCATCAGAATTTTGGAACACCTGTTAACTCAACTATATTTTCATTGCTTTAAAGATGTGTCTATTCCTGGGAGTCAATATTTTTACAAAATATGTTTTCAATTTACTTAACTCATCTACATCTAACCACAATTAACATGTAATACATAAATATTGTGTAACATTCAATGCATAATTCGATAACATGCATAATTCGATACAATATATAATCGTTAAGTTATTCTATTATAAGCAAAATATTATAATATTGTATTAATCTAAGATAATTAGATAAGTTATAATTTAAGATAATTGATTTATGTCTGACTTTAAATTCTCTAAACATTGATTCAAAATAATAATGACTAATATAATAATAACTTTAAATTAATGAAATCAATAATAATAACTTAAATTAACTAAATAAATAAATAATAACTTTTAAATTTATTGCTTCTGAATAATTAATTTTAAAACTGTTAAGCGTAAATAGTTCTTTCATAAATTAATAACATTCAAATAATTCAAGTTTATTTTTTATAACGTTTTCATCGTACTTTTATAATAACAAATTTTAATTTTTTTTCTATTAATTATTTTAATCTTATGAAGTTTTTACTAAAAAAATAAATAGTTGATTGCTTAAGGCTAATAAATCTTAATTTCCATAAATTTAAAAACGTACATATTATATTTAAATTCATTAATATATTTCATAAATGTTGTATGGTAGTTCCTTATTATATTTCGCATTCAAATATTTCTAGCCAAATAGTCGTCGATTACATCAGCATCGATATATCGGCATATCTTCCAGCATCCATTTATCTTTATTTTTCGATAGGCCGTCTATAGGTGGACTATAGGTCTATTGGTGGACTAAGCCCGTCGTCTGCCTAATGGCAGAGTTCAAAACATGAGATGTTTTCTTTTTACGGGTGGGTTTGTCAGCCCTACGCCCAACAATCATATTAGACCTGGACCTATGGTTTAAAGTGGATTTCGAACCTCTAAAAAACTCCATGGCACAGCTGGAACTCGAATTTGAAGCCAGTGGCTTCAAATTCGAATTGCCAACTGAACATCCGGTGTTCCTGTGTTCTGTCTGAAGTCAACTCGAATTTAGTATCAATCGTCAAAAGGTTTTCAAGTAGTTATAAATTACAATTTAAAATAGGCAAACACTCCAAAATAAAATCTGCCGAAATATTTTTGTTCTTTTAAAATATAAGAAATACGAAAAAAAAATTATTCATGACATGATGAATAAAACCTGTTATATGCCAGAAAAACCTATGCCAGAACTTTTGTCGCTCCCATCAGGCCCCTATAGTGAGGAACTGCTGTAATATAATTCTTTTAAAACCACAATCACTATTTTTTCTCACATTCTCATCTTAACAAATGAATGAACACAAGAAACCTATAATATTACAATTACTAGGTGAAAATGAAAAACATGTATAAAGTTTCAATGTATTAAGTATTTTTAGCTAAGCTAATAATATTCTTCGTAAAAATTCATAATATTTTTTTTTCCTTTGACTTATCATATTCTTCGACTACTGAAATTATTTGATATTGAGTGGTTTGTGTGTGTCTATGCCAATGGTTACCAAATATATATGTCCTACAATCCGCTTTTTAGAAAAAAATTCACTCAGTGCCCCCTAGAAATTTACCTTAAGTGAGCAAATAGATATAATCGAAATTTATGTTCTTTATGTATCTACATATTTATCTTCGTCTTAAAACATAGTAAATAAAAATGAAGTCACCTTTAAACTTGAAATTATAAAAATATTTATTAAAATCAATAGTTATCATATTTGCATTACACAAACAAATATTAAGATACCAAAGGAAAATATTTGAAGGAAAATTAGAAATAACATTAATGAAAAGAATAATCTTAATGAAAAGGGAAATTTGATAGACTGCTATTAAAAACTTACTTTTCGAATCTATTTTCGTCAACAGTTTTTTTTTAAATTACCATGAAACACTATTTGTAATCGGTTTCTATTTGTATCTTTCTTTCTTTCTTTCTTTCTTTCGTTCTTTCTTTCTTTCTTTTGTGACCTCACTCAATAAGAAGGAGGAAAAGCAATTAAAATTTTTGCATTACAGCCCATAATCCAGGATTAACTGCAGATTAATTAATTAATTGTTTTTGCAGTGAAAATTGCTTGTAGCCGTCTTTGAATTGTCGACAAATAGTTTCTCTACATTTTCTTATCTTAACTTCTTTATGCTTTCACTGTCCCATTATTTTTATCAAATTCAAAGGAAACACAGCCTGCTAAACATCCTATGACCATTCCCCTTCCTTCCTATGAAGCATCAAGTATAATCCAGTGGTTTCTACAAATGAAAATTAATTAAAATTTATTAATTAATTTTAAAAAAATTTAACATAAAAAAAGGTTCAGGAGCATATCCAATTACGAATGATTTAGTTTTAGAAATATATGTTGTTTTAAAATATTATATTTTCTATGCCATATTTCAAACTAAAAGGTTATTGACGTGGAAGATAAAGATTGACGTAAAAGAGAGAAGCTTCCTATTTTTAAATATATGCGTTTTTCACAATCAATAAATGCACTATATATGCTTTTCCAAATGGAGAAAAAATAAGAATATGCTAAAAGATTCTCACTTCTACATTGGAGAAAAAGCTTTCTAGAAAACCTAATATTTGCTGAAGCATGTGTTTTCTGAGAGAAGGAGGTTACTTCACCTTTTTGCAAGGAAGAATTGCATTATCAGATTTCCATAAGAAAGTTCCTGCCAAGATTTGGTTCACAGGTTTTGTATCGAATATAATATAACCTTTCCCTGAGAATGGACAACTTGCTAAACTATTGGATTTAGATTCTGGCAGTTCCTAAAACTACTAAATTTTGACAAATGTAAATAACTTTCAAAAATTTTGTTTTCTGTAAATCAGAAATATTTGAATTCAAACTTTTTATTCGTAATAGTTTACTTCGTAATTTAGTCTTGTTTTAAATTAGGATGTAACATAATGAGGGTATAAAATATAAAACTGGTGTTTTACAGTACAATATTTGATTTCGTGTTATATGAAAAGATAATGTTTTTAATAACATTTAAATTCATTTTATAGAATAAAAAAAATATTTTTTTAATATTTTAATTCCACGTTATAAGGGAGTTATAAGAAAAGATAACGTTTTATCATAACATTTAAATTCATGTTATAGAAAAAAATATATATTTTTTCATAGCATTTAATTCTGTGTTATGAATTTAAAAAATTCATTTTTATAAGCATTTTTTCCATGATAGAAATTAAATAAAAAATTCCATAACATTTAATTTCATAACATAAAATAAATATAAAAAATTTCATAACATTTCCTGTTATGGAATAAAAAGAATCTTTTCATTAAATTTGATTTCATGTTATGGAATTAAAAAGCATTTTTTTTTTTTTTTTTTTTCATTTTCCTATTAAAGGAAAGTTTTCGAATTGTTTCAAAATAATTATTTTATATTTGACATTTCTGCCACGTTTATGAGATAGTGCAAGGTTATGTATATTATTATTTCGATTCTTATTGGCTACGTAACTATTTTGTAAAGTGGATTCGCTATTGTAACAGAATGGTCCTTCTTTGGTATCATGTCGACAATTAGCTGTATTAATACTTCTGAATAGTATCAAATCTGCTACAAAAGTATATAGTGTTAACTGTGAATAACAACAGTTTAAGTAATACAATTGGTAAAAGTAAAAATATAATTCAAAAAATAAAATATAAATAAAAAAATATAATTAATTTTAGTCAAATTTCCTACAACGAAATTTACAAATTGTTCTGTCTTTGAATTTTGAATAATTTTGCACATTTTATAAATGACTTTTTTTTTCTTTTATTAATTAAAGAATATTATAAGCAAAAGCATAAAAAGTAATTAAAAGCTCCTACGTTAATTTCGTTAATATTCATTTTTTATTAAAAAAAAGTACTGTTCAAATCAAAATCTTTATTACCAGTACTTTGAAGTTGTTTAAGTCTCTATATGAAATGCATCGTTCTTTCACAATGGTACATAAGTATATTTATTCATATGTTCAGACTCAAGAAATAGTTTAAATGAAAAGTGTTCAAATATAGCTCTTTAAATATGTACTGGAAGAAATTTATGTCTGTGAACAAATTAAGAACAAAAACCATATTAAAGTTCACCAAACCAAAATCTTTATCTCCTTTTTATTTCATTTTATTTATTTATTTATTATTATTTTTTTTTCATTCAAAGATAAATTTTATGTTACACAAATGATCCCAGTAAATGTTAATGTAAAATGTTACATAAAAATAAAATTAAAATTATTTTTTTATTTAGATAATTAAAACGTTTATCTATATAAAAGTAACCGTTTCTTCTGTTTTTATATGCATATTATGAATTTATACAATCTTGAATTTTATTCGAGGTAAATAGCGATTAAAAGTTATGTAAAATTCTGTTTTCTTTAGATATAGATGTAATAGAGACAGTCTTATTTCTATATGAAAAAAATCTAGAAATGATGAAAAATTATGTATATATATATACATATTGTGGGCACTAAAATTTTTCATATAGAGATAAGACCGTCTATGTTACATCTATATCTAAAGAAAACAGAATTTAACATCATTTTTATTCGTTATTTACCTTGAATAAAATTCATGTAACAATATTATACTTCTATTCATGCACAACGTTCTCTAAAATTATATAAAAGACGATGAGATTACTTCTATTACCTCTATGGCTCTATATTTAAAGAAAATGTAATTTGTCACTTTTAATCATTCTTTATTTACCTTGAATAAAATTTACGTAAGACTGTTCTAATTATCCTGATAAGCATTTAAATAGGTATTAGAAAGATTCATGAATATCGATTACAATCGTAGAATTGGAAACTACATTAACTAGAAAAAAAAATTCTAAACAATACATTGATTTGTTTCTATAAATGCTTTTAACTATAATGGATGTTTCAAAAGCATTGATCACAGCACTTAATGCTTCTATTGAAGAACTTTTTTTTAAGAGGAAGCTTTAAGGTAATCGATTATAAGGTATAATAATGGAAGGTTCGATAATGGAATTTATGTACATTATTGATCTTGATATTATCAATAAAATCTTAATTTATATGTATCGAAATTTATTTTTTTAAAAATTCGGTATTAAACCTTGTTTGTATAATAGTGTTGAAAATTATATAAAATATAATATTATTATTATTTATATATAAAATATTGCATAAGGGAAAATATCGATATACGTTAAATTTCCTTAAAGAATTTTAACTTTTAGCGACGGGTCAAAATTCCATTATCTATTGTATAGCAATAATACAGCAAGAAATAATATTGTTATTATTTTGAATATCAGGCACTTTCATCTAAAGTCCTTCGACACTAAAATGGCATATATACCAATTCTTGCATGGTAAGCCGCTAAATATCCTGGTATGTCCTTGCAGTGCTCATGTCCTAGATCTGCTCAAACTGCTTTAGCTAGACTAAGCCCTGGCCACACTAAGAGTTTGACCTTCAATTGAGACAAGAAGAGCCATTGTTCGGCCATCGCGTCTCCCTCTCATCTCATCGATTGTATTGGTGCCTTTGTGAGGCAACTGTTGAATGAAGGGAGGGCCGTTTACGATCTATTGATGCAGCATGATCTACTGGACTTGGTTTAGGATTCTAAATCAAGGGGATAAACAGCAACAACAACACATTCAGCATTACCCAGGTGCATCATTATTATACTACACCTACATTGTGCCCCAGCAAATTGAAATAAGCCCCTCTAGTTAGCATCAGGTTGGTTTGCAAACTTCCTTCTCGATCACACTGGAAAGATTTTCTGACTCAACAGTTTTATCATGCCCCAACCCGGAATAAACATGAAAATTTTCGGTTGCCTTCGCTTGCCCAAGTTATACTCTATGCCCCCAGGCTGTTCTTGGAAATATTATAAATATGGTCTAATTATAATAAAACAACATTAAGATATTAATTATATTAATTTACTGTCATCTCTTTACTGCCATACTCTATTTTTTTATTCAATCTCAATCGATTCAATAAAGGCGTCGAGATAGTATCTTATAATTTTTTTGCTTATCTCTGAACTTGAATCAGTAGAATTTCGAAGTCCCATGTAATTAATCATTTATTGTCAAAGCAATCATTAACTAACTGCATTTTATTATGATTCAAAAATTACAGAAAGATATTTTTCTTTTCTTTTTACCCTCTAGAGTTGATACATTATTGGGGTACCCCCTCAATGAATTTATTATTATTATTCCAAAACCTACAGGAAGTAACTAAGCATGCAAGTTTAAAATGTGATTGTTTAGTAAGATTTCCAAACAGTTTCATTTTAATTGTAAATAAATTAAAACCTTCAAACATCAAATTTCTAATTCCCAAAATCTTTTATCAATTGAATTTTTTTTAAAATTAATATAAAACTTTAAACATATAAATTCATAAAAAAAAAAAAATGCTGGTCAGAAGGTTTATTGGAATAGAATGCTCGAAAATTTGCTTGTTGAATCGAATCTGTGAAAGTTTCTTCCTTAATTGACTGATGAAAATTAGGAATGCAGCTATATTCTCTATCAGTGATTTGGTCGATTCTAGAAATGAAACGGTTTGTGCGTGACATATATCTTTAATCATTTTTTGAGTTTCCAGACATTGCTGTGTTAGCAATTGAGTAAGATCTTTTTTTGTAATATAATTAGAGGAGAAGGTAGTACTTCTTGAAGTTTGGATGCAAAAGGGTTTTCCTTTGTAATACGATATAGCCTCCTGATTACTATGAATGAAAAACGATTGAAAGTTTTAAATTTAAAAAAAAAAATTCTTAACGAAGTTATTGCCAAGACCTAATGTTCCCCACCACAGTTAGCACATTTAGGAACTTTAGCTTAACATGTGTCAATATGATGGGACGACAGTAAAATTCACAAGTGACAGAATTTTTGCATGCTGTAATAGGGTGTGTGAAGGAGAAACAGTTTCTACACTGAAGGGCTGGGCAACGGGCAATGAGAGTACCAATTACAAAGTTTCAATGTGGTATCAAGTACTATTAAACCTCCATATCTTAAATTAATTAGAAAATTTGCATTAAATGCAATTGCTTAAATTTAAATAAAGAAAAATTAAACAACAGAGAAAATTAGAAAAACATCGTCTGTTATGAGACAATTAAAACAGCAAAAGCTGTCAGTACAATTGAATCCGTTACACGATGCCCAAAAAAAGAGATTAAAAATGAAATGAAAGAAAACTTTTATGGGCAGATAGAAAGATATAAGTGCACATCTTAGCACTCGACTAAAAAGTTAAAAGCCAAAGAAGGCATCTCAGAACCGCATGAATTAATTTGAGGGAATTCGAGGATCGAAAACGATTGAATACCATCCGAATCGGGAACTAATCCATCCGAAGACGGGATTTGTCGAAAACAAAAGAAAAAGGAAAGTTTCTCTGTAGCGTAAATCGTAATTTGATGTACTCTAATAAAAGTGGTCCTAATACAGTGATTAAAACTTTTGTTGAAAGAATGAGCATAGCTCGCTTTATAGCAAATTTGTGGAGTTCTACTATAGTAAGGCTGTTCTCCTTCTACGCTTCAGCTGGGAAATATCGAACATCTTTTGATGGAAAAGTGGAGGCCATCCAAATTGCTTTGAAATATTTAATAATTTTTGAGGATGGATTCAATAGAGTGGTTATTTTGTCTGATTCACAAGCCGCAATTCAGGCTATTAGTTCAACCAAGCTATCTTCATCAGAGAAAATCTCCCAGTGTCGAAATCAAATGCGGGAACTGATTTTAAAAATGAAACGGTTGGTACTTCAGTTGATACCTGGCCACTGTGGCATTTTTGGGTACGAGAAGGCCGATTGTCTAGCAAAAAGAGGCTCAAAACTACTTCAAATGAGATCTTCGTCACTGTCACTGCATTCTATAAAACTATATATCAAACAAATAACGATTAAAAACCACAAGTTACAAATTCAAGATGGGATTAAGTCAAAGCGTTGGAGAGCTGAAGATCTTTTAGCAATACCTAGCAATCCGCGAATGGCATGCTGTCACCCAGTTCCGACTTCTGACTGGCCATGACTGTCAGCAGAACATCTCCATCGCATTAAAATCTTTTCGAACCTTGACTGCCCTCTATGTGGTTCAATAGACCCAATGAACAGAGACCACCTCCAACGATATGCAGTACTTGACGGCGACTCGGAGACCGCGCCTTACTGGCGTGCGAGAGAACTCTTAAGCCAATGACTTCGGTCATCTTCGTATTTTTTGGACATTTATTCTTTTGTATTTTTTTGCTTGTTATTATTGTTATTGTTATTATTTTTATTCTACTTGTACTTGACTTGCCATTGGAAATAAAAAAAACTATGGTGAGGCTATTCTTCTCTTCTGCTTCTTTCGCGAGTTCTTCCAGGGAGATATCAGTGGCGATACTGAGTAGGAATCGTGTTATGATTCTCTTTGAGTAAAAGGATGCTGAAATCGGGACTCCCATAATAACTTTTACATTTGGTAATTCTGTTGCACTGTCATAACTATCAGTGGGAATTATTAACTTGCTTGTCTGATATTTTTTCTGTGATCGATATATTTTAGAGGGGTAACTTTAGATGATAAATTGTCTTTTAATGTTTTAGTTGAGCTTTGAGTATCATTCCACTCAGTACTTCAAGCCCAATAGTGAAAATATCGCTCCGCATTTGAATGCTAGTTGTAGGTTTGTTTAAATCTATGTGCTCTGAACTGAATATCCTCAGTAGAGCTGTACTCTATTAAATTTCAGCGTTGAGCAACTCCCGCCATATTTATTCTAAAAAGATACTACTCAAAATGTTCAATCTTTCCGGACTATATTGAACAATAAATAAAAACTGACAACTTGCAAGAAATTAATGTAGGGAGTAGAAATATTCAGATTCTCCATCAGAAATATTTCATTGGTTCTTAAATTAGTATCTTCAAAGTGTTTGTATTATATTCAGAATTAGAAGCTTCTAGTCAAGGAATAAAACTGAAATCTCAAGGTAATTTCTGTCTCATGTGCTCGTATGTTATACAAAGAAAATAGGATAAATAAATATATCTTAACCTTTATTGGCTCACTACTGTTTCTGCTCCAATTTGTTCATCAACGACCTCGCGTTTTTAATTTTACATTCGAGATTCGGACTTCTAATTGTACCTGTCTAATTTAATTTAAATTAATTATTTATTTTATTTTAGTGGCATTTTATTCCAAATTTTATTTTTATTCCAAATTTTTGAAAGCTTATTCTTTACCTTTTTTAATTGATGCTAAGTTCAGTAATGTAATTTTTAATATTTTTGTTTATGTGGAGGTTTTAGGGGTATATTTACCCCACAGGTACTCCGTAACAGATACGTTCGTATCCTGTCTTAACCCTCTTTGCCATTAAGGCGACAATGCAAACTAACGGAAAACATCGTACTCACAAGCTGCGTGAAGAAAACAGGTGCTTGATCACCTGCGCTCTTTTCTTTCGGTTTTGACTGATGTGTCTGTATGTGTTTAAATTTTGAACGTTATTTTTCTTAAAGAAGTAAACTTTTTTCAATAATGTTATGTTGTTCAGTTGTTTGAAAATTTAAAAGAAAATTATTAATATTATTATACCAATATGACTTCGACTATATGTGCTATAAATTTTTTTTTAAATGAATGAACTGTAATTTTTGTTGTTATTGCATTTAAACATTTTTATGTTTAAAACTTAAATTTTAGAAGGAAGAAACTTAAAAAAATCGTAAGTTCTGAAAATTTATTTTGATTTTTGTAAATTATTGTCTTATTATTCAATTTTTTAAAGAATTTCTTGATAATATGAATACTGCAAAACTCATTTAAATTACGCAATAATTTAAATTTTGTTCTATAATTTTGCTGTTTCATTAACTTAAAAATAAAGTTGTAAATCAAGTTGTTGTATTGCCCTTTCCATCTTGTTTTGTTAATGGCATAGGTCAACAGCTGGTATTTATTGATCTTGCTCCAAGCAATCCAAACATAAGGTTAAGTATCTAGTGATGGAGCTAAAATAAGCATCATCGCGTGATATTTTCGATTGACTTCCCATGTATTAAGTTTATAATCTTAATATATGTTCTTAAATAAAATAAAAAAATTTCTTATATATGTTTTTAAATTAATTATTTGTTTATTTTATGAAGTGTGTGACAAAATGACTTAATTTTGTCAAATAGTACCATATGTCTTTCTTCCTTAAAGCGTAACAAAAACTTTAAATTTACTTTTGATTAATATGTCTATATCTATAATTAGCAAAATGGGTTCTGATTTTGAAAAATAGAAAAAAACATGCCAAATAATGGTCCATAAAAGAGATTTTTCTATTAATCAAAACATTTTTTTATTAATCAGAATAGAACTTTTCGTAGAGAAATGTTTTCTTATAATATTGACCATATACATTAAAAGTGAAAATAATACCTGAAGCTAAAAGTAGCATTTCTAATGTGATTTACTTCATTATTCCATGTGTCATTACATTCTCATCATATTATATATATTCTTTTTTTTCTTACTATTAAATAATTATTTTTCATAAAAATAAGTTCTTAAATTAATACGTTAAAAAAAATAGTTTTAAGAAAATATTTAGAACAGAAAAAGGAAGATTTCCCAAACAAATATCTTTACATATATCTTTTTTTTTTTTTTTTTTTTCATTTATTATTTGTAATTTCTCATTATGTAAACTTAATATTTTTTAATAAAAAAATTTCTGTGATCTAGGTTGATAAAAAATAAGTAAATTTAGTAATAATTTAAAAAATTATATTTATTAGCATTTTTCATATCTGATATTATACTAAATAAAACATATGGTATAGTAGTTTTGTTACAGTTTCTAAATTTATCTTAGGATCTAAATTATGATGGGTGTAATAACAGTAAAATATTTTTCAAAAAAGATTAATTTTTATTGTGGGGAAAATAACTTGTTTTACAAAAAAAAATTTTTTTTTTTTTTTTTTTTTTTTCTGAATCAGTTTAATTTAGTTCAGTGAATTAAAATTTATCCCAAAATTTAAGAAATCGTTGTCAGTCTGTTTTTCATTTTAGCATTTAAAATAATAATAAAAATAAGATGGATACTTGTTTTCCTTTCAATGCATAAAATATTTTTCTTAATTCTAATCATATGTGAATTATATAAATAGGGAAAAGAAAGTTAATTATAATTTTCTCGATAAACATTGTATATAAAACTGAGAATTTTTAAATAAAGAAAAAAATAATTGACAAATGCTGAAATTCTAAAAAATGAATGCGTTTTCAAAATAAATGTAGTATAACGATGATTATTTCTTAACTAAAATAATTCTGTATAAGTGAAATAAATTTCATCTAAATGACTCTTCTACATTTTCACCCATGTTTGTTTTCCAAAATTGATAACAGTTAATTGAATTGAGGTGGATTCCAGTTGATCAAAGGCAAATAAATGATAAATTTTTTTCTTTTTAAAAATTATTTAAATTTTAATAATATACTTTATTTTAAGGTAAATAATGGAGGCAAGTGGTGAATCTCACAATCTTGAATGTGATGATTGCAATTCTTATATTGTTCTTGATAATACTGAAAATGATTTCTGTCAGCTAAAAGATTTAGCATTAAGCTGTCCCTCCTGCAGTGATTGTGATGATGAAGAGTAAGTATGTTGTTAATTGTTTTGGGAGAAATAGTTATTTATACAATTTAATTTTCTGACCTTTTTTAAAAAATTTGAAGCTTAAAATAATTATTTTGAAATAAAATAAAATAATTATTTTGAATTTTTTTTTTTTTATTAATAAAATGTTTTATGCAAAACTTGTACATTTGTGGTTTTTTACTTTATGGTAAGTTAATTGATATTTCCTTTTTATAACGATCTTGAAGTTATCCTACTAACAGTGTAATTAATTAAACATGCCATAATTTACGCTTGTAACTGTTGTCTATTAAATTATTTGATTGGATCCACATTCGATCATTTAAATCAGTCTTTCAATTTCATAAGAGATATTTGAAAATCTTAATGGAACAAAATATATTATTCAGCAAATAAAATATATTATTTTTGGTGGTAAGAAATATCAGTATTTTAAGATTAACGGCCTGCCATTGGGGAATGTTAATACCAGCATGCAGTTAATGCCAATGGTTGATATTAATAATATGCATTGAGATTACTACAAGCGATCAGTTTTGTTAAATTAACTACAAATGTTATTTGATTCTAAAGCTATTAGTATTAAAAAATATTACAATGTTAGAATATTTTTTCCTTGAAATATTTTCTGTGTTTAGTATTTAGTACAAATGATAATGTATGAAATGATGTTAAGTATGTAAATATTATTGTAAGATAGATAGTTTGATCAGTTATAAAAAACATTTTCTTATAATTAATAACAAACCTTTTTTGCTTATTTTCTTAATATTAAATAAATATTATATTTTTCTATGTTGTTCATGAATCTTCTTTTTCTCGAATTTAAGAATATTATGTGAATCAGAAAGACTACAAAGACTTGAAGAAGAGCAAGAACAGCTTAATTCTTCATTGATAGCTCTAACTACACACTTTGCTCAAGTTCAGTTTCGTCTTAAACAAATAGGAGAAGCTTCACCAGATGAAAAAGAAGTATTTTCTTTTTATTTTATTATTAATTTACTTTCATAGACTTTTCAATTGCGTAACACCATTAAATCTTTATGTATGCTTTTTTATATAATTAACCCTTTGTACTCGAGGGCTCCGGAGCGGAGCTATTTAAAATTTGCCTTCTAGATCAAAGGCTCCGCTATGGAGACAATGCAAATAACAATATAAATAATGTGTTTCATAAAAAGAAACATATTATTTATATTGTTATTTGCATTGTCTCCGTAGCAGAGCCCTTGAGCTTGAAGGCAAATTTTAAATGGCTCCGCTCCAGAGTCCTCAAGTGCAAATGGTTAAGTATAATTTAGGTCTGGCAATAAAGAATTTAAATCAGAAATAACTTATTATAATTCTTACAGTTTAAATCTATGAAGATATTGTATTTTGTATTTAAATTTTTTAAAAGAATGGTAATTTCATATAAACACAAAGCCATTAAAAATAAAGTAAAAAAAGAAGAAAATATTCACATATTTTCTTTAAGTGATGTATTGAAACTCTGATGTGAAATAATCTTATGTTTTCCACAATTTATTATATGATTTGGTATTTTATGAGGAAGTGTCATCGTATATTTTTTTATGTTTGTCATATCTATAATATCCAAATGATTGACAATTTAATGTAAAATCCATATTTCTCTCTCATTTTGACAGATATATTTGTTCTTTCTCAGTTGTATGCTGGTTCACTCAATGCCTTTTCATAACTATTAAATCTGCCAATTTATTTATTGTCGAAATAATAAAATAATATAACAAAAAGTTTTTATATCTCTGTTTAACTAGTCTCTCTTTATAGCTTTGAGATTTATACCCACCAATTTATTGATTTGTCTCCAATTGTGGCTTGATAAATATATCTGAAATTTTTATAATTTTTCCATTATTATTTCTGCATATTTATTTTAATTGCATTTGTAGTTACCAATAAAAATTGGCTTACACCATGTTTCTTAAATACTTGTTATCTAACCACTTCATCAAATTAATATATTTTTTATTGCTAAAACATTTATTAATTTTAAATTATCTTTCATTCTTTCATTATAATTTGTTTAAATATTTCTTGAATACCAAAAATGTAAACATTTTCTAATTTAATGGGGTTTTTTTTTTTTTTTTTTTTTTTTTTTTTTTTTTGTCAATGAAAAAGCTGTTATATTCTCTTCATTTTTTAACTTGATAGAATTATTTATATCTTTGAAATTATTATTTTATTTTAGAATTTATTGAAAGAACTAGAGGAGTTTGCTTTCAGAGGGATACCAGATATTCGAGAATATGAAAATGGATTGGATTTAACTCAAATAATTGTAAGAATTTTTATTTGTTATCAAAATTTCTCATATATACACCTTCTAGCATATCTATTCCTAGTAGAAATATGTGTCTTTCTAACTTTAAACTTTTTGATTTTAAATTCATGTAAATATCTTAATGTAATCGCAAATTATTTTAATATTTTTCTTTTTATTATTTACATTTCATAACGTAAAATTTACAATTTTAAGATAGCTGCTTTGTTTCCCATATTAGCTTTTATATTTATTGATGGTATGCAACTTTTTTTTAATTGTATTAATCATCAATGGAATAAAACCAATATTAACAAATAGTAATTTTTCTGGTTCCAAATATAAAACAAATTCAGTAAAAGTAACATTATTATTTTGAAATAACTTAATGATATATAGTCTTTTTGTTATTAAATAGATCATGAATAAAAAATAATTTATGCTTTTGGTCTTTGAAAATTTTGTGAAAATTCAATTATTTTTACATTTATGTTATTTTACCGGGTTGTTCTGTTTTGTGGTTTTTTAATCAGATAGCAAAAAGCTATTTATTTGTGTTCATAGAATAGTATATATATCTTAGTTGCTGAGTTTCTTGAATTCTGAAGTTTTCTCCTGAAATCTTAATTTTTTTCAGAAATTAAGAAAAAAAAATTTTTTATGAAATATTTTTAAATTGGTAGCTTGAAAAGGAATTTACTATTATTGTTTGAAATATTTTTCTTGAAGTTTCATGGGAATTTTCTTTTATTAAAATTCTTGTTCTACATTGAAAATGTCCATTTTGCTTATTTACATAAATAATACAACTGTTCAAATGTAATTTTTTTTTTTTAATTTCTTGTATAGTAACTCTCACTAATTTGCATTTTTCAAGATCTTCACCTATAATACATTGAATTCTACCATTTTCATTTTGACATTTGAATAATTTATATTGATCTTGTATGTACTTAAAAAAATTCTTTCTCTTTTTTCTCTTATTATATGTGAGATTACTATATAGAAATATATTTTTGACCATAGTTTAAAATTACATAATTTTTATTTTGATATTAATTTACAATGTCAACCATTAAAAAACTGTTGTATTCCTCTCATGCCCTTGCTTCATAGTTCATTTCTTTGGACATTTATTTCTGAATTTTTCTATTTTAAGTAGAAAATTTCAAAGTTTTGTGGGAATTTAATAAATAGGAGTGTTTAAAGAATTTAAATGCCTTTGTTTATTTCATCAATTCTTTCCAAAATGTATATTTCCTTTTTATTCTGGACATTGATCGTCAATATTTTATTTAGAATGAGCAAAAGCAGGAAGTAAAACTTGAACAACAAAGAACCAGACAAAAAGAATTAATGAAAAAATTAAAAGAGCAATTAGAAGATTTGGAGCATTATGCTTATGAGGCAAGTATTTCTTTTGATAATTTTTTGGCGTTAATGAAATGAAATTTTTTACATGAATTTTTTTTATAAAAGCAATTTTTTATTGTGTTTTTAATATATTTTTACATTTGTAGACTGGAGAGGCTGGCATGCCTCAAAGTATGCTGCTTGAACGTCAGTCAGTCATAATAGAACAGATTAAAGGAAAACTTCTTCTTAATTTAGATGAACTCGATAAATTAAGTCCAGATGAATTGCGTTCTCATGTTGATTCAGCCATCAGAGAGGTACTATGAAATACTTCTTTGTAATCATGTTGATTTATTCTAATAGATTGCTCAAATACAATGACTTTTTCACTGGAATACTATGTTGCTATAAAATTATTTAAAAACAATACAAGATGCAACTTAATACAAAATATAAATATCAATATATATTCAGGTAAGAAGCTGAATATAAATATATATTCATTTTCTTACCTAGCTGATTATTAAGTTCTTGTCAGATTAATGATACTTAAGCAATGTAAAAAATAAGCAAGATACTTAAGCAAATAATGCAATGTGTAATTTTTGTATTTACAAAACATTTTAGCTTATTAAATCAAATAAATATGCAATTTCAACTATGGATAATGACTGCAATTACAAAATTATTACTGCTGGAAAATCTGAATATAATCTAGAATTTTGAATGTAATTGTTTATCAGTTAAAATCATTTCTATGGCAACCCATTTTCTATGATGATTCAAATAATTATTAGCATTGTTTATAATGGTGATAATATTTAAATTGAGCCTCAGTAAATTAATAGATTTATATAATTACAATAGGAGAGGAAAACATTGCTTGAATATTTAGTATAAACTTCATTTCCCCCCACCCTAAATTAAATCATTGCATTTACATCATTGTTTGAATTAATAAAATTATACTGAAAAATATAAAATAGATTAATATATTTTTCACTGCTAAGTGGTTAAATTGTGTAAAAAAAAGTTGTGTAAATTGTGTACAATTTTAGGAAACTTTTCTACAACAGAACAAAACTTGGGAGTTTTAAAGAGATACTTGCGATTCAGAGTGAAAACAAATTTATCTTTGGAAAAACCACGTTATAGCTACAATATATGTGCTTCCCTCCTTTTAAAATTGAAACACTTTAAATTTAAGAAAGTAATAATTCAGACATTCTTTTTCATTTTTGTAATAATTTATAAATTTTATAATCGATTTGTTTTATTATTTTCAAGGCAATTTTTAACATTTTGAGAATTTTATTTATAGTGCCATTTTATTTAATCTATACCACCATTTTTAATGATTCAATTTCATCCTGTCCAATGGCATGTTAGTACGGAAATATAAAGTGATGTTTATTGAAAGTAAAAAAAGTAATGTAATGAAAAACTGAAAATTCATTGACAATGATTACAAAATTTGCAGTTAATATCCTTCAAATGGTGTATTACATGTTTATTACATACTTTTGATTTGTAACCTATAAATAGTAGTTCCATTTACTCTTTAATTTGTAATTACAGTAAAAATAACTTATTGTGGTTGGAGAAGGCATAAAGAAAGAATTCTAATTCAGATTAAAAATGCAGAAAGAAGTATAATTAAGTTATTGCAGGGAACAAAATGAATTATATCTATACACACTTATTATAGTAATCTAACTTTTTACTATCCTTTTCTTTTTAATTTTAAAATTTTTTGAATAACTTTGATTAGTAGATCTCAGTGTTAAATATATCAGTACTATATTTTTGAAATATGTTTTTAGAGTATTATTATATAAAAATTAAAGAAAGATTATTTAATGTTTGTATACATTATGTACTTTTATTATTATTATTATCTGATTGTATCAAATGTTAAATTACCCCTTTAATATCATATTTAAAACTATTGTCATATGACGTGCATTCATCTTTTCCTCTTCTCTTATATAGAAAACTATATTTCAAAATATATAACACTTAAAAATCTATTTCCTATTTTGAATTTTTAAATATTGAAAGTTAATCTTAAATAATATGTATATAATAACCAAATGTTAAATTTTTTTCTATTATAAGTTTTTGCATTTAAACCAACTCAGATTAAAATAGCAGAAATATTAAGATTTTACAGTGAACAAAATAACTTTTATCTATACACAATTAGAGTAATCTAACTTTTCAATATTCCTTTCTATTTAGTTTTGATATTTTTAATTAACTCTGATTAAGAAATCTCAGTGTGTTTAAACCAATAGTATTATTGGGATTTTATGTATTAATACAAATACTAACATGCATGTTTTTAACCATAAAACAAGCTTGTGAATCCTGCAAAGATGAAAGAACAACTAGTCAGTCAATTAAAAACTCAAATAACTGATTTGGAAAGATTCATTGAATTCCTTCAAGGTATTTTAACCTTTCTAACATGATTAACACTTTCTTTTCCTTTTACTATTATTTAATTTTAATATAAATGTATTTATATTTCTCAATATGCTTCATAATTTTTCATATCTGTGAATACATCTGATATGTAATTCTTTTATTGTATATGACAGCATATATACTTTTATAACTTGTCGGTTGTAGCATATTTACTTAACTAGCTTATTAACTATTACTAACTTACTAACTCTACTAATTTTATTTTATTTTTTTACTGTATAATAATCTATTTTTTTATTATATAAGAATAGTACTGTATTTTTTATTGTATACCAAAAAGAAAAGCAATTTAAATCGGCAAGGATTTATATGTATATATATATACATATATATGTGTAAAAAGGATTGTTTTATTTTTATAGTAAGATTTTTTTAATGTTTTGTCAGTTATATAATTAAAAGAGTTTAAATAATTCAAAATCGAAATTAGACTGCAATTTTATATAATCACAATATTTACAAAATTGTGCAAAAAACAAATTATTTTTGACTTCCCAATTTATATAAAAATTATTTAGATGCATGTATAAATTACATTTGGGTAGTTGTAAAAACTATGTATATATCTATATATTTCTAGTTCAACTAAAATACAGATATTTGTAAAAAAAAGTTATTAAAATTTACTTTCTGTCCAAATAAATTGTTTAATTTTTTTGTATGTCTAGTATGACAATTCTTCCAATGAAAATATTGATTGGTTTTTTTTTTCCTCCATAAGAAAATTTAATATTTTAATTCTTTTAGTGTCTTTTGAAATAAAAAAAATTTTGATTGTTTGGGCTAATTTACAATTAAATTATAAGGCTTTTTTGCTGCAATTATACCAATGAAATTTCTTATGCTTTAAAGGTGAAGTTACTTCAAATGGTAAACCAAGATGTACTTGCGATTGTCCTGTACATCGGAAAGTAAGTTTGTAGTTATATATTTTGTATTATATTTTCTCTATTACCTTTTTTGTGTGTGTGTGTGAATGCTTTAAAAGAACATATTAAAATTTCGATGTATATTTACTTAAAATTAATAATTCTATATTTTAATTATTCCTTAAAACATATATTTCAAAAGATCCTTGTGTCTTTAAAGTTAAAAGTTAAATTTAGAATTTTAATTATTTTGTCCATTTTTTAAATTATAAGTATTTTACATTTGAAGATACAGATAAATTTATAATAAATTACAGATAAATTTATAATAAATTACAGATAAATTTTTAAACAAAGCATATGGGAAACAAACTTTACTTGTTTGTTCTTCAAATATGTATTTTATAAAACTTATTTTAAGTAATTGTTGAAAAAATTGCTTGTATTTTTTTATAGCTGCATCATAATTGCTAAGTGTCCATTTTTCTATATTGTATATCTTTTAAATTGTTATAATTGAATTTATTATTTTATGAACATTCTATGGTTTCTAAAGGCCACTATTGCTGTGCTGATTATTTTCTATCTACTTAAAAAAATGAGTTATAAGAAAAAGTTTTATTTTATTATTTCAGAACATGAATGTACATTCTGATTCAGATTCTTATAGTGATAATGGGAAGAATACAATGAAAAGCAATGTAAGTATTATAAATACTTTATTAACTAATAAAGTATTAGATAAGAGATATATATTAGATGTAAAATATATCTTATCTAATAATATATCTCTTAAATATATTATTAAGAGAGATAAATCGTTCTTTAAGTGTATTAAATTAATAAGTTTTATGTGTTTACATCATTATTTGTAGTTTTAGTTAATTACAATTTAACATAATCTTTATCAATTCTGTTTCTGAAAATATATTAATTTAATATATTTTGTGATAAGATAGGTGCATTATATGTGAAGGAAATTTTAAATGCTAATTACTAATATTAACTGTTAGTTATTTGAAAAAATAAAAAAAGAATTAAAAGTAATGTTACATTGCATTAGCATCCATACTCAACAATAAAACAAATTTCTTACAATTCCTGTCTACCTTTTTCATTATTAAATATTATTGCAATTTTAATTTATTTTAAGCTGTCATTGTATAAATAATAGGGTTTTTAAATTCAAAATAAAATAGCATTATTTCCTACCTATAATTCATGAATTATATGCCTAAAAAAATTAATTCTTTAAATTTTGGATTACATATGCCACTGCATATATAATATGTTGACATTTTTTTTCTATAAATTTTATAAAAATCAATTTTGTAAAACTACCATTTAAAAATGCTTTTGGCCAACAAATAGTGTCAATACTTTGTGCAAGAAAAAAAACAACAATCTTCTAAATATAAAAAATAAAAAAATGTAGATGATGAAAGGGAGCATAACTTTTACAAAATTAGAGAAAATGCAATATTCATCAGACATTGATGTATCATAATTAGATGAAAAAGTCCTAGATGAAGTTATAAAAATTAAAAATGCTATTGAAAAGACCAAATGAATGTAATATTGAACAAGATTTTCATCTTT
This sequence comes from Caerostris darwini, assembly GCA_021605075.1. Classification (NCBI taxonomy): domain Eukaryota; kingdom Metazoa; phylum Arthropoda; class Arachnida; order Araneae; family Araneidae; genus Caerostris; species Caerostris darwini. The sequence goes on from BPLQ01006766.1 coordinate 126,136, forward strand.
TAAACAAATATTAAGATTACAAATCAGCAGAAAAAAGTTGTCTCTTTTGTTTTCTCCCTAATTTTGAAATACTTATTTTCTTTCCCATTTCTACCATTCTAAATTTGTAATGTAATTTTTATATATAATTGTGACTTAAAAAACATTCTTTAAAATTGAAAAATGTTTTCTTAGCTTTATGCCATAGATATAAAAACCAAACACCTTGGAATATTAGTGCAAATTGTAGATAATTAAGATATTCAAAACATTATTATTATTTGTTGCTATTAATCAATTATATTGTAGTATAAAAATATAAATAACTATAAATATTTATTTATAATTATTCCAAAATTAATTGGACATTTTAGTGCCATCAATAAAAGGGTAATCTATTTTTTAAGAATTTTTTATTTTAAGTATAATCAGAAACTTTTCTATGTGTTAAGAAATATTTTGTTTTGACTTTTGATGTGAGAGTATCCAAATAAAATTTTTTAAAAAAAGCATGACTGCATAAATAAATTGATTATAAAAACAAATCAGGATTTGTAATATTTTATAGTTTTAAAATCAGAATTTTTTTAACCAGTCAGAGACTAATCATTAATTTTGAAATAAATAATAATTTTTTCATTAATATAAGGTTATTTAATTTGTATTTGACCTTGGGATTATACTTCAAAATTTGAGAGCTACTGATGTGAAAATTTAGAAAGTACATTTTTTTTTTTTTTTTTTTTTTTTTTTTTTTAATTGTTGTTCATATCATTTAAAAAAATACTGTTAGCAAAATATGAAAAAGTTACAGCTTTATGTATTATTTTATTGTATTCATATTTTTCTGTATTTGATTTATATATAAATTCTATATGTTCATTGTATTCTATATGTTCATCGTTAATGAAATCTTATTAAAAAAAAAAGTGATACATCATTTAGTAAAATAGCAAATATGCAAAAAATATTCTTCCTTTTTTTTTATTTATTATATATTATTATTATTATTATATTTTATATTATTTATATAATTAATTTCAATATTTGGTTTTATACACATTAGAAAGATGATAGAAATGTCTCCCATATTATAAGGCGTGTATTGACCCTTCTGCAAATGTTTACCATTACTCAGTTTGGATGTGGGAAACATAGATTTCAAAAAAATACTTTGAAAAAGTCTAATAAAGTAAACCATTGGGGGTGAGTTACATTATTTTTCTTTATATATATGCATATATATCATTTATTTAATCATTTTATGCAAACTTGCTTCTAACATATTGCAATTAACTTGCAGAATGTTTTAGTTTGAAAGATTTACAGGCAAATTATCAGTGATAACCTCTTGTGTTTTATATTCATAACTACTCAGTACTCACTTCAGAATACTTTATAATGGCATTAGTTTTTAGAATCTCTGAACATGACTTTTTTAACAAAAAATGTATTGACAGAATACATTTTATATACTTCGTTCCAGAAAAAAATTTGTAAATTTATATTTCAATCATTTCTTTCATCATCATAACTGGCTCGACAGTCCATTGTGGGCCTTGTCCTTCTTTAAAAGATCCAGCCAGGCTGTTCTCCGCTTGACCGTGGACCTCCAGTTTTTTTTATCTTAATAACATTAAAATCAGAGTCTAAACAGTCAACCCATCTCTTTTTTGGTCTTCACCTTGGTCGCTGTCCAAAAGGGGTTACATTGAAAACCCTCAAACAATCATTTCTTTACATTTCGAAATAAGTGAATTATTAAAATCTATACAGTGAATTTACTTGATATATATATAAAAATAAAATTAATTCATTTTGTATTACATTCATAATTGAAATGTTCAATCAAAGTATGGTTATTGTATAATGGCATAAGTATTCAGTTTTATAAACTATTCTGATAAAACTTCAAAACTAATTTTAAAAGATGTATTAAGAATGATGTTGCAAAAAAATTGTATTTATTGATATTTTTAATCTAGTTATTATAAATAATTGCTATAAAATACTAGACAGATTAATTTAGATATTTATTTCAGAGATATTTTTTAATTGCTATAAAATATTAGATAGATCTTATCTTTGATAATTTTAAAAAGGAATAAATATCCCAAATATTCATGTGTCATAACCAAAACAGTGTATCTAAACAACCTTTTAAAAGATAGAAGAATCATTGTGATGTCTACTTTGATTTATAACAAATTATTTTTCACATCATAGGGATTTAAGAGCCAACCTGGAAGTAGCTATAAATGAGGTTGTGAAATGTGCCTCTGAACAAGAACCTCCTTTTGAAGATAGCGATTACACTAGTGATACTGAAGATGTAAATAAAAATTATTAAATATTTTTAAATTGTTTATACTGAATCATTATTTAGTTTTAGTTGTTCATTATTAAATTTTATTCTGAACAGTGGTATAAGGAAATACAAGTATTTATAGATTTCTAAAATGAAATATCATTCCTTTAATTCCTTATCTAAAGAATATCTTTAAGAATCTCTTTATTTCATAATTAAAGATAGTTTATTAAAAAAACATTAATACTTCAGTATGTTATATGATCTTAAATATCATACATATTATGATAATAATATGTAAGTATTTTGATTTGCTAAACTCCATAGAGCTTATTTTTATGATAACAAAAAAAATGTTAGTATGTAGGATTTTTAATTTAAAAGCTGACACGACTATAAATTTTGTATATTTTCTGTAAAAAAAATTTTTTTTATTCATTTTGCCGTTTCAAATTCAGTATATTATTATTATTTATAATTTTTTAATAAATATCTGTTTTTGCACACTTTCTTATAGGTACCAGTTGTGCAATGTAATGAAAGACTAACAACTGCTGTACGTAAAGATTTGGCCTGTGCTATAAGAGATTTAATGCAGCATGGTCTAATGCCAGTAAATAACCATTTTCTTAGTTTCATTTATTACATTTTTTTTTTTTAATTTTATCTTCTAAATTGTTTATAATTTAACAGGTAGGCCAGAGTAATAGTTTAGTTCCATTTGGATGTTTCGCCGTCCAATCAAGTGTTCCAAAGATGATGCATGCATGGGATCTTATTCTCAAGTACTATGAACTAAAGGTAAGGAGTGATTGTTTGATAAAAAGATTTATTGTTTAATTATTCATTACAGCATGCTTTAAATCAAAGAGCGAGACTTTAAATAAAGGTTGCGAAGTGGCAGAATCTAAAATAGATAATATAGATTTACAAAATGTTGAAATTTCATGTTGAAAAGGATAACTTCGGATTGAAGAAAAAAAACTCAAATTTTTCTTTTTCATTTTATAAGTAATAACTAATACATAAAACTTTAAATTGTGACTTAACTGCATCATCATCTTGAACATATCATTTGTGTAGGTAGAATAGACACACAAACTAATAACAATATTAAATTTGCACCAAATCAGCCAGTCTGAAAAAAAAATCAAAAAGAAATCTTGTCTTTAAGCATTGCAAAAGTCGCGAATTCCGAAAATGGGAGATATCTGAAAATAATTTTTAAATAACTTAGCAGAATTGAAGTATGAATTACACAAAAACTTATATTTACTATTACTTTTACAGTCTTCAATCTTAATGTGATATTTTATTTTTATTTTTTTTGTCCATTTATATACAAATATTTATTTTCAAGCAGAACCCTCATTTTCTTTCTATTCCTTTCTCTTATTAGAATGGTTACCAGTTCAATGCCTCCCCAGCCAGAAAACTTTGCCAAAGTTTCAATTTAGAAGTAGTTGGAGGAGTAGTTACAACTCCAAAGCAGGTATTTCATCACCTGATTAAATTATTACAGTGATTTTAAATATGTTATTTGTTATGTTATAAAGTTAACATAGAATTTATCAGATCATAAGATATTTGGAAATTGGTTATGTATTTTATTGGTTATTACTTATTCCTTCAATAGTTTTTATCGTCGTGATTTAAAACTTTCACGAGGAAAAAAAAATACTGACTGTTAAAACTACTGATATGTTGTTGCCTGCCTTTTATCTAAATAAAAGTATAAGACTAAATGAAAAAATCATTTAAAGTCTATTATACAACCTAAAAATATATAATTATTGCATCTGTAAAAAATTTTTAGGTTAATTAATATTTCTAATTTGTATTTCTAAACTATGTTTTGGAAATTATCACCTTAAATTTTGTAAAGTATAATACTGCACAGTACTTATATTTATTTCCTAAATGATTATATTCCTTCAAATATGAGCATTAAGAAAATAAGATTATAAAACACTAAATATATTTGGTTTTCATATGTGGTTGTATTTGTGGAAACTCTTTGTTATTTATTATTTAAATTTATGTTCTTTAAAAATAAATATCAATCTTTGCCTAACAATGTTTTAATTGTATTAAGTCAAATTTAAATGTTTAATAGAATTTGACATAACTACAAACTTTCTCTTAATTTCTGAAATTATTTACAATAAAGACAGTTTATTATTCTTTGTAATACAAAATATAACAACTTTATTTGTTTGTTTGGGATATTGTTATGTATAGTGTAATTTATAAATACATTTAAAACAGTAATTGTTTCCTATGGAAAGGTTTTTTGTAGATTATTTATAAATAATGCATTGGATCTTATAAAAATTAAAGTAACTACATCCTATTTGTTTTATGGTTTATACAAAGAAATGAATACACATAATTTATGAATTCAAAAATGATATTTAATTCATATTCAAAAAAATTCTTTTGAAAGATATGATCTAAAGTATATTGAAGTAAAGAAAAAATAATAGAAGAAATTTTTAAAAATTCTGTACAATTTAATTCATATTCATTATAAGTATTTTATTTTCACGTGTACCAATATCAGTAAGAAAATTTTTATAATTTCTGTAGTCCCTTCTTTGTGCCATTGACAACATTATATCTACTCATACTCCTCTCAAGCGATCTCAAGATTCTCATTTCAAAGCTTTTATTTGTACAGCTCTAAAGTAAGTATATAGTAAAAGCTTATAAAAATTATGATGAAAGCTAATTTAATATTTGTATAATTATTTTTTATTACTGTTTTAGTGAAAAGCATCTTGTTCATTGGCTGAAGCTCATATTTAAAACAAGAATATTATTAGAACGCTATTACCAACCATGGAGTTATGCTGCCAAAACAGGTAATTGTTGTTATATAAATTATTTTTCAATGTGTTACTTATTAACTTTAACATTTAAAAAAACAATTAGAGGTGAGACGGTTTGTTTGTTTTTGTTTTAATTTAATCACTTAGAATGTAGTTATAAAAAAAGTAACATGATAGAAGGTTAAATTGCTGTTTTCTATTTTTAATTATGAAATCAGGGCCGAATGGCTAGCGCTCTGGCGTTCGGGACCACAGGTATCAGGTTCAAATCCCGGCTTTGCCCATGGGGGTTGTAGTGGTTCGGAATTCACTTTAAACTGTAGGTCCCGGTCCTAATAGGATCGTAGAGCGTTGCGGGGGCATTGTTACTCCGCGTCCGTGGACCGCGTCCGCGCCCCCTGGGTAATGCAAAGTGAGTAACATCGGTGCAGCCCTTATGGCGAAGATCACGGTCTATTTGCCAACTGCATTAGAAGAAGAAAAAAAAATTATGAAATCTACACTTTAACTAGAAAACAAAAGGTTTAGCAGGTGTAATATGTTTTAATATTTGTGAAATAAAGTATATATTGCAAAATAATATATATGGGTATGGACTTCAATTCATAAAATTTGAAATATATAAATTATTGTGCACATAGGGCCCATATGATAATGATAGATTTGGAATTTTCAAAAACAAAATGGTAAATATGAAACTGCATTCTGTATGTTTTCTATTCTATATTAGCAGAAAGCTTATCTCAAGAAAGATTAGCTTATCTCAAGATCTTATTCAGAAAGCATTATTATATTAGCAGAAAGCTTATCTCAGAAAGATTAGCTCAAGTATTAGCAGAAAAAAGAGAAGGGAATAAATATTTGATTTAATAGATAAAATTTTTCTAAACTGGAGATATACTTCAGGTACCTAAGTTTATTACAAACTAAATAGGTACAAAAGTAATAAAAATGGCATTTTATATAAGATTTATACCATTTGATTCGTGATTAAAATAGATTCCTAGTATTATCTCTCAAATTTGACTTATTATTTTGTTTCCAACATGTGAAATATTTTTTTATTATTTAATTACCTTTATACCGAGTGTCATAATAAGTAACTTACACTATTCAGAATTATCTGTAGTTTAATTTAATGGCTGGAATGGGCCGAAATTTTATAGTTGGAGGACTTAGACAGTAAGATTCTAGGAAATGTAAATTAATTCTAAAAGATGCAATAGGAGAAATTATGGTACTTTACTTGGTAACTTAAAATAGACATACTATTGAATTACAGTAACACAATCGAATGGAAATCTTTTGTTAAGCATTTTGAAGTTCATATCGGTTAAATTGAGATACAGATGTATATAAGTATTGCTAGTTTATTTATGATCACCCTGTTTATAATTGCCAAAAAGCTTTATAATTTTTGCTGGTTATAAATATGCATGAAGGTTAAGACATAAGGCTTTAAATGCATTTTATACATTTTTCAGGATTTGATGATACATTCAAGTCTCTTGAAAAGCTTGGAATCTTTGATTTTGATCTTCCTGTAGATTTAGCAGTTCGACAACTGCAAAGCATTAAAGATGCCTTTTAAGTTTAACTTGCAGATGATTATTAAAAAATATATATATATATACTGAAGCAAGTAATATACTGAAATGTTGAACTTTTTTAATTTGTGTATTTTTAAATTTGCTCCCGTATAATTTTTGTTACAATTTAAGTTATGTGTAATTAAAAAATGCTCACTATATATAAAATATTAATTTGGATTTATTAATTAAATATTGGAGTTTGATACTATTTGTAATGTTTTAAAAAGTCACTATGCTTTTTAAGTTAGTTTTTAATTATAATTATTGGTAAATATTTCAAAAATATTCAATATTAAATAATTGTCATAAGCATCTTATTTAAATTGTACTTATTGTCAAATATTTTTAATATCAATATATTTATTTTTAGACAGTATTTTGAAAATATTTCTGGTCAAAAGTGCCATTTTAAAATGTCTAATGAGGATTTTACAATGTGAAAAATATCTTCCTAATGAAATCTGAATATTTTAATTCCTTATATATATTTTTTTTGTTTATCAAAGTTTATTTATTTTTTTATAGTTTGTATGTAGTATCCATCCTGTATATATACCCATTTTGTTGTGTCTAAAATACTAATTTAAATAAAATTATTGCATTTAATTGTTTTGTGTATCATTTTTGTAGTTTAAAATGAGTATTACTGAATGAAAGATAATAATATATTACTGAAGTACATATTACTATGATAATTATTGAATAAAATTTTACTTTCAATAAATTGTATGTTACTGAAAGAAAAATTTTTAAGCATAAATAACTTTTACTGTTGTTTTTCCAGTTGAATCTGTGGACCCAAATTTAATTTCATTTTTGAGAGTCTAATTTTTATTTAATTACTGCATTAAAAAATATCTTAATTTTATGGCTAAAGAATGTGTGCCACATAGTGAATATTATATTCATATCTGTAAAAATATAATATTCACTATGTGATATATATATATAATATTCACTATGTGTTTTAAAGGGTTAGATTTTTCTTAAAAATATTTTTTTTTAATTATAAAATTTGAAAGCTTAATTTTTCATATTTTAAAATAGAAATGATATATCCATAGTTTAAATTTTTTTTAAATTCTAATGTAATTATTGTATTCCAAAGCTTTTGTAGATATACAAAAATACAAATTTTATAGGTTAAATTTTAGGTATTATATTATTTTATAGGTTAAATTTATAGGTATAATATTCTAAAGGTTTCCTTGAAGAGAATTTTTATTTATTTTGCCTATTCTTTGAAAAAAAATAAAAACAAAAAAAATCATAACTTTTAATTATTAAAATATTATCTTAGAAATCTTCTTATGTTAATTATTAATTTTAAACATTCATATCAAGTTTCTTGCTTGGGATCCTACTTTTTAAAAAGTGCAATCTAATTATTAAAATAATTCAATGATGAAAACCATATACACTTGATGATATGAACTGTAAATTATCTTAATGTAACCTTTCTTCAGATTTTGTCCATTTTGGTAAAAATATGCATACTTTTATAATATTGGTGTGAGAAAAGATGCTTTATATTCTTTTTCCTTATATTTTCTAATGCTAGCAAAAGTGTTAAATGATTATTGATAAGTTTTAAACATTTTTATTTCATTTCTAAATATGAATGTTCTGAAGTAAAATAAAATCTGAAAATTATCTATTACTTTGAATGAAAAATAATGGAGGATTTTAAATTACTTAAATTCAAGTTAAGATAAATGCTTGAATTTGATTTTGAAACCAACTTTTTTTTAATTATTTTAAACTTTATTTCATGCCCTATATTTTACACTCCATCAAACTTATATTTTAATTTTTATTTTCCAGAGAAATGTTAGAATATGATAAGTAACAAATTTGCCATATTATGGTTTTTGAGTTTAGTCTCCATGTAAATTCTGCAGAAGCAACTCAAAAGATTTGTTCGACATATCCAAGATCTTATAAGTGAAAGTTAAATCAGTATTGATTTAAAAAGTTCTGAAGAGGGAATTTTAACCTTGAAGATGAACAGAAAAGTTCTCGATCGTCGCAGGTTGATAAAAATGATTTGAAAACATTGGTAGAATTAGAACTATTAGGTACACTGTATTGTGCACAAATAACAATAGTGGAACACCTAAAAATAATAGGAAAGGTTTCTCAAGCTGTTTTATGAGTTCCACATAAGCTTACAGTTTAAAATCATCAGATTCACATAAATGTTTGCACATCACTAGTGACAAGAAATAAAATTAATCCTTTTTATAAAGCATATCATGATTGGAAAGGGAAAGTGGATACTTTATACAAATGTTTCTCGAAACAGACAATGGTTACACCTGAAAGGAAAAACCTATTCCCACTGCAAAACCAAGATTGCATCCAAATAAGGTTTGGTTTTGCATTTGATAGGATATGGAAGAGGTGATTTATTTTGAACTATGTGACTATAACCAAACTATTAACTCTCAGACATCTACTGCTGACAATTAGAGGAATTTAAAGCCTGTTTTACTCACTAAACGGCCTGCATACTCAATAGATAGGGTGTGATTCTTCAACAGGATGACTCTGGCCTCACACCACACAAATGATTCAATAAAAACTGAAAGAATTTGGATGGGAATTTCTACATATGTCTGGATTGTAAAGATGATATCTCATAGTCCAGACATAGCACAAAAATGTTCAGTAATAAACAGGAAATTGAAAATTCTCTTGAGTATTTTTCAGCAAAAGTAAAAATGTTCTTCCAAGGTAAAATCAAAAATTTGCCCGAAAGATGATTAAATGTCACAGAAAATGAATAAATATATAAAACGATAAAAAAAAGAATTCTTTTCAAAATTGTCTATTTAAATCATGCATTACTTTCCATTCATCTTACTATATAGATATCAAAAGAATAATAATAGTGACTACTAATTTTAATTCATCATGAATAATAAGTATTTAGTAAGTTATTGAATAATTTATTTTTTTATATTAAAACGAATATAACACACATTTTGTTTTGTAAATGATTTTTTTATTAAAAATTACAAAAAAAAATTTTTTTTAATTAAATTTTTTAAAGAAAAGAAGTAATATGGTAACTTCTTTTTAATTAGGCACAGCCAGACCAGCTTATCTAGCATCAATATAGTTTTGATCGTTTCATTGATGATAAATGCAATAAAAAGAAAAATATTAACGAGTCGACAGCGAAACCGAAATCGAAATATCTCCAGAAAGGAGGAAATTATTTGTTAATGTTTAGAGTATAGCGCGGTCTTTTGCGATTTCTGGGTAGAGTGACGTCATAGTCGTATATTTTTTAATCATTTAGAAACGGGGTTAATGGATCGGGAAGCGGAGCATAAACGTTTTTTGCGAGTTTTTCAACGAATGCGCGGAAACTAGGAATATCAAGAGAGTGCCGAATATCATTATTTCTGAAATACCAGGATGCGTCAGTGATCATACGAATAATTTTATTTTCGAGCACGAGAAAGTTGCTATTGGCTGTAGAGCCCCAAACTGGACTCGCATATGCAATGACAAGTCTAAGATAAGAAAGGTAGATTAATTTTTTTAGTTCAATTCTACAAATTAGGGGGAAGAGTTATCTTAATTGATTATTGAATTTAGTGCGTAGATAATTAATATGCGATTTATATGTTGTCAAGTATTACGCCAACATATTTAGTTTCTTTGGACCAGGAAATGTTAGAATTATAAATAGTTATGTTATGGGAAATCAATTTATTTTTCCTGGTGAATAGCACTGCTTCAGTTTTCGCGGCATTAAGTTTTATTTTCCAGTTAATGAGCCAATTTTCAAGCTTATGTATGTAGTTTTGTAAGTTTTTCCTCATTGTGTTTATGTTTAGCCCCTGTGTGATAATAGCAGTATCGCCCGCGTAGAGCGTTAATTTAATTTTGTGATCTTGTGGGATGTCGTTGGTGTATAGGTTAAACAAAAATGGTCCCAAGATCGAGCCCTGAGGAACACCGGCAAGGATATGACAGTTTTTAGAATCAGTGTTATCTACAGATACAATAAAATTTCTGTTTGTAAGATAATTGTGTATGGTGCGGATTAAATAGGTAGGATATTGATATTTTATCATTTTATATATTAAACCGTTGATCCAAACACGATCGAACGCCTTAGCGACATCCAAGAAAACCACTGCAGTGTCGAGTTTTCATGAAAACCCTTCTGAACTTTTTCTGCGAGATTATAAAGTTAATGCGTAGTTGACAAGTTTTTGATAAACCCGAATTGCTGCGAAATTAAAATGTTAAGTTTATCAGATTCTTCATTTAGGATGTTAACAATTACGCGTTCAATTAGTTTACTTAGGCAGGAGAGTAGAGAGATGGGTCTGTAGCTGTTAGGAGAGATTGGGTCTTAGCCGGGTTTGTGAACTTATATTGCTAAATGTTTCTACAATATTTCAAATGAATGTATTAAATTTAAATTAATTTCAAATTTTATTAATATTTTACATCACTATAAAATTATAAATTATTTATCAATATGCATAATTAATTTCTAAAAGTTTTTGAAATTTTCTCTGCAACTAATATTTTTATTTATTGCTTTTTTTATTTATTATCTTGTTAAATATCCAAATTTTAAAATAATTTTATTTTTAATAATAGTTTACAAAATTAGCTGTAATATTTTATTTGAAAAATTAAAGCAATTCTTTATTTCTCATTTTTTACTCGAACTAAATTTTGTAATCCCTTTTTTTTTTCTTTTTTTTTTCCCACAAAAAAAATCTACCACTTTGTTATATGTAGAGGTAATAAAATTCTCAAAAATAATATTTGTTAAATAGTATTTAAAAACATTTTTTTTTTTTTTTTTTCATTTATTCATTATTTATCTAGACGTAATTATTGTTCATTTTTTTTTTTTTTTTTTTTTTTTTTTTTCAAAAAATTTGATACATATAATTTTAAAACTAAAAATCATTACTTTTGTGTACGCAAATAGAAATAATTTATAGTATACATATAAACATTTTTTTTTTTTTCTTACTCAATTGAAGCTCGTATATTATTTGAATATTTTATTATCGTATTTATTTTACTTTTAAATTTTAAATGAATCTTACCACCGTTTATTTAAAATAATTCGTATTTTAATTAAACAATATATTTAATATGAAAACAGCGTGCCAAAATAAAATTCAGAGAACTTGTATATAGATATTCGGAGACAATAGTATATTCATTTAAATAATTCAATAATCATATTTTTATATTACATCCATTTAAAATTTATACAATATTTCCATACAAAATATTCAATGCTAAGAATTCCAAAAAAATTCGAAGCTGCAAGAAAAAGAAAAATTGTTTGCCTTTAAAAAAATACGAAGAGTATTAATAAATACATCCATTACTGAAACGTATATTCAATAATGGATGTATTTATTAATACACATTAAATAAAAAATTATTATGTTAAGTATGCATTAAATAAAAATATTTTTTTACATTCGATTCTAATTCTAATTTTCTTATAAATACATCAATAAATTAGTTCTGTATTGAATTTCGAATCTCAAATGAAATGATTGAATCTAATTTAATTTTGGTACTAATCATGCGATTTTATTCCATAACATTCATGTGATTACTAAATAATATAAAATTAATTAGTATATATATCTTGAAGTCTGAACAAGAACTGTTAATATAAAAATATACTGTCACGAAACCACTGAGAGAGAGAGAAAGAAAATTACTACAAAAATGCAATTTGCCTTGCTACGAAACTGCTACAAAAATCATTTATTGATTTTCCACCCCTGCATGAATCTCATATTAGTTGTAACAAAAATAATTTATTAAATTTGAGTCGAAATCTAATTACTTTTTTTTAAATAAAAAGTATAGCAAGGAATCAAAACATAAGAGACATTAGAAACCATGTAATGATTTATTGAAGATGTCATGCTGCCATCTAGTGTATAATTAAAGCATAAAACAATTCTTCAAAAAAATTTTATTTTGTTTTTCCTAGAAATGAAATATTCTTAGAAAAATAGTTTTTGAAATATACTAGAATTACTTTTTATACTTTTAAATATTAAAAAATAATCAAAATTAACGGAATTCTGAAATCTTCCTAATAAAAATTAAAATGTACTAATGCCATTGCAGAAAACATACTGCATTAGCTGTGTGCATTTGGAGTGATAAACCAGTTTTTGTCTTAATGTATATATTCAGAAATTTAAATATCACAAATATGTACGGTTTAATAGAAAAAATTCCCATTTCCTCTGAATACAGGGATGGGGGTGAATTCCATATAAATATTTCAGCAATACAATAATTTAAAAATCAGAAAATAATAATACATTTAATAGATAATTAAAAATGACGGCATAATTTAAATAAATAGCGTCAATAGATCGCAAATTTATGCAGCATTATTAGAATTGCATGTTTAGATAAAACATGCCGCTGCAGAAATAAGTTCTTAAAACATAAATGCATAAAAACAATGCTTAAGTACGTTTGTAGGTCTGAAAAGGAATCAATTTTTTCAATTATACAAAAATATGAGCACGACTATTTTCTTAGCTACATTCAAATCCAAGATGTAGAAATTCTCCCTATTCAATAAATATAAAAAAAATGTGATTTCTGTTATTTACCTAGATTTTTGTTCTACGTTAAACATCAATATTTAACAATACATCACATTTCAGGCGTTAATTATCACCAGAAATTATTTCAATCCACATATTTTATTTAAAACTTTTTAGTTCAATGTATACATAATATCATTAATAAATTAATAGTTTAAAAAAACTAAAAAACACGCTTTTAGAGTTAATCAAATTAAAAAGTAAAAAATAATTGTTAACATAAGAATAAAATGACTGACGAGAAAATGAATGTCACTGTTCTAAAAGCGTGGGGTGCTTTGTATGACATTTTAAAACTAACTCTGCATTTCGGAATGAAACTAGTGAAAAATTATAACGATTGATGTCGAGCACCCCACGCGTTTAGAACAGTGATATTCATTTTCTCGTCAGTCATTTTATTCTTATGTTAACAATTATTTTTTACTTTTTAATTTGATTAACTCTAAAAGCGTGTTTTTTAGTTTTTTTAAACTATTAATTTATTTTTTACTTTTTAGTTTGATTAACTCTAAAAGCGTGATTTTTTAGTTTTTTTAAACTCTAGAAGCGTGTTTTTCAGATTTTTAAAACTATTAATTTATTTTTTACTTTTTAGTTTAACAGACAGACAGACAAACATTCAGGTGAAACAACTGTTTTCTTTCTGAAAGATGCCTGTAAATGTTTCTTTGCAGCTTAAATAGTGTATATGAGAAGAAACAGATCTCCAGGGGAAAAAGTCAGTTACATACATACATACATGCATACATACATGGTGAAGCTAATAAAAGCGTATTAAAAACATATAAAAATGTCATTAGATTTTGAAAATTATTATATGATTGTTATTGTATAGTGGTGTAGTAAAAAATATAATTTTTCAGAAATTCAATTTAAAGTTTTTAATGCTTCAATTCAACTTTTATGCTAATAACTCGTGATTAAACAACTTTATCTCAACTTCAAATGACTCCAGAAACAAAACTATTCTCAAAAGCTAAAGGTCGGATTTTTAAAGTAAAATAATGAAAAAAAAATCAATTTTTTTTCTTAAGCAAATCGTGATTTAAACATGGTCGATTACCATAAGACAGTAAAAAAAATTCCTTTTACATTAGTATTTTTCTGGTGTAATTGCATCACTATTTTCTCTAGCTATAGTTCTTAGCCCATAAGGACATACTAATTTGCATACCTCCAGCCCTTATAATATCTTTGTAATAACTACAAAGTTACATATATTATATTGGAAATATTAGGTGCGGTTCTTTTTCCATAAATTTTTAAAACAAGCCATTCAATATATTGTCTTATGTTTATTTATTTATTTTTTCCCCCTCCTTCCTTATTAAAACGCAAAAACCTTTGCAGTGTTTCATCAAAATTTTAAAAGATTTCTTCTAGCTTAAATTTAAAATGAAATATTTAGAATTTTATTTAAATATGCTAAATTAAATTTTTTTTCTTACATCTGTGTGTCATCTTTGCTGATGCTCTAATTATGTTTATGAAATACATTAAGATTATTGCCAAACCTTGTATTCATTTATAACACTGAAAATACAAAGATACGTCTGTGAGGATATGCTATTTTATGCTAGATGGATTTTTAGAAACATTCAGAGCAAATCATTAAAAAATGCTTTGATTAGTATATTGCAAAGCATGGGAAATGATAAGAATAGAAATGTTGATAGGGAGATTAATATTAAAAAGCAAACAGTGGTTGTTTTGATAAAATGTGAGAATACAAGGTTAATAAGAATTAGTTTAATTATTGGTCGGGAATTCAGAAAGATTTCCGACGAGAAAAGTAGTTCAATCTTATTTTAGATTTATTATATGTAAGTATAGAAATAGTTAAACTATTAGTGAATAATGCCATTATAAAAGCATTTTGTAAATTTATTTTCAAAAATTAATTGATACCTATAATACAAATTGGGACATTAATCTTGAACAACAATATATCACAATTATTTCATGAACACTTAAAACTAATTACTTCATAGTTTCTCTGTCATAATACAATAAAGTACATTTTTTCTCACCTATTCGCTTTTAAAAGAACAGTCTCAATTTCGCTGCTATAAAAATTATTGTTTAGTATATAAATTGGATTAATATAATTTGACATTATTATCATCTTAAAAGCTTTAGGTTCACCAAGATGAAATGTAATTTAACCTTAATGTAAATAAGTTTTAAAATAAAAAGAATAACAATACTGCCAAAAAAAGTTATGTTAGACTCTAAACTGAAAGAGCCGGTATTAATAATAATTAGTTTTATAATTTACTTTATAATAATCATCAATAAGGACGTGAAACAAAAGCAGTGACAACGGATATTTCAAACGAACAATTAGCAGATTTCAACGATAAGGTAAATGAATTGTGTAGAAAAATAAAGCAAACAGCTTAATCTAATTTTTGTGCTCAGAATATAATCAGTTAATTCTTTCCTTGATAAAACAAACGTTGTGTAGCGACACCTATTGATGGAAAATGTAATACAAATTGAACGACTTCTACTTTCACTGTTAAAAAAGGGAATTTTCCCGCTAGAATAAAAATAGAACGTAGTAAGTGTTCGAAGTAGAATAAACATGTCGTAATTGTGAAAATTGATTAACAGTGAAAGTAGAAGTCGTTCAATTTGTATTACATTTTCCATCAATAGGTGTCGCTACAGTTGTCTTACAATTTATAACACATAATCAATAACATTTTTAGATGAAGAATATTCTCCCATAGTTAATTTTTAAGTCTGCTTCTTAAACAAGTGGGTTGCTTTTTTCCATCAGTGGTGTTGTGCTTATATCATAAACAACTCATTGACAGACAATGAAGGAAAGAACATCGCCTTACTGAAAGATTTTTAGGTATAATTTCTCCACATTTACGTGCCATCATACTCATAAACTCCCACCACGCGTCAATACGAGCCGTTTGCATAAGGTGTTAAAATCCCATTATTGAGTAGTCTCATTTCCAGAAGTAGTGATTGCAATACACACAGCCAGTGGATTCAAACCTGATGTCCTTTTGCATATTACCACTGACTCACAAGTCAAGTGTTAGAACAGGTTTGCCTTAAACGTTTTTAAATACTAAAATATAAAATGCACACTTGTATCCAGTCAGAACTTTATCTTCACAACAGTATTGCCAACTGAAAGGTAATCGACTCGAACGGTAAAGTATTAGGGAGTTTTTGCATAGTTACCGTAGCACGTCCGTTAGCATTTTTCTCCCTAGCGCGCGTGCTCAGTTTCCTATGAGCACGCGCGCTAGGGAGAAAAATGCTAACGGACGTCCTACGGTAACTAACTTACGGTATGCAAAAACTCCCTATTATTAATTGAAATTTCTACTTCCTCTTTGGAATATATATGGTATTCGTTGTATAAAATTATTTTAATTCTAATAGGGTTTTTATTCTTTGTCCAACTTATGACTCTGATCCAGTATGAATAAATAATACAGAGAGAAAAAAACATAACTCATGTGCCCTTTTTTTCTCATTAAACAAATTATCTTAATAGCTATTACTTTAAATAACTTTAAAATAAAAATCCAAAAAAAAAAAAAAAAAAAAAAAAAAGAACAAAAGAACAAAAAAAAAAGAAAGAAAGAAAGAAAAAAAGAAATATAAATAAATAAAAAATAAAAACATCGTAAAACTTACTTCTAGTAACAAATTGAATTATCGCTTTTTTATTGTTACGTTTCTCCTAAATTTGAGTTATCATTATTATTTTAGTAAGTAATAGCTCTAAATAATTTTAAGATGAAATATTCAGGATCACTGAATTTTCTCATCTAAAGATTTTGATATCTACACTAAAAAAAATTAACCCGAATTGATCACAAATTTTATAATGTTTTAAATCAAAGTTATTTTAAATCCTACAAATATGTGTTTTGTTTCCTTATTTTGCAAATTCATTATGATATATTGCAATGTTGTTCCAATTTCAAACTTCTGTCACATTTTTAAATTGTAGGTTTTGATTTTATAAGAAAACAAACGCATAAGAATTTTCTTTATAAATCGTGTTATAATATATAATTTCTGCTATAATATTTGCTACGCTAAAAAACATCTGTCAGTTTTTGAACCTCTAACATATTAACTGTCAAAGTACTATCGAAAGCATAGTTGATAAAAGACTATGATATTACTAAAAAAAATTAAATTATGAAAAGGCCTACGTTTTTACATGACTGAAGATCATGTTTATAGCACTCGAATTAAGAAATGGCACAAGATTTTTTTGAAAATAATTTTTTGTGTTTAAGATTTTTATTTATTTTTTCGATATTTTTATTTCTGATCGTTTATTTCAATTTAACAACTTTGATATATAATGCAATATTTTTGAAGAAAAAAAAATGGAATTTAATATTATAATTTTTCCGTTATCCCTGAAGTGCTTCTTAATGAAATCTCATGAGATCTGCAGGTCTCGTTTTTTTTTTTTTATTATAATTAACAATATTTTGTTCATCCAAGTGTATAAGTTTGATAAGAACTGTTACAAAAAATATGGTAAAATTATTAACTCTTCGCTTGAGCCAGTAACTGGAATCATGCTTAATTTGGAGAGAAATTATTTTTTTCTTTCTAATGCAGCTGGCAAACACAGACAGCTTGGTCTCAGATGCCTTAAGGCAAGTGCTGCACAGACGTACTCCCTTTGTATTACCCAGGGGGTGCGCGTGTAACTTGAAGATAAACCACGGACGTGGAGTAACAATGCCCCCGCAACGCTCCTATTAGACCGGGACCTACTTTTTAAAGTGGATTCCGAACCACTACAAACAACCATGGCACCGCCGGGACTCGAACCTGAAACCTGTGGTACCGAGCGCCAGAGCGTTAGCCACTCGATCATTCAGGCCCGTTGAAGAGAATAAGAAATACTGCATTAGCATACAAAAGTTAAACAACGAAGTAATTTTTACGCAGACAGCTATTAAATTGTAGAAAATGTTTTGTTTTGTTTGAAAGGTGATTCGACTGCAAATATCATAAACAAACGGCGGTGCCATGGATGCTTGTAGGGGTTCGGAATCCACTTTAATCCGTAGGTCCCGGTCTAACACGATCGTAGAGCGTTGTGGAGAGTGACATATTAAAAATAAGGAAAAACTAACTGTTCATATATATAGTGATTGGGGGGTTATAGTCCTTGTTGCTTCACATCCCCATATACCACTTCATTCATCATCAGCATCATAAACAAAACATCACAGGTGACTTGAGGGCGCGCAAAACGCTTGAAGTCAGCGCATACAGTGCAAGACTGTGGTAAAAAGAAATACGAAAGGCATTATTATAGATATACTGAAGTTCAAGATACCAAGATGCAATATACCAAGAAGAAATCATCTGGATGGCTTTATAAGCAGTATAATGATCCACAAACTTGAGGATGGTCATAAAGGGACAATCGTTATCCAAAGTTTCGAATTCGATACAGTGGCCTTCACGATCTTCAGATACTCAAAAAATTAATAGTTTAAAAAAACTATAAAAAAAAACGCTTTTAGAGTGAATCAAACTAAAAAGTATTAAAAATTGTTAACATAAGAATAAAATGACTGACGAGAAAATGACTGTCACTGTTCTTAAAGCGTGGGGTGCTCGATATCAGTCATTATAATTTTTCACTAGTTTCATTCCGAAATGCAGAGTTAGTTAAAAAAGGTCATTCAAAGCCCCCCACGCTTTTAGAACAGTGACATTCATTTTCTCCTCAGTCATTTTATTCTTATGTTAACAATTATTTTTAATACTTTTTAGTTTGATTAACTCTAAAAGCGTGTTTTTTAGTGTTTTTAAATTATAATATTTAAATGAGATCCCGGTACGGAGGACTGGTTCTTACAGTAATTTAATTGAGAGTAAAACAAAGGCTAAATGCCAATATGTCGAGCCAGCCAGGATTAGAACAGGAAATCTCCTAATCCGTAGTCAGGCGCATTATCCGTTGTGCCGCTGTCCCACGTAGGTTTGAATGTCTGAAAGATGCCTGTAAATGTTTCTTTGCAGCTTAAATAGTGTGTATGAGGAGAAACAGATCTCCAGGGGGAAAATGATCGCCGATCAAGATGACTTTTCAAAGGCTGTGTGTTTTAATCACTAATCCTGGCGATCCTAATCATGATGAGATAATAAACTTATCAAAATATTTTAGCGTTGTAGGTCCTTGTTAAGTCTACAACGTTTAAATTAAATCGGATTGCTTAAAGTATGGCAAAATCGAGCCCAAAGAGTCAGTTACATACATACAAACAAACATACAGGTGAAGCGAATAAAAGCGTATTAAAAAGTATTATTTTTCTAATAGTGGTAAACAACTTTTTTTTTAATTAAAAAGTATTTTTATAAACAGGCACTGACTACTTTCAGCAGAAATTTTTAAAAATGGCATAATAAATACAGAAGAAAATTAATTGAGGGGAATTCATCTAAAGCAGACGATATTAATGTTTTGATTAACGATGTTCCTGAATTAACTGAAGATGAAAAAATTACACTTATAACAGCCATGAAAAAAGCACAAGTAAAGTCTACTTAACATTATTTATCTTGGTTAAGGGGTAATTCAGTAAAATATGTGTAAAAACTCTTCAATTTAAGTCCTCATGTCGAAGAGCAAATATACTTTGTTTACCTTTGCTATCTGTTGAAATAGAGCGGTTTTATTGAACTAGCTATTGCTCTTAATCTTTCAAACTGTAGTGTGAGATACTTCTGACATCAAGGAAACATAGATTTTAACCCCTGATTTTTTCCTTTTAATCTTATTTCCTTTATCTTTCCCTGTAATCAGAAATTCAACTTCCCTATCATTACGGAATCGGAAGTTATGAGTTAAACAATTGTTATTGATAGTACAGAATCAAGGATAGTGTGGGGAGTGTGCTTGTTATATTATTTCATAAGAATATCGTACTTATAACAGTTTTGCAATTGTAAGTAACAATCCACTGTCATTACTTTTCTGCACTCTTAAAATTGAAATTTTTATATGCTACTGTTTAATATATAAATTAAGCACTTTATTTAATCACAAAAATGATAAAGGAAATCGCTGTATAATGATTGTTGAGATACTAAATCTTAGCACAGTGTATGCTTATGATTTATTTTTATATCCCATCTTTGAATAATAATTGTATGGAAGTTACATTTTATTATCAATAAAGTGTGTATACATTATTTACAAAATTCTACATGCATTATTATGTATCTGTTTCTTTGACAAATTAAATCAAAAGTTGGAAAACTTGTTTTAGGCATGTGATACAGAATTATTGAAATTTCTTATCCTATTTTAAAATTATATGTATACATATATATATATGTGTGTGTTTTTAAAAAGGCACAAGAGTTACATCATGCAGTTTGTAACATTTGAAAGTGAAAATTTCATATTTTCTTCTAGTTTTTGTGAAATCTCAGGAAATTAACTTGATAAAAAACATTAAAACCTGGATAACTATAGTCCCATCACAGACTATGTTAGTAAATAATGACTATATATCAATTTTGACACAGTCATGTTATAAAGAACTCTCTTGGAACAGAAATATATATTCTGTATATCAAAGATGTACACTAGAACTATAGTAGATAAGGTTTAAAAAAAAAATTTAAAATAAATTTTAATTGCTACAAATTTATATATGTATATGTGTATTAGATACAAATCGATATTATTTGACCATCTAGCGTACATCTTTATAAATCATATATATAAAACTGTGTACTATTAAAGTTATAATTGTTAGCTTATTAGTAATATAATCAAGTTATAAAGTCAGTAAAAGAATCATGATGAGAATCATTTAGTTTTTTTATTAAAGATTTGAATATTAAAAATATAGTAAAACATTAATAAAAAACTATCACATTTTTAGTAGAAGAAAAAAATTATATATTGGAATAATTTACATGCATATTTTTTATTTTTAAAAATAACAGTATTGAAAAATTTTCAAGCTATGCATGATCTGCTAGTACTTTTAAGTGATTTGTTATCATTATTCTTATATTATATAAGAGTTTCAAAGTCTCAATTGATTTACTAATATATTCATTTATTCTTTATCTAATGTAAGCTAATTTTGATTTCAGGAGCTTGATGAACAGGAACAAAACAAAATGAGGTAATGTTATTTCTGGTTATTAAATTGTACAATAGTAATTCAGTGTTTAGAAATTTCTTTTTAATAATATTTCTGTTTCATTTTTACTTATATTATAAAATTTATATTTGATGTTAAATAGTTTAGAATTTGCATGTAATATTCAAAGAATACACCTAATTTTTTATGAATATATAAATGGCATTTAATATTTATCTTGGTTTTTAATTTTTTTTTTTTTTTTTTTTTTTTTTATATTTACCTTTAAATTTTAATTTTTTTGTTTTTTTTTTTTTTTTTCCCCTTAAAATCATTTTTTTTTAAAAAGCTTTGCAGTGTACATATTTGTTAAATTTGTAGCATTTAAAGATTTATTTTATTTTATATTGACTGTGAAATTATTCATTGTCATTATCAATCACCCTCATCGTCAATGTGTGCTGATTATTTTTCCTTCTCTGAATACAATCAATAATTACTGTGTAGTAATAATTTTTTTTTTCTTATGTAACTTATATTTAGATTTTTTTTTTTACACACATTTAAATTTAAAAGATTCTATTAACAGGAAAATAAGTATCCCATGTTTTTATCTAATTTAAATCCTATTTGAATATTTGTGATGAGTGAAACAAATTTTTGCTTTGCTGTTGCCTATATTTTCACTTCTTATTCATATTTTAAAAGTAAATTTACATGGGTGTTACATTTAACTTTAAAATTGCATAGGTTATTAAAAAAAAACTAAATTTGTTCAAGTAGAAAATATATTTTGTGTGAACTATTAAATATGCCAAACAATGAAAAATATCCTGTTTTCTTTAGATTTATTTCTATATATGAAATAAAAAGAAATTTTTTTTTTTTTTTTTCTTTAGCCGACCATTGGAAGGTCAACTTTACAAGTACACAAATGTTGTTAAGGGATGGCAATATCGGTGGTTTATTCTAATTCCAGAAACTGGTATATTAGAATATTATGTGGTATGCATAATTTTTTATACCTTATAGTATTATTACAATCCTCAAAAAGCAATTTAATATTATATTGATAAAAACAATTCAGCCTTTTGTTTAGTACATTAGTAAATAATATTTTGATTAAACTTAAATCAATAATTTATTATTTAAAAACTATGTTATACATAAATGAATATTTAAAGTCTCGTATAAATATGCTTTTATGTAACTAAAACGCTAGTTACATAAATATACTTTTATGTAACTTTGCTACACAATGCAAGTAAACAATTTTTTATATTTGCTGTGTTATCTCGTTATCTCATTGTACAAACTTTATTTGTTCTTTATCAAATTTCATGTGTCAAAACTGTTTTTTTTTTTTTTTTTTTTTAATATTATCTGAAAAATGTTGTGCATTCTTGCATTTAAAAAAAAACCATTCCAATTTAAATTGTAGTAAAATGTTAATTATTGTTTATTAAATAAAAAATTATGTGAATATTGAAATAAAATGGAATTTTAAAAATTCAGTTTGTTACATAATTATGAAATAACAAATAATATAATCTCTTATATAATGAAGGAAATAAAGTAATTAGTTTATTTTCTTCAAACATGGTGCAGTTATGTATACATTTTATTAAGTGTCAAAAATTATTAGAATTTATTTATTCTAAAATTTAACTTAAGATTATAGGAGTCTTAATTACTTGAAAAATTCTTTCCAAAATATCGTAAATTTTAAATTGTTAATTGATTTTCCAGAATGCAGGAAAAGTGGAAATGTTTATAATGGAATTAAATTCTTTATTTGGATAATTTTTCATTCTTCTATTTCAAATAGTTCATCAAATTTGTTTAATATTCAATAAAAATTTAACTTGACAAATAATTGTATTAGCTATTAATTTTAAATTGTGAAAAGTATTAATTCAAGAAATTTTTTGTGTTTGTAAATAAGCTAAAGTATTAAATTAAAGTTAATTAGATATGTTTATCTTTTTAATAAGTTTAATGTAGTATACTTAAAATTAATTTAAATGGGCTAATCAATTGAATAAATGTTCATTTTAGTAATGTTGTACTAAGAAATTTAAGAATTATAAATGTAAAATTATGCATGAAAAACTCATTTTATAATAACCATTTTTATAATTTCAGTTAGATGAAGTTAAGAAGAAAAGACCACGAGGAGCAATATTTTTAGCAGTTAGTATATTGTGTATAAAAATTATATATATTGTGTTTATTAAATTTTTTATGTGGCACAATATAATATTTGTTTTAAAGTTATATTTTATATATGAAACAAAGTCTTTTATTGTATGTACTTTTTATACACTATAATTTCTATATTCATTAAATTGATTAGCAAATATGATGAACACTTTGTTTATTGTAAAAGAGGTTTTTTTCCCCCATTTCATTGTTAAAATATTGTAATAATTTTAAATTTAACATTCTTTAAAACTATATTTCTTTTTTATGGCTATAAATTTTAATATTTTTTATCATTGTTCCATTGAAGAAATGTAACTAAATATTTCAGTTTGACTTGACTTGACAAAAGCTTTGAAATTTATGCTTGACTTGGATATTGGTTTAGTAGATTTACAGATGTTGGTTTGAAACTTGTTTTTTATTTGAAAAATTAACTATGCAGCTTCTGCCAATGACAGAAATCCCAAGTGTTACATCAGTGTATAAGATCTTATGAAGTGATATTTGGAGATTAGAAAGAACTTTGCGAAGTTGATTGTCACTGCTCAAAAGGATATCATCTGCATATATTAGACATTGAGTATTATTAATTGAAAATGTTAATTAGGAATGATTTAAGCATTATTGTGCTTAGAATAGTTATTAAATCTAGAGTGGTTAAATTGAGATTTTTAGTGCTAACAAGCCTTTGAAATTCAGTTACATAAAATTTATTTTCCTCTTCAAGTTCAGTTAGCTAATTCTGTTAATTTTATATCAATTAATTCATAATTTTATATCATATTATGATATAAAATTATAAATGAATTGGTTCAAAAATGTGGTTATTCTTTCCAGTTAATAAGATGCATTTATAGGAATGCTTATAATTGCTTTTATGTTGGTCAATTCTTGAGCTATATCGAAATGATGAAAATTATAATTAAAGATTGAAATATTCGTGATTTCCCTTAATAGATGATACACATTTTTTACATATGTAAGGCTTGTGACTATTGAGGCGAAATTATTCTTCTGGATTATTGGTTGAGCTTTTGAAATTGTTCCATTCCAAACTTCAAATAAAAGTGTAAAAGACTTTCTATGCTAGAAAGTGATCTATAATTTTTCTAAAATATTACGTTTCACTTTGACAGGAAGTGCTCGCCATGTTGGAATAAATAAAATGAATATTGTTTGGTAGAACTATTTGATCTACATGGAACAACAATTATTAAATCAAACAAAAATATTTGAAAAAGTAGAAATTGTAAAAATAATTTTAAAAAAGGAGGTATAAAGTGCTTCTATTTCTTTAATGCTGAAAAAAAAAACAATTGGAAAAAGTAAACTAAAGCAAACTTACTAGCACCGCTCTCTTGCAGAAATGTTTTTTTCTTCTGTTTGATTTTTATCTCCTTTCAGGGAGCTGTTGTTTCACCAAGTGATGAAGATGGACAGTCATTTGCTATCAGTGCAGCTTGTGGAGAATTGTATAAATTAAAAGGTAAATTTAATTGTATATTACAATTAAAAATACTATGTATTATGCTGCTATTAATTATTAGTTTAATATATCCTTCAAATTTATTTAAATTCTACATATAATACCAATTGTCTTTGGTACCAAAATTATAACCTTAGATCATTTGCTGGTTTATTTCTTGCTACAGCATTTTAAGACCAGAATATGTATTCTTTAACAATTTTACTAATGGCATATGACTATATATATTGCATACTTTAAAAATATATGTGCAAAGTTGCCTACCAATATTGCAGTATATTTTTATTATCTTTAAATTGTCATTTAAAATATTTAGATTCAATGTCTATTATTTTATATTCAATTAATCTAATGTTAATCAGAATAATATTTTTAAATATGTTGACTTAAAATTTTATATTGATAATCATAAAAAAAAAAATTCATTTCTTGTGTATGTATTGTTTATACAAATGCATATACGAAATTGTTTAGCATTATCGTTAAATAATATAATCTCTAATGATTTTAATCTGTCATAATTACATATTTACTGCAAATTTATTTTCTATTTTTTTTATTATTATTATTATTACTTAAATGTATTTTTTTTTATTTGTTATTCTACAGCTAATGATCCGAAAGAAAGACAATTTTGGGTAAACAGGATTAGAGCTGTAGCTGAACATCATACAAAAAACATTGCTGAGGTAAGTACATATATTTCCTTGTTTTATAAAATTGTATGAAAAAAATTAAATGCTCTTCATTTATCATTTTATTTAAAATATTTATTTTTCCTATGTTATTGCAATTTAATATTTGAATTGTTATTGAGCGAATTAACTTCATTTTGTTTCTTTGTGCTATAAAATTTAGTTTAATAAAGCTTAATAAAATAGTAGACAAACTTTTAAACTTCTCAATTCATTCAATAAACTATAATGAAATCTTCAAAAAAATGTTTAATACTAGACATGAGCTTGTTAAAAAAAATTTTATATATTTATTTATAATCATAGCATTGATGGTGTTTAAATATATGTGCACAGATCCATTTTTACGCTTATTAGTGATTTTTTTTTATGTCTCAAATAATACATTTCAAATGTAAATAAATGCTTTATATTACAGAAAAACCCTCCCCTACCCCCTAGAGAACATAGGACTCCTTTGTCAGCCATTGATTTAAGGACATCTGCTCCTGCAACAGAAGTTCAATCCACTTGGTATGCTGGCTTTCATAGTAATAGTATTATGGATTCACATCCAACCAGGAGAAAATCAAGTCGGAAAAGTAAAACTGCTACTTCATCCCAACATTCAGCTCTTCAAACTTCAGGTTCTGTTACAGAAGCATTGAACAATGTTCGTGATATGTTGAGGCAAACCGAATCATTGGTAACCTTTCTGACCAAAGAAATTGAGGTAATGTTTTTTCCATGTAACTAGTAATGACTTTTTTGAAATAAACTGCTTGTACATTTTTTTCCTCAAATTATAAAATTAATAGATACCATATTTCCTTATTTATTGAAGTTGCAGATCTTAGAAATATTGATTGAATAAATATTTATTGTAATCTGACCACTGATCTTGTTGAAAATTGAAAACTTGTGGAAGTCATATAAATTTTTTTTTAAAAATGCACAACCTTAGGGGAAATGTCATTTAAGAGGGAATTTAATTCAAATGTTTTTTCCGTGTAACTAGTAATGATTTTTCTGAAATGAACTGCATATGTACTTTTTCTCCTCAAATTATAAAATTAATAAATACTATATTTCCTTATTTATTGAAGTATTGATTGAATAAATGTTTATTGTAATCTGACTACTGATCTTGTTGAAAATTGAAAACCTATGAAGTCATGGATTTTTTTAAAAAAAAGGCACTACCTTAGGGGAAATGTCATTTAGGAGGGATTTTAATTTCAATTAAAAATTTTATTAAAAATTTTAGATTACATTAATTTTACATTTTAGATTATTATTATTATTAAAGAAAAACTAGATGACAAAAATTACATTAATTATTATACTTTTTTTCTTACAAAGCAGCTTTGTACAGCATATATCTGACTAGCACTCATAATAAGTAATCAATTTGTCTGTTTCTAGCATTAAAGTAGATGTTTAACATTCCACGCTGTCTTTAGTGATTTAGTATTCCACATTATCTATGATATTGATAAGATTTGGAATTTAGGAGTAAATGTTTACCAATAATTGGTGTAAAATGATTGATTAATTTTCTTATCTCACAGATTCCTTGAATTAAATACTTTTTCATTCAAAATTTAATATACAAAATTTATGCTGGTGATGATTTATGTTGAAAATAATTTGCATTTCTAAATATGGCTTCAAAACTTGTATCATTCAGAACTCATAAAAAAAAATTGATTTCATAATTCACTATCGGCTTGTGTATATAAATGTAGATTATATATTAATATTAAAAGGTTTATTACATAAATAAAAAGGCATTCAATTTATGAATAATTATTTATTACTTGTAGAATTTTTAATGGTAGTTTTTCTCTTTTTTTTTTTTTTAGGATTTGCCTCATGTTGGAAATGGCCCAAAATGCTGTGATACTGTATGTAAAAATTTTTGAATTACTTTAAATTTATTATTGTATTAATTTTTTATTAATTGTAAATTTATTTGTTTAAAGTAATTTTAACTTTTAAAAAATGTGGAAAGTTTTAAATGTTATGCAAATTTTCTAAATTCTTACATTTTTATATAGTGTTATTTAATTTATAATTACTCATTGTTAAATTAAAATTTTTAATGAATAATTTTTTTATCAAAAAATGTTACTTATAAATATTAAATTTACTGTTTTTAACTCAATGTTATTGATTGGGAGATGTAATAGCTTTGTAATTAAGTCTGAAATTTTCTTTTATCTTTAGCAAAATTTAGATTCCCCTTTTTAATTATAGTTAAAATAAAATTTGTGCATAGTATTTTCTTATGTAGTTTGTCATAAGATTGTTATAATATGGGAGCTTACCATAAAATTTATGTTGATGTATAAATTTGTATATGCATATTTTATGCAAGTTATCTCTTTAATTACTGAATTTTTATTAGGGACAGATATTAAAAATCATTTAATCTTTCAATTTTAAATTCATTAGTTGTTTTGTTTTATGTGATATGCAACATTTTTAATGTAAAGTTTTTGGGAGGAATTTTTTCATCTATATTTATTTGTTTCAATTTGCTCTTTCTTTTTAGAATTTGTTACTGCTCAAAGCTACTTCTTCTGCTACATTGCTTACCCTGCAGCAATGTTATTCAGTGCTTCAACATCAACAGGTAATTTTTTTGATAGTATGATTTCAATTTTATTATTGTTAATTTATGAACTAGTTTTTCTATAAAGTAAATTAATAATCTACATGCAATATATATTTCTTTTAATTTCTATAAAGAACAATTTTAAATAAAAGATTTAAAATAAAGATAATAATTTGTTATGTTGTATAAAAGCTCTTATTTTTGTATTGCAAATTTCTTTGTAGGTTGCTATAAATTTTCCCAAAGCATCAGTTGAATACAAGCCTGAAATATTAAAATTAAATAGGAGCTTATCTGAACACAGGTAAATTTTTCAACATAGTTATGTAATTTCATTATATGCAATTTATCATTATATGAGTACATATTAAGCAAATTTTTGTATCATAATTATATTAGTAAAATATTAAGGTTTAAGCAGTGTAGTATTACATACCAATTATAGAAGTCAAATAAATTTTTTCTATATTGATAATTAATCAACATAATTATCATAAATGTGCAATCTTATTACAAACTATCACATAAATATTTAAAGTTATGAGGATAATTCATTTAATTTCATTTCGATAATTCATTTATTCATTTAATTTTAAACAATATCAAGGCTACATAGAAATCAAGCCTTGATATTGTTTTAAATTAAATGAAGGATAATTCTATCTATTAGTTTCTAACGTATTATATTTTTTATCATTTTTTTTTTTTTTAAGTATTTCATGTATATTTAAAAAAAGATAAGTAACTTGTAAAAAACTGGTAGAATGTGCATGTAATATTATTTTACTTCTATAAAAATTGAGTATTTAAAAGTTGGATTTTTATGCATACATACAAAAAAAATCTTTTTACATTTAGCATGCCAAATTATTATTGTTAAACTTAACTGGAACATTTTTGCAAAATTATTTTTTTTTTACCATCAAATTTATGATATTGTGAATAGCAAATAATCCAATTAAAATCATCTTAAAGTATCAAAAGTCTCCAAATTGTAGAATCATATTTTCAGAAAAAAATGCATTTCAATGTAGTTATTTGCATTACAAAATTTCCTGTACAGATCAATGGTAATTAATTTTAAAATAATAACATTTTAATTAATTTTTAGTAGTATATTCTAAATTACAAAACCATAACCTGATTTGGTTTATTAAATTACTCTTCTTTTTTGTAATCAATTTTAAATACTGGTTAAAAATATGATCATTTTTAAATAATTGTCTCCTCCCACCTCCATTCATTATATTAAGCATGTAGAAAGTATAACATAATAAGATAACTTATTGTAAGGTTTATGACATTTTTTTCCAAAAACACTTTCATGAAATATTCAGTGTTAATGTATTGATGAGTGGTGGTATAATTAACGTTAATAAATAATTAAAATCAAATCTGCAAGGGAAATAAAATTTTTCAAATGGTCTTTTTTAAAAATCAGATATTAATATATAATATAGATCCTTTTGAGATCTTGCAATTTAAAATAAATAGAATTTTTTTATTTTTAAAAAATTGCCATCAAAGTATAATTATCTTAAATCAAGGCATACATTTTGTTTGCTAAATAATTAATTGCTAAAAACATATTGTTTCTTTTTTGATGTTGTTATTTAAGCATAACTGTATCTTAAGAACTAGTTAAAATGCATGATGCATAAGTTAGAAAGCTTTAATGTAATGCATAATTTCTTTGGTTTTTTAATATATATTGTTTTGATTTAGAATTATTAAGTGAAAGATAACTCTCACTAGAATTTTAATCTATTTAGTACAGGCTCCCACAGATCTAGGGAATCATCCATAAATATTGGTAAGTTATTCTAATTTTTTTATTCATCATTTAAATATAATTTTTGAAAAATAAATGTTTAACTTATTAATTATGGTATAATTAACATGCATAATCATTATACTACAAAA
This sequence comes from Caerostris darwini, assembly GCA_021605075.1. Taxonomy (NCBI): domain Eukaryota; kingdom Metazoa; phylum Arthropoda; class Arachnida; order Araneae; family Araneidae; genus Caerostris; species Caerostris darwini. Next base: position 156,516 of record BPLQ01006766.1, read on the forward strand.
TTTGATTTTCTTATTGTAAAAAAATCTTCATAAATATTAATTTTTGTTTAATCGATTAACTCTGTTTTATAATATACATCAGGAAATGAAATAAAAAAAAACAATATAATATATAATATTAAAAATAATTAGCTAAATAACATAAATTAAGAATTTCTCTTATTGAGTAATTTTTATGGCAAAAATTCTTTTAAAAAAAAAGCCATAAGCAATATTTGAATGAATAGTTACGGTTATGAAATTTAAATTTATTAATTTATAAACATGTTAATTCTTTCTAATTTAGAGAAAAATATTCTAACTTAATTATTCCATTTCTGGTATATTTAAGTTTTAAAAGAAAAGTAAACTTTTATATTTATTTTAATACCCTTTTGCAGATCCAAGTGGGGAAGTCTCTGATAATGAAGAAGCTGAAGAAAAAGCGGCTTCTATCGAAGGAGAAAGGCATTCTGTTATAATGAATTTAATGTCTCAATTAAAGCTTGGTATAGATTTAACAAATGTAAGTGCATGTCCAATTTATCCCCTTTTTTTAGAATGTTAAATAACTTTTTTAAACATTTTTTTAACAATAAAATATGTTTACTGCAATTAAATTGTACATCATTTTTAAGAACTAAATATTTACATTGAATCTCCTATGAAAATTAAATTTAAATTACATAATTTGTATATTTTAATAAAATTGTTATCTTGAAATATAATAGTATTAATATAAATTAAATATTATGTTAATGCAGTAACTTTTTTAATTTTAGGTTACTCTACCAAGTTTTATGTTGGAACCACGTTCTTTGTTAGAGATGTTTGCAGATTCTTTTCGACATCCAGACCTATTAGTAAGGTTAGAATATAATTTTTGTTTCGTTGAGTTACCATCTTTTTCTCTTTTAGATATGAATTCAATTATCAATATTGTTATATTCAGATGCAAGTTGCAGTATCTGTCTGAATTTTTATAGAAACCTTGTATTGAAAGGAATAAAAGTTTTATTTTATACACACACTTGAGAATTTAGAATAACACAACATTTTTTGCAGCACTTGAAGAGCATTTTTTATGTTAAAATACAAAAAAAAATTACATATACATTAAAATTAGTGGGAAAATATTTTCGTAAAAAAGCAAAATAAAGTACTTATTTAACATATTTCAGCTTAAACAAATAAATTTAGAAATTTTCTACAGTTTGGTACTTTTATATTATATAGAAATAAAAACATTCATTTTGTTCACACAATCTGTTTATAAAGCTTATAACATCCTTTATCCTGTCGTAAATAGTTAATATATGGCTACTTTTCATTATCCTCAAAATCCCATAAGTGCTTTGTTTTATTTTAAAATTATCTGTCTCTTTTTCATACTCTTGCTCTATTTATGGGGGGGTTGTGGGGGTAATAATAACTCTAAAAAAAATTATGGGGTTATTTCTTGTAATTTACATTATAATAAAAATTCTGAATTTCTAATTTACAAATTATAGATTTTTAAGCAAGAAATAATATCACTTGTTTGTGTTTATAATTAGCTCTATAGTGTTAAATGCTTTAATTTTTATTACCTAAATGTATTATATGTTATAATTTTATTTAGGATATGTGATTGTTCGACACCAGAATCTAGAATGCTAGCTGTTGTTCAATGGTTTTTAACATCGTTTCATGCAGGTCGTGAGGTATATAAATTTAATAAAAATAATTTTTATAGATCATTTAATTAATGTCAAATTTAAAATATTACTATTTCTTTATTTATTTTATAAGATATACAATAATAAATGTAATTTATTCACAGCCATCATCATCAAAAAAGCCATTTAATCCTATAATTGGGGAAATGTTTCGATGCTCCTGGAATATGTATGATGATAAAGACAAAGAAAATATGTATAAAGTTACTTATGTGTCTGAGCAGGTCTCCCATCATCCGCCTAGTAAATATCAGTTTTCATTATAAATAGATATTTTCAAATTGAAAAATTTCTCAATATTTTAGTGATTGAATATTGTTATAATTTCTAAAATATAAAGTGTCAAAATGTTTTTTTTTTTTTTTAAGTTAATAAATAACTTGTAATTAATTTTAATTAACTATTTTCATTTTGTAAATTGGTTGAGAATAAAATTTTTAAAACTAGCTTTTCATATTTTTTATAAGTCAAATGTTCGATAATTTAAAATTGGTTCAGATCATTTTAAATATTTGATAGAATAATTTCACAATTTCATATTTATTTATGTAATTAATTATTTATAAAAAATACCAATATTTCACTTATATTTTCAGTTTCTGCATTTTATGTTGAATGTCCTAAAAAGAAAATTGCCTTGAATGCTCATATATGTGTTAAATCAAATTACCTAACATCATATGTTGCTGTTAATTTTACTGGTGAAGGTAATTAATGGAATTTTGTGCATTAAAATATTTTGTTTATTTTTAAGAAGAATTTTATATTATATATTTTTTCTTTGTTAAAATTTCTGTCTATTGGTGTCCTTCTAACTATATTTTTAATATCTTATTATAAAGAAGTATCTATACTTAAGATTTTTTTTTTTCTGGATAATTTTAATTAAATATTTATTATATTCTTTCTAAAATATGGCTTACTATTAAATACTGTTGATTCCAGCTCAACAATATTATATTATTTAGAAAGTTTTAATATAATTGGAAATAATGTCCAAAACTAAACTAATATTTCATTTAAATTCTAATAAAGAAAAATCAAATTAATCTGAATTTTCCTTAAAAAATTTTTTCTTATCATACTTTAAATCTATTTTATAAATTTATGTACATCATATATAATAATTGAAAAGCTGATAATCAAAGGTTTTATTTATTCTGAAAGCTTATTACTGATTTAATTATATATATCCAACTGTTAGTTCAGCATTTTCTCTTATTATGATCATTTTGAATTTAATAATTTTAATTTAGCTGATTAAATCTAATTATTTATAATTACATTTAATTTTTAGTGTCTCTTCATCTTCTAACATTTGGTGAAACATATGTGTTTAGTTTGCCTTGTGCCTATTTGCGCTGCATACTTACCGTGCCTTGGATAGAATTAGGTGGTCGTGTACCTATAACATGTGCAGCAACTGGTTATAATGCATCAGTAACATTTCAAACAAAAGTAAGAAAGAGTTTTAAGTTTTTTAAAACAATACTTATTTATAAATGCATTTTGAAAAAAAGAAACTTTTTTATTTAACATTTTTGCTGCCAAACTGAAATGATGCATCTGTTCACACATGCCAGTATCATATCTGCTTTATCCTTTTAAATTATCGTTTGTTTTATTATTTAAATATAGAATCAACATATTACTTTTAAGTGATAAATAAATCCACATGAATATACTCATTGTTGGCATTTCCATTAGTCCTACATGTATCTGGATTTGAGCAATCTTTTTAAACTTTACAAATGTGAAAAAGAACTAGAATTCTACACAAATTTGAGTGATTTGGAATGCAATGATTTTTTCATAGATGAATTCATTCTTTTAAATGAGGAGTCTATTGAATCAATTTCAAGTAATATTGCTGACACACCAGTACATAACAACTTTGACAAACATGATGACAGGCCAATGCAAAGCAATAATAATAATGACAGGACTGATATAGAAAATACTCCACCTTATTTTGGATTCAATCAAAACCCAGGTTCAGAGTTCATTTTTATCAAATTAATTAGTATGCCTTGCAATAAATCAACAAGCGAAGACCACTTTGAAAGGTAAGCCATCTTTTCACTTGGACCAATACAAATGTACCTGAAAATGAAAGTTTTTTTATAGATTTTTGTTGAAATTTGATCCATATAGTCTTCCAACTATTGAGCATTATTGGAATACAAGTGAATTTTACTATTTTCCATTTTGGTGATCTTTTATTAGTCAGAGCAGGTTTCAATTGATTCTATAATTTTTTCAATTTTTAGACAACACTATTGAAACAGGTAATAGATTGCATAATATTAATCTTTTTTGAAGCATTCCAATAAAATTATGAAGGACAATTGTATGTCAAACCAAAATCTCTATATTGATGACATTATGGCAAAGTAGACTATTCTTTTGACAATATATATATATGAAAAAGGTATCATATCAAGCTATATGAATTATGCAAATCAATTTGAATTTTACTAAAAGTATGCATTTCCTGTAGAAAATCTGAAAATATCAACAAAGAGATTGGTCACGTAACTCGGGTAATTCTACATTTGATAGATGACTATTTAGATAAGGGTATAAATTGTAACAATTTTTATAATTCCGTTTCTTCGGCATATCACTTAACACTCTACAAAACATGTATATGGTACATTAGGGATAAATAATTCATTGACCAAAGAATATTGCATCTATCTATTTGAAGTATGCATTCATGTTCATATTCTGAAATTTAGGGAAGTTAAATTACCACGTTGAAATTTCATAAAGATTTATAAAATGCTTAATTAGATGAGAAATTAACTTACTTGTGAGGGGGGAAAAAACATGACAATTGGAGACAAACATGGTGAAACACTTCCACCATCAAAGAAGACCTGACCTACAAAGCCATGTAGAGTTTGTACTGAATCAAAAGGAAAGGCATGAAACAAAATATTTTTGTCTAATATATGAACAAAAACCAGCACTTTATGTAGGAAATCATTTTAAAAGTTATAATAATTTTGTTTCAATATATCTATTTTTTCATATAAGGTTGAAATTTTAATAAATTTTATTTATTGCATTCTGAACATTTAGTTGTAACTAAATTTTGAGAAATAAATGAATCATTTCAGTACACCAAGTGTATTATTAAGACTCTTCTTTTGCGCCAAATGCCTAGACATTGCATTTATTTTTTACTGTGAAAGTCATAATCGATGATTTAGATAAGGAGGTTAATAATGAATTAACTTATAGCTGACAAACTCCTTTTCCCTTGAGTATTCTCGTAAGATGGCAGCAAACTTTTTAATACAAGAATTAATATTTAAAATAGTTAGTGGTAGCATTTCTTCTGGTCATAATCTTCAGAAAAATATGTTATTTGTTTTTATCCCTGAATAAAAGGTTTAAAAATTTGTGTTAAATATAGAAAGTTTTTTCATAAAATATCTTTTTCATTTTATAGTTAAATTACATTTCAGATTTACTTTTTATATGTCTATACATATATACTTTTCTTTTTAGCCTCAACAATCTGGTATTCCTCATAAAGTTTCAGGGGAAATTAAATATTCAGAGGACATTTTATATAGAATTTCTGGGGAATGGAATAATGTTTTGCATTTCACTTCTGTTGATGTAAGCAATTATTTTTCTGTTTATTTTGCTTACCTGAATAATGGTAAAGAATAATAAAAATTCATATTTAAATGTTACAGAATGAAACAAAGAGCATAAATGTTCAAGAACTTAAAAGATTTCATAAACATGTCAGACCCTTAGACCAACAGGATGTTTTTGAATCTCGAAAATTATGGCAAGATGTTATCAAAGCTATTCTTGAGGAAAATTATGATAAAGCTACAACAGAAAAGCAAAAGGTAAGTTTTTTTTTTTTTTTTTTTTTTTTTGCATCCAAAAAAATAATTGAAATTTTGGTGTTAAAAAGATTTTTTAAAGGTGTTGCAAATCTTTTGTTGAATTATATTATGATTACCTTTTACATTCTCCTGAAAAAACTTTAGAATTGATCCTCCACTTCTCTCATGCATAACAGAAAAAAAATTATATTTCTTAATTTTTTTATTATAGAAGTAAAAGTTTTGTTAGACATTTCTTATCTAGTAAAATATTTTCATTAAAGCTCTTATTTTTATTAGCTTGAAGAAGAACAAAGAAAAGAAGAAAAGAAATACTTAGAATCAAATTCAGAATATGTTGGAAAGGTAAAAAAAAATTTGTGATTGTAAAACTGAAATTCTAAAATGTTCATAATTTAAAATTATTCATTATATTTTTATCCTGTTTATTTAGTCATTCAAAAAATTTATCATTACATTTTTTAACTAAAAATCAGTTTTTCTTAAAATATAAGATTAATATATCCATACAACAATTTCTATTGTTAATTGTTTTAAGATAACTGTTTTTTTATTACTATTCATTAGTAATTAGTTCCATCGATTTTAATCTTGAAATGTATCCCTAGATGATAATTTTTACAAATTGCTCGTAGTTTGTGTGAAATTTGATTTTTCTTTGCAGACATCTTAGTAAAATTACTTTATTATATCAAATTTCCATTTCTTTGATTTTTCCTTCTCATGGTTTTGATAGAAATCAGTAATGGTAATGTAAAATATTCATAACTTCCAATAAAAATATTTTTTTAATCACACAAAATGCAATTAGAATTTTCACTACATTAAAAACAGAATCATAATTAATAATGTAAATGGTAAACATCAGGTTTAGCAGCAGAAATAGACCAATTACTCTTTAGGAGTGCTAGTCAGATATAAGCTGCACAAAACTGCTTTGAAAGAAAAAAGTATAATAATTACTGTGGAATTTTTTTCTAATTTTTGTTACAATTAAAATCCCTATTATTTGTATTTCTCATATAGCATTGCTCCTTTTAAATCCATTCAATTTGACTGGTTGCCTATTTTTTTGTTTGGACTATAAATTTAAGTCTTATATTTTCTTCCCTTTAGTTTAAACAGCTACTGTAAACTTCTAATATTAATTTGATTTTCTGCTAATGAAGTAGCTACAGAGATGACATCTATACCCAATTCCATTTGTCTTTCAAATGTTTGTGTGTATATATATATAAACACACACTTTTCTTTTAATGCTTGTATTATTAAGTAAAATTTCATTTTCTGTAATACTAATGTGCTGTTTTTTCATTCCAGTTATTCTTTAAAGAAAATGATCTTTGGAAATACAAATATCCTCTAACATAAAAAAAAATTATCTAACAAGAGGTATAAAACTTGGATATTGGAAGATGCAGTCTTCCTCTAGTCGTACTCTACAATACTAATTTAAATGTCATCAAATGATGATTGCATCTGTGAAACTATTTCATTTTCTAAGGCTGTTGTAAGCTATGTAATTAATCTTTCACCGTGAAAATAATTTCTTACTCATTTGGAATCATGTTTCTGTTATGTTTGATTGACTACTTATTAAGTACAAATGAGGTGTGCAGCTATTAATGTAAGGATATTTAAAAAAAGTTTTTATCTTTATATAATATTTTGCTTGTTTAGTTAAAATACAAAGATTATTTCTCTATTTGTCAAAATTTATATTCTGTTTTATTTTTATGTGGATTTAATTTATTTTTTAAGGGAATTAATAAATTGAGATTTTCTTTTTTTAACTATTTAAGAAAAGGAAAAAGAACTAGCATGATTGATAATTTTATTATTCATTATATCAATGAAATAAAAAATATATCTTTCATTAAAAATCCATGACAAATTTGTATTATTGTGCTCTTAAAAATATTCATTTGCCCTGTTACATAATCTAATTTAAAAATATATGCATAATGTATTTTATTTATTTTTAATTTCGAAAAAAATTGGTAGAATAATGATATTTTTCTATTTAGTAACTTTAGCGAATTTAAAGCAAAATATAAATATAGTTATTGATTTTATTTTAAATGATTTTTATCAATCAGTTTTTACAATAAGCATGCTTAAGTTATTTATAATCAAACTATTTTTTATGTATAAGTAATTATGTTTATTATTTTATGCCAATTGATAGCTGTATCAAATGTCTAATTAAATGTACTGGTTTTACAGGTTTTGTAAATTGTAAAATAATATATTGTCATATCAAAAAAAATTGCTGTGATAAATTTTTGTTTATAGAGAGATAAATTAAATTAAATTATGGCAATTGTTGAATAAATTAATATATTTTATGATTAACTGTAATTTAAATTTGTTTGATTAAGCTGATGAAATTTTATATTTCTGAAAAAGTATTCCGGGTAATGTAGAAAGTAAATCCGCAAATTTAATTCTGAATCATATTTTTCTTAAATTTGTTAGTCTACATTTATATTAAATGACAATTTGATCAAAATAATATTATGGTTATTGATAAATTTCCATATACTGTAAAATGAAGTGCATTATTTAATTAAATTCTACACATATTTTCTTAATTAAATTGGTTATGTAAATTAATTAACATAACTTATTTATTGGCAGTTGAGCCACATTCACAACGAGGCTGGAAGCATCGGCCAATTATAAACCTCTGAAGTGGCTTGTGATTGATCGAGGATTTATGAATGATGCAATGACTTAACAAATGGAAAATTGAAATAATTTATTTAACATGTATTTAAATGTAGTGCAAAATATACCATCCGTATAGCCGTATTCTAGATTGTATAATTGGAGCTTATTGTTTTTATAACTTTTGCAACTGATAACAATTACCTACTAAACAAAATAGGGTTTGGCATTTTGTGTTGGAAAAATTATATGCTTTACAAAGGCATTATAAAAAGGTTTTTTCCTTAATATCAGGAATTTTGAATTTTACAGGTAAAAAAAAAGCCAGTCTGTTAATTTAAAACTGACATTATAAGGGAATTTTCACGGATAAGAAAAACTTTCTAGTTACAATTGTTATGTAACAACTATTTATATTTCATTGAAGTAGGGGATTTTTATTTGCTTGCTATAACAGAAATATAAGAATAAACTGTATTAATCATTAAAAAAAAAGTCAAAGTTTTATTTTTGCTTTCATACAAAATAATTAATTTGGAATTAAAATTATCGTTTTTTTTTTTTTTTTTTTTTTTTTAGTGTGCTAATGAAATATTTGTGCCAAATCTAGGTACTGAATATGTGTAGTGGATATGTTCTGAATATTTGTAAATGAAATGGGATTTCATGTGACAGTTTTAATTTACTTCATTTTGATGATTTTAACAAATGTTTATATTAAATGGAAAAAGCATCCGAGAGATTTATTATTGACATTTTTACTTTCATTTACTTTGATCAAAATATAATGAAAACGAGATTGTATTAACAAGTGTAGAATATTGAGAATCAAAGTATATTGTTGAAAAAGTGATTTTTTTTACTGAAGTTTATGCATTTTATTTTGCTAATCTGTGCTTATTAAAAATATTGCTCATGAAATATTACTAATTTATATTTTTTAATCAAAATATATATAAAAAATATTCATTTTAATAATTTTTATTAAAATTTTAATATAGCTTTTAATATAAAAAAATTATTTTGCATTGCATTAAATAGTATTTAATGAAATTTTTATCTCTTAATGGCAAAAAAAAAAATTTTTTTTTTTCTTTTCTCAAGTCTTCAAAATGTTAATTTTTTGTAAAAGTTTTATATTTGTTAATTACCTTTGATAATAACAAAGTTCTTTAAATACCATTTGGTATAAAATCTAATGCTTTAATAATAAAATTTAATGCAGTTATCTTTATCAATATATATATAATTTTTTTTTCAATTTTTACGGAAGACAGGTAATAAAATGTGATAAGACAGAGGACCAAATTATTGTGATTTGCTGAATTTCTTTAAAATCCAAAATTGTTATATACTTTTTAGTATTCTTAATTTTAAAAAATTATATATAAATAAACATAATGTTAATTTTTTCATTTAGCATTAACATCCTTTAAAATTAAATTTAAAATATTTTGTTGGAGATTTTTTTCTATATGTATATATAATTTAATTTAAATACTCATATAATATAATTTTAAAAGATTTCTAAGTAAAAAAAATAATGATTCTTATATAGTGTGTTTTAAATTATAATACTAAGCCCTTTTACAATTACTTTTTAAAAAATCTTTAAAATTTTATTGAAAATTATTTGCAAATGCTGCTCTGCAAAAAAGCTATTTTCTCTGTTAAATACAATTTTAGAAATCAGTCCTTTCACATTCAAACTTTTTCTCATAAACTCAATAAAACTAGTCATTGTTAACTTTCCCTGTATAAAAACTTTTAAACATTACTCATATACAATGTAAATTAAAAGTATTTTTTGCTAATTAGTGCATCCCTTCGAATTTGTATAGAATTGTTTGAACAATCCATATTTTAGTACCAACTACTCATGGTACTGTACTTTAAACACACTTGCTCAATATGCAGCCATTTTTTGTACCATACTGTATACTTCTATTTGTAAATGCACAAAATGAACTATTTGTATATCAGTCAATGTTAAATTTAAATTTTAAACATTGTTTATACATTTTCTCTGTATTGTTAGATGAAAGTGTATTGTTTTTTGCAATAAAAGTTTCATTTCACAGATCTATTTATATTATATATTAATATGTTATTTTTAATACATTTGTTTTAGAATTATATGATAATAGAAACTAATGGTCTGTTTATTCTATAATATTGTACAAATCTGTAATCTAATAAAAAAAATATTTAATTAAATTTGGTTCATTTTTTAAAGGAAAATCTTTAATAAAAATTAGTAATGAAAATAAAATATGTATTCTGGTAATAATTCTAGAAATGATTATATTATAATGTTAGAATATTAGTATTAATATTACTTTTTAATAATATTTGTATATATGAGATTAATTTTAACTTAATAAACAAATTTTTGGAAATAAAAATATAAAGTTTTGCAATTTTAAAAGGTTAAAAATTTTCTATCGCATTCAAAGTTTTTTTTAGTGTATTTTACTAACACTTGTAGATAATTGAGTTTAATTAACTTTTCATTATTAAGCATTATCTAAGTTTTACAATAATAAAATTTGCAAATATAATTTTTTCCTCCCATGCAATTGCCTTTATTTTTGGAATCAAGATGAAGGGGGAAAAAAAAATTTAGAAGGATTCCAATTTTTGCATATATTTCTCATGTTAAAAAATTTATCATGAGTGGGAAATACATGTGATTATTTAAGGAAATTTTTTGCTTTAATCTTGGTGAGAAAGAGAAGTCTCAATAGTTGAAATTTAAAATCAAAATATAATCTATCAAAAGCTGTACAAAAATAATAGATACCTAAATATATCATTGCATAAATTGAAAATATTTTTAAATAATTTCAATAGATTTACACATTGAAAGAATACTTCATGAAAATTTCATGTAGCTTCTCAATGTAATATTTTCTATACATTAAAAAATAATGTAAAACACACAATAGTAGAAAAAATTTATTTTTGATTTCTTAATATATGTTTCTTTTTTAAAAAAGAAATTGATAAAAAAATGTATATTTTGTTAAATTAAATGTTAGAAAATTTCTAAGAGAAAGAAAAATCAAAAACCATTTTAATAGCTTGGAATTAGAATTAAACTAAACTTTGTCTTAATTTAAATTATATGAGCATACAAAATTCGTATTCATACCTTATAATACAAAAAAAATTATTTTTTTTCTAAATTCATTTTTAACTACTTGTTCTAGAAATTAATCTACTAATTTAAAAAAAAAAAATGTTTTAATTTTTATAAATTTTTAATATAAATATTCAATTTTATTAATATTGTTACCTACAGATGGCGCTTTAGTAGTTTGCTTATTCAAAACCGTAATTAATTTGTTGTGAATGAATTAAAGTCACTATAAAGTAACTATTTTGCCAACAAATAGTTCCAATAATTTAATCATTTGTAAAATTTTCAAAACCATTGTTTGTAGTTTGATTTTTAAATTCGTTATTATTTCCTGTACATAAAAACGAACACACATCAATATCAAGATATTGCAGTTTTTATTTTATATAAAAAAAAAATTTCAAAATATTTTGGATTCTCATCCTTATAAATTAATTTTATGTGTCTGTGGTTATTTTTATTAGAGTTTTGATGCATGAAAATTAATTATTTGGTATTCTTACATTTACGCTTTCATTGAAACAAAAACACGAAAGCGATATTTTTTCAAAAATTCTTTTTTTTTTTTTTTTTTTTCATTGTGTTTTATAAATAATATTTAACAAGTAATTTGAAAGCCATTTTTAATGTAGCGAAATATTTTAAGGTGCAAAATACCCAAATGTATGGTATAAAAAAAATTTCCCTTAATAATAAAATACGGTTTAAAAATCATATCAATGTTTAAATACAAAGAATATTGAAAGTGTTTGAAATAAAAAAACTAAGATTTAAAATGAAATTTTATGGTGTTGAACAATAAAAAACATGCTTAAAAGTATATCTAAAAACTAAGTTAAAATAACGGCCAGCGAGTATCATTAATCCAGACCGCCACAATATATTTTGATTGCATTATAAAATTTACAATGATATCATAAAATTAATCATTAATTAATTTTACAATGATATCGTAAAATTAATCTGCAATCTGATTTATAAAATAATCAGATTGCAGATTGTTTTTCTGAACAGCATTTTCAACTCCTTTCTTCTCCAGTGGCCCTGTGGTGAATGTTATGAACGTCAAAAAGCTCTTAATTGTTACTATTCCTCGAATGAAATTTAACACCTGAGCAGTATCTAAAACTTCTCTAGTCTCTTCTAAAACATCTAGGGTCAAGGGAAACACTCTAAGTGTCGATATATATATATATATATATATAGTAAATTCATCTGTTCTTCGAGTCACATTGTTAGCGGAAAAACTCGTGTTTTTAAATAATTTTTTTTTTTTTTTTTTTTTTCTGCTGCTGCAATCGCGCAATCCATGTTAATTCTCGGTCAATAAATGGTTTCGCTATTGAATGAGCTACGCGGAAACAAGCACGAGTTGTTGCTTCCTGTTCAGCATTTACTTTCTTAAATATTGTTTTTGCCTATGGTTTTATTAGAACTTAGTCCATACAAATTTGGTCACTTGCCGTAGAAACAAAAAGAAAAAAATTTTTTTCTAATGCAGCTGGCAAACATTTAGACAGCTTGGTCTTGGATGCCTTAAGGCAAGCGCTGCACAGACGTACTCACTTTGCATTACCCAGGGGGCGCGTGTAACTTGAAGATAAGCCACGGACGCGGAGTAACAATGCCCCCGCAACCCTCTACGATCCTATTAGGACCGCGACCTACGGTTTAAAGTGGATTCCGAACCACTACAAACATCCATGGCACCGCCGTTACTCGAACCCGAAACCTGTGGTACCGAGCGCCAGAGACAAAAAGAACATATAAATAAATCAAAATTAAAAAGGCAAAAAACAAGACATTCTTAACAAAAAACCTTAAAAACCAGTTAAATGTTCTAAGGATAAAAATTTAAAAAGCTAGAAGCGCTGTAATAAATTTCGTGTGATCAGGACATGTTTTCTCTGGCCCTCCTATTAAGAATGCACAAATTACCATTCTGTTGTAAGTTACAGTCCCGAGCAAACAAGTAGGTGGAGCTTATTCATTTTCTCTATCTTACATTAAACACATATATCAGAATTCACAATCCCTATTTTGGCTAGATGTTATTTCAGGTAGTCGTGTCCAGTTCTTAATCTAAAATTGGCAACAGCCTCTTTGCGAGTTTTTCCACTCAATTTTTTCCAGTCATCCCCAATTATCTCCCGAACTTTTCCTTCGGTACTTTCTTAAACAACAACAGATTTCAGCCCGTATTTCAAAGATTCATATTATTCATTTCCAGATAGCTCCAAAAAGGAAAATTTGCCCATAATTCAAAACTACGGCTAGTTTGGCCTTGGCCCTAGGTACTTAGTGGAGAAATCAGTGGGGCCAAAAAGTTTGGAGACCTCTGAGTTAGAAAACCTAATAATTGTTAAAATTAATTTCTAAGCTGTCACTCAAATAGTATTTGACATATAAAGTTAAAAATTACTGAGAAAAAAATAAACTTCCAATATTGTTTTTCATTTTATACAGTATAGAATTAGAAATTTTATTTATATTATAAACTGAAGAAATGTTACTTCTAATTAATAGTAAGATGTTAGTTCAGTTTTTAAATTAATTATTGATCACCAAAAGCAGTGAAAATGAAACTTGGGTGACTGGCAACTGGCGTACCGATTACGGAGTATCAATGGGGATAAGACCCTTTAACCTCCTCATCTTAATTCATATATTTTAATCACAATTAATTATTGGTTGCTTAAATGTTAGTAAAGTTAAAAAAAAATACTTTTAAAAATTTAAAAATGGTACTCTGAAAAATAAAAATACTTAAAGTATAAAGTAAGAAGAAACAAAAAGAATTTTAATTAAAAATTCGGTACAATTAGGGACCAGTTGTAGATATCATAAATAATTATTTGCTGAAATGTGTGGAGCATATCTATAATGATGATCTGTAAAAATCATAGTTTTCCCCCGTCCCCCCCAAAAACAACGCACTTCCCAAAGCCAAAATTCTGGTGTCTTATTTTTATTTATTTTCATCTTATTTTGAAATTTTGGTGAAATAAATTAGGATACTAAATGGTGCGATATGCTGGAAGGATAAATTATGCTAAATAAAATCTTGAATTTTACAATTGACTATTAAAAACATGTGAAATTGTAAAATTAAAAAAAAAAATTTATTGATATGATTTATCAAAAGTAGCGTATAATTTTAAAAAACCGCCCTGATTAAATCACTAATTATTTATAGAAAAATGAAATTGAAATTCTATCTTTATCAACTTGAATAAAAATTCAAATAAACAAATTTGAAAAATAACTTAATAAGAAAATAAAACATTAAAACTGTTCATATTCACTTTGTTTGTTTCATTTGAAGAAAGTGAAATTTTAAATATTATTGATTTATTTTGAATAGCGTTGAAAGTTTTCGATTAAAACTGAATTTATGTTATTTGCTCAGACATCAAAAATTTCAAAAAATCTTTTAAAAAATAAACTAAATAGTTTTGATAATTAAATATAAAAACAAAATGTGAAGATATAATATAAGTGATAAGTTCACTTAAATAATGCATAAAAATTGTATTCAAATTAAAGGCAATGAATTTCTTTTTTAATATGTAATGATATTTAAGTTATAATGTCCCACTTTTAATAGTTTTTAATTTTACATTTAATTACATGAATGAATGTAAAATTTTTTTATTATAATGTTATCTTATTCTCAATTAAAATATCAATTTATTCTTTAAAAAAACTATATTCAAAATTATGTAAGACTACTACAAATAGTAAGAATTATTTTTCTAAAAAAAAAATGACGAGATGCAACTATATCAATTTATAATCGAATTTAGTTAAAACTATTTTCAATAGATGGCAGCACCACAACATTTAACACTAAAAAACCAAACAAGTAAAATGCCACAACAAAGGAAAACCCGTAATCCAGATCAACAGATGCTATTGTGCTTCTGTGGCCAAGCACAAAAAGACTGCATTTTTGTTCAGGACTTTTATCTTTTTTTGTTTATTTGTTCCTTTCTTTTTCCCCTTTTATGATTGTCGATTTCCAATTCTTTATTTTCTCCCGCGTTGCAGGAACTTTCTTCTTGAAGCACGCTAGTTATTCAGTCCGGGCAGAAGTAGATAGAAAGAAACAGAAATTCTTCACTAGATGGCATCAATACAATTTAGAATTCAGCCGATGTAGGCAGAGGAAACCTGAATCGCAGCTGGAAAAAGAGGCTCTAGGAGTTCGTGGCCCGTGAACTATGACCATTTTTATTTTATTGTTGGAACTGTTGACCAAACTCCAATGAACCCCCAAGGTTACAGTTTTCTTTAAGGGTTCTTTATTGTCGTGTTTTGTTGAGAATGACGAGTTTTTTGTTTTTTTTTATCGTTATTATTTTATTTATGTATTTTATTTTAAGATTTTTGCCGGTAGTTAATTTCAGTTTGTGGGTTCTTAAAAGTAATGCCTTTGGGTAAAAAAAAA
This sequence comes from Caerostris darwini, assembly GCA_021605075.1. Lineage (NCBI taxonomy): Eukaryota > Metazoa > Arthropoda > Arachnida > Araneae > Araneidae > Caerostris > Caerostris darwini. The sequence continues at coordinate 172,350 of BPLQ01006766.1, forward strand.
AAAAAAAAAAATCTTGGATATTTTATTGGTCATTCAAAAGGTCAAAAAGGTTTTATTATTATGTACTATGGTATTTTGAAAAAGTTTTATTACGTCGAAAAATCATTCGATTTTTATTGTACATATCACTGTGATATGAAATTGATGAAGGGGGAAAATGTGGGTATATATTTTGAAAAGTTTTTTTATTAGCATTATTGAAAACAATATAAAAATAGTAAACATTTTTATTATTTAATATATAACCGTTGGCAACATCTTAAAAAATTAAATATGTCAATATTAATCAAAATATTAAGAATTATGTTTTAAATTTACTGTATTATTTTATTTTATTTATTTTTATTTATTTATTGTTGTTTATTTTATTTTTATATTAACTTTTGATGAGTAAAAGAAAAGATGAAATGTAATTTGATTTCAAGGATTTGTATATTTTAAAAATCCATTAAAAGAAATGGATTGGACCTGATTGCCGAGTGTCTAGAGTTCGGTACCACAGGTTTCGGGTTCGAGTCGTCATGGATGTTTGTAGTGGTTCGGAATTCACTTTAAACTGTAGGTCTTGTTGGCAAAAATAAGAATTAAATAAATTGTCGTAGAGCATTGTTGGGGTAGTGTTACTCGCGTCAGCAGTATATCTTCAAGCTACAAGTGTGTTGGCCGGGTAGTGCTAAATGAGTCACAGCGGTGCAGCCCTTGCTTATGGCATAACGATTAACTGTCTTTGTATTGCGAGCTTCATTACAACAACAAATAATGGACTAACCAAAATAAGTAATTGCAATTGTATGAAAAAGTACCGTTATTTATTATCTAATAGTGCAAAATTGTAGTAGTCAGTAGTTTTTTTTTTTTTTTTTTTTTTTTTTTTAAATGTAGAATTATTGATATAATTGCTGATTTTGTTTTTCTACAAATGTGATTTATTTATTCCATGGATCAATAAATAAAAAGATATTTATTCTTTATTAACTGAATTTGTATCGACTAAAAATATCTGAATTGTTATAATGGAGTCATTTTTAATTGATTAAATAATGCATTAATAAAATTACAAAAGTTATTTAGATGAATTACGACTCAATGCATTTTTTATTAATTAACATAAAACATTATCAAATTTTTATTAAAGAGTTATGAGTTATGTCTAAATAAAGGTTGGCTTCTCTTGGCAAATACAGGAGCTTTTCTTGGGAAGTACAGGAAACAAAAGAAGTATATAAATTTTAACACCCCCTGCAGGTTTTTTTCCCCTGTTCCGGGGGAAAGAGGCCGACCCCTAAGCTTATTACGAAACCCAGTATTCATTGGCGAATGGGAGACATTTTTTTTGTATCGAGTTTATCTATTTAAAATCTCATTTGAAAAAACAAAACAAAAAAAAAAATCTATATTTAAATCTGCTTTTTTTTCCCCCTCTCTCTCAAACCTCTTCTACTGTAACTTGGAAGAACTTCGCTGGACGTTTGGTGAATTTTAGAAACTCTAAAAAATATTTAAAAATACTTTGAAAATTCAAAAAGTAAAATAAACATTAACCTTCCCCATGGCATTTCATGGTTTTAAATATTTTCCAAACTAAAGCTATATATATATAAAATCTATAAGTTAACATTGAGATGATGACAACCTTAAGATTATTTTATACATATATATATATATGAACAAAAGCACTTAAATTTTTGAACGGGAGGACATTGAAGGAAAATCAAAGCCTTTCACTCTGATTACTCTTCCGAATTAAATACTGGATCTGGTATATATATATATATAAAATAACCTTGATATATATATTATCGTCATCATTGGCACAACGGCCCATTGTGGGCCAAGGCCGTCTACCCACTGGTAGGTTTCGACGCGAGAGATTTTTTTTTCTTTTTACGGGGTAGGGTTGTCAGCTCTGCGCCCAACAGTCATATGAGACTGGGACCTACGGCTTAAAGTGGATTCCGAACCACTACAAACATCCATGCCACCACCGGGACCCGAACCCTGTGGTACCGAGCTCCAGAGAGCTAGCCACTCGGCCATTCAGCCCCCTAATATATATATATATACACACACACGTCAAAGTTAATTTAACAAGCACCAGATCCATTCGAAAGGTTGGTTGGTTTGTAACTCTACGGTCATCTTGTGCGCAAGAGGGCTAAACAGACCGGGACCTACAGTTTAACGTGGATTCCGAACCACTCACAAACATCCATGCCACCGCCAGGATTCGAACCTGAAGCCTGGTATACCAAGAACCAGAGCGCTAGACACCAGGCCGCCCTATTCGAAAGAGTGATCAGATTGAAAGGATTTGAATTTCCTTCAATGTTCTCCTGTTCAAAAATTTAGGTGCTTTTGCTCATTTCCAGAAATTTCCAAAACTTGAGCACAGTTATCAGAAAATAAATTGTCTAACTTGATAAGAACGTATACATTCAAATACAAAATTCTATAAATTAATAAAATGAACTGTTAAAAATTGATTTTGTAGCATTAAAATTGTGAAGCTGAAAGCAATTATTTTAAAAATAAACTTGAAATTGGTAGATCCCGGATTTGGCCCGTGGGGCGCCAATTGGCCATCGCTATTGTAAATCATTTAGGGGAAAATTAATTTTAAGAAATTATAAATAACAAAAAAAAATTTATAGCCCCCTTCCTAGTCCAGTGGTAGTACTTATTAACTACTACTTCTATTCCCCGTTACATCACTGTGCTTAAAGGCGTTATTGCACTTTTCTTCACGAGCTAAACGGGAAGACAATTCCTGTCTACACATTTATCATGCCTATCGCCGGCATAGTAATGGAAACTATCCAACGCTTATTGGATTTCAAACTAACCATTCTTGGCTCGAAAATCCAACGCGCTAGCTACCAGGCCTCTCCAGCCCCGGTACTTATTAATTAATGACAAGAAGAAGAGGTCTCTTGTCAGTTTTTTTTTTTTTTTTTTTTTTAATTTTTTTTATTTTAAATTGAGTCGATTCAGTGGTGTATATGGTTTAAAATCTCGCCTCCAAGTTGAACTGTTCAGTTTAGAGTGCTTTAGATTCTCACCAGTACGAAGTGGGAAATTATCCCCAGTTAGAATTATTCCTATATGCCGCTTGAATAATGTCTAATCTGCTAAATATCAAGTGCCATCATCGGAAAAAAACATTATCAGTCAAAAATTAGTAGAACAAGTAATATAATTTTTTTTTTTTTAAGTCAATTCCTACTTTTTCTTCGCTATATTGCAGAAAAGTCCTGTATAAATAATTTTCATTCATTTTTTAAAGTTTATCTGGCGCCATCTGATGGTAGATATGCGCAACTTAAATCTAAAAAAAACTAAAATTAATTAATTAAATTTAATTAATGAATCAACATTTGGAAAAAACTGTATTAACATCCAGTGTCATCCACTACCAGTTAAAAAAAATGTATTTGAACTTGGAGTGGATGAATAAGAAGTATTTTATGAACGATTGAAAATGTGAACAAGATATACATAGGGAGAGCGTGAGCTAAGAGAAGGAATTGAAAAATAATTCAATGTACTCTGTATTTGTTCCGGTGTATCTATTTCCAGAGAAAGAGTAGTGATGAGAAAATTAGAAACAATGCATAAGCATGTCAGAAGGAGAAATAATGCGAGAGTATACAATCCGCGTGACGAAGGCAACTGACCTAATAGATATTTTTTCAAAGCTTTGGAGGCTTCCTCGAGAGTTTCTTGCCCCCAGCCCATCGAATTCTTAAGATATTCCCAGCGCGGCGTCAGGGGACCAGACGATACCACAGACGCTTTCCAGGGGAGGGGGTTGAAACACAAAAGGCATGCTAAAAATAACTCCGATTCGATACGATGTGGACAGAAAGTATTTTTAGTTTTCACGAATTGAATTCCTCCTTTTCTTGTTATATTATTTCATAGCAAATGTATGCCTACGTTTGAAGAAGAAAATAACAAAAATTGTTTTTTTTTTTTAATTTTTTTTTTTTTTTTAATCATTGTCAATAGAAGCATTGCCCCCCTCTTTTTCTGGAAACTTAATATATTTAGAAGTTATTTTTTATTAAAATTTGAAATCAATGCTACTTCTTTAGTAATTATACAGTAGCTCTCCCTCGACATACTTTTATCTTGTGATATAATACGCTTCGGGTATTTCATTCACATTTTGTTTTAAGAAAGAAATCATCCCCATAACCCCCCACCACCACTCGACAGCCCGTTGGGGGCCATGGCCTTTTTTAAAAGATCCAGCCAGGCTGTTCTCTTGGCCGTGGACCTCCAGTTTTTGATCTTAATAACATTAAAATCAGATTTTAAACAGTCGACCCATCTCTTTTTCGGTCTTCCCCTTGGTCGCCGTCCAAAAGGGATTGCATTGAAAACCTTCAAAGCGGTTCTATCACTTTCCATTCTCATGAGATGACCGGCCCATCTCATTAAGTTCAGTTTAATAAATTTTAGAATGTCAATATCTCTAAAAAGTTTGTAAAGTTCAAAACTGTATCTTCTTCGACAATTTCCAACCAAAAATAGTTCGTAGCACTTTTCTTTCAAAGATTGCCAACATTTTCTCTTCTCTTGCTGTTAGTGACCATGTTTCAGATGCATATGTTAATACTGGTCATTTGAGAGTTTTGAACAGTGAAATTTTAGTTAAGAAAAAAGTAGCACAACCTAAATAAATTTGTTGGTTATATCACTCCTTTCTTTGTCTCCCAACCTGCGCGATACAGCGAGGGGTTATTGTATTACATTTTAGTAATTTTTTAATACAGTAACTCCCACGTCTTGTGATATAACAGGCTTCGGTTATTTTGCTCAATATTTCATGGACTTTTTCAGCTGCCTTTTACATATTAAAATGCTGCGCATTTCTGCAATGAAGGAAGAAAGTATACAGGGAATGAAATCCCCATTAAAAGTATAAACATCTGTTAAAAACACTGGACTTAATGCAGAATAAAATGAATCATATCTGCCCATTAAACCTCGCGATGTCTAGTATCTAGCTTTTTAACCTTGGTATCAAAGCTCAATATTTTCCATAAAAAATAACGAACATTACACGAAATATTACAAATATATCGGCATTTCCTTATTTTGCTTATTATTTATAAGTGATAGTTCAATGCATCATATACCATGAACGAAACAATGAAATTGGAAGTTTCCTAATTAAATATTTATCACAGCATAGTTTTCCAAATAAGAATGGATGAAAATATAAATTACTTTTGAAAAGATTACAATTACTGATTGGAATCCCATTTGATCAATAACGATAAGATTCGGATTAGATTTCGTCAAATGACAAATAATGGTATAGAAATCATGTAAAAATAAGGAAGGATATAAGGAACTTAGAATGTTTACAATCTATTGTGAATAAATTTATATATAAGCTAATAATAACTAGCAATTATGGATGTGATAGGTTTTTTTTTTGTTTTTTTTTAGTAAAATAGAATTTAGTAAAACAATTTTCCTACAAACATTTTAGACACACACACAAAGAAAAAAAGAAAGAAAATTCCATTGAAGAATTCGTCATTTGAATTTTAAAAAGAAAAGTATTTTATCTCGAAAAAAATACTTACGCTTCTTTTTCTTCATTGGTGCAACAGCCCCACACGGCGGACCAAGCTGACTGCCTACTGGCAGATTTCGAGATAGGTTTGGTTTAGGTTGTCGCTCTACGTTCATTTTGTGCACACGTTGGGCTAACTAGACCGGAATTTACAGTTTAAAGTGGATAACACTAACAAACATCCATGCCATCGCCAAGTTTCGAACCTGAAACCTATGAGGCTGATGGCCAGAGAACTAGCCAATTGGTCCTCAGGCCGCCTTCGAGATGGATATTTTCTTTTTTTACGGTGGGCTGTCGGCACTACGCTCTGCAGTCATATTAGACAGCGACCTACGATTTACAGTGGATTCCGAACCGCTACAACATCCATGACACAGCCACGACTCGAACCCGAAACCTGCTGCACCGAGCACCAGTCTTTCGGCTATCAGGCCCCACTCATTAAACTATATGCTTTTAATTATTTATTTATATATTTAATCAAAAAAACTTGAAACAGATTCCTTTAATTTTCATGGCCTTTGATGCAATATGCTTCAAGTTCGAATTCTGACTGTGGCATGGATGTTTATTAGTGGAATTTGTGGGTGTTTGAATGTTTTGGTTCGGAGTCCATTTTAAATAGTAGGTTCCGGTCTAATTAGCTTAAAATGTGCAAAAAACGACGGTAGAGTGACAAACCAAACCTTTAATTTTCAAATAATTCTAGGATAAAAGAATTACATAATTTTTAATCTCTTCAAAGATACTATCAGATTTTTCCACGTTTACTTTTTTTCGCTTATAAATTATTCTAATACAGTAATAAAAAAAAACGTCACTTAACTATCTACAACAAAATCATTCTACAATGAAAACAGAGAATTCATTATTTGCTAACATTGTTAATTCTTATTCGATGTTATATAGTAACATTGCTTTGTAAATAGTTCAACGCAAAACTGTACAGTAGTAATTCGATATACATCTACTTTATAACCAATTAGTTTTGATATACATAACGTTTGGAAAAGAAAAAATTTGTTTGGAATACGACATTTTATTTATTTATTATTATTATTTGTATTGAATATTACTCACATGTACTGAACTCTTTGCCAAATAGATACCAAAAACTTTGCTGAAAAATACAACCCAACAAAGCCCAATAAATTGTAAACAAAATAAAACAAGATATCCAAGTTCCTTAATGAAAATGGAAAATTTAGTACATCACTTTCCAGTGAATTCCATCACATGTTGGAATTTATGGAAGCGAAAGGGCAGATCTTTTAGCCAAATAAGGAACCGAAGTTTCTGGAAAGTGTCCTTTCCCTCTTGACTCTTTTAGTAGAACTAAACGGGACAAAATTAAGTCATCGTGTATTAGTGAATTATTATCTAACACCAAAGGAAAAGTTTGAGGGACAATCGGGGTATGACTGGAAAAAAATTGAGTGGAAAATGCGCAAAGAGGCTGTTGCCAATTTTAGATTAAGAACAGGACACGACTGTCTCCCGAACATTTGGCCAAAATATGGATTGTGAGCTCTGTTACATAAAACACGTATAAGACAGAGAAAATGAAGAAGACCCATCTACTTGTTATTACGGGATTGGACTCTTTAACATATAGCAGAATGGTGATTTGTGTACTTTTTTTACTGGAGAGCCAGAGAAAACATGTCCTGATCTCACGCTTTTATTATGGTTCTTCTGTAGTGTTTTAAATTTTTACCCTTAGGACATTTAACTTGTTTTTAACAGTTTTTTAGGCCTTTTGGTCATTTTTGTTAAAAATGTCTTGTCTTTTCCCTTTGTAATTTTGATTTGTTGATATTTTCTTTTTGTTTCCACGGTAAATGGTCAAATTTGTATGGATTGAGTTCCAATAATGGGCCTGATGGCCGAATGGCTAGCGCTCTGGCGTTCGGTACCACAGGTATCGGGTTCAAATCCCGGCTTTGCCCATGGGTGTTTGTAGTGGTTCGGAATCCACTTTAAGCCGTAGGTCCCGGTCCTAATAGGATCGTAGAGCGCTGCGGGGGCATTGTTACTCCGCGTCCGTGGCTTACCATCAAGTTACACGCGCCACCTGGGTAATGCAAAGTGAGTAACATTGGTGCAGTCCTTAAAAAAATGTTCCAATAAAGCCATAGGTAACAACAATATTTAAGAAAGTAAATGCTGAACAAGAAACAACAACCCGTGCTAGTTTCCGCGTGGCTCACTGAATAGCGGAACCATTTACTGATAGCGAATTAATCAATGTTTGTGTGATTGCAACAACAGAAGAAATGTGTCCAGAAAAATCTAATTTATTTTAAAACACGAGTTTGTTGGCAAACACTATGACTCAAAGAATTTGCAAAAAAAAAAAAAAAACTGCTTGTTTGCTCGGGACTGAACTCTAACTTACAACCGAATGATGTACACTTTACTGGAGGTCCAGAGAAAACATGTCCTGATCTGGACCCATGTCTGTCCTGAGGGACTTTTATTATGGTGCTTCTAGCTTTTTAAATTTTTTATTCTTAGAACATTTCACTTGTTTTTTAACGCCTTTTGGTCTTTTATTTTAAGAATGCTTGATCTTTTCCGTTTGTAATTTTGATTTGTTTATATGTTCTTTTTGCTTCTATAGTAAGTGGCCAAATTTGTATGAATTAAGTTCTAATAAAATCATAAGAAACAACAACACAGTCTGAAATAATTAGGCAATATAACATTTTCGAAGTATCTTGAGCAGAAGGCAGAAGTCAAGCTCTTTACACAAAATTTGAGTTAATAGCGTGGGATCTCCAACGAGGTTTATGTAGGGAAAAAAAGACAGAAAAGAGAAAATTAAATCTGGTAAATTTTCATACATTTCATCTGACTGCTTTTTCATTTATGTATTTTGATATTAAGCAGAGTTTTAATTATTTCATACAATCCAATCACTGCAAAAAAGGCCAATAACTAGCATTTTTTCATGTAAAGGGATTGATAATTTTCCTATTATTTCTTATAGAAAAAATTCGTTTTTTATATGCCTTATTTGGGATATGGAATTGATTGAAGCCGTATACCGAAATGCCACTGTATAGATCATGGGTCAGACGTCCGATGCATTTACTGCTCTTAGAAACGAGGAGATTTGATAGCTATTTTAATAGCAGGAATATTCATTATATATCGACTGTCAGATTGTCTGATGACATTTTTCTAGTATTATTTTTCATACGATGCAAATATGAGAAGGACAGTTACTGTATAATATGACTGTAGAGCAGTGGGCATAGGGCTGACAATTCTACCACGTGAAAAGAAAACATCTCCTGTTCCGGAATGTGTCAGAAGGCAGACGGTGTTGGCCACCATGACGCTGTGGCGCTAATGAAGAAGAATATAATATATATATATATACTTTCAGGTTCATGGGAACACTTTAATTTTTATTTACAAACATCATATACATATATACAGAACTTTATTTACAAAAAATGAAAATTAAAAATAATTTAATTCGCAAGTGCAGTCCACTCCAAGGACGGAGATTTTCAGAGTTCTCTAGTCTACGACGAATCTAATGCACTGGTCTGCGGCAGACCTTAAATATCACCTGGCGTGATACACGAAACCATTTTGTAAATAGGCTGAAACTCCGGCCTATTCAATCACTTCAGAGAAAAAGCGGAAAACAACACTTCTGGTCTACTCGTCGCAAAACTCTCTTCCTTCTTCAACAAAAATCTCCTTTTAAAACAATCCGTCAAGAGGGAGGGGGTCAACTTCCCTCACATCTCATTGGAGTAGACATTTCTCAGCTCGTGGTCTATCACCTATCACGATGGAACAACTCACGGTATGTCAATTGGTTGATATTCAATCTGTAATTGTTTTGACCTGTGAAGGTCTCACACACATTCGCTAATTTCTTCATTATACTTGATACCGAATATCTGCTATTAGATTTGAGTGACATGTTGTTTTCATTAGTACAAAACTCTAATTGCATGCAATATAACTGTCCACGATAAATCTCGTCTGCTGTCACATTTGAGAGATGGATTTATTGTATATTTTTCAAATAACATACATTCCTCTCTCCTGGGAATGAAATGCCAAAAGTCTTCTCGTGAGAAACAAATGCTGCAATATAAAGAACTCAAAGCCTATTGATGTTAAGAAAAACAAAAACTACCAACTAATTATTTTAGCAATGGAATAAATTATTTTAATCAATGGAAATCACTTTTGAATGAAAAAAGCAATATCCAAATGAACGTATGCATTAAATAATTTAAAATAAAATCTTATTTTATAATTAAATGTATCCAATGATATTTATTTTATTTAACAGAGACACCAATATAACCATTTCTTTATTTCATTCGATGCACTCCTTTTACACATAAACAGAAATAATAAAAAAAAAAGCATATCATTCAAAGGAATTGTTTGGGGCCCTGAATGGTCAAATGATTAGTTCTCTGGCCCTCGGTGCCACAAGTTTCGAGTTCCCGGCTGTGCCAAGGATGTTTGTAGTGGTTCAGAATCCACTTTAAACACTTGGTCCCGATCTAATATGACTGTAGAGCGTTGGCTGACAATCATCCCGTAAAAGAAAATATCTCCTGTCTCGAAATCTGCCAATAGGCAGATGTCCTTAGCGAACCATGGGGTTGTTATGCCAATGAAGATTGGTTTGCTGTGTAGCTTTATGATCATCTTGTGCACACTTTGGGCCAAACAAACCGGGAGCTACAGTTTAAAATGGATTTCGAACCTCTAACAAATATCCATGCCACCATCAAGATTCGAAACTGAAGTCTATGATACCAAAGGCCAGAGTGCTAGTCACTTGGCCACCAGGGCGCTCCAATGAAGAAGTAGAAAAATATAACGATATATCAGGTAATTGTATCAAAACCCATTGACAAAGAAAAACAAAAACTATAAATTACAAAATAATTATTTTATCAATTGAATAAATTATTTTAATTAATGGAAATAACTTTTAAATGAAAAAAGCACTATCCAAATGAACGAGCGAATGTATGCATTAACTAATTTAAAATAAAATCTTATTTTATAATTAAATGCATCCAAGGAGATTTATTGTATTTAACACAGACACCAATATAACCGTTTCTTTATTTTATTCGATTCACTCCTTTTACACATCAACAGAGATAATAAAAAAAGTGTATCATTCAAAGTAATCGATCAAAGGCTAAAAACCTTATTTATTACACCCCTTTAGAAAATCATTCATGGAAACTGTTGAAAACCATTCGGTAACCCTCAATGAATGTAGTAAGGAGTATTTTTATTTTTACTTCAATCCTTTTTTTTTTTTTTTTTTTTTCCAGTCTCGATTGCGTATTTCTTTCATATACTTGTTGCTTCTTCGTTCCTTTTTTAACCTTCCTTTCAACAAAAATGAAGGGAAGAAAGAAAAAGAAAAAAGAAAAAGTAAATAAATCCTGGAAAACTCGGTCGAAAAGAGCAACAAAAATTTATCAATGCTTTTCTAAATGTGGGTTCTCCAGTTTTTGCGGGGGAAAATGGTGCAGTGTGTTCCGAAACGTTTCGTGGGCGTTCTAAAAAGGAAAGGCGGGAAATGGAAATAAAATAAAAATAAAATAAAAAAGGGATCGACCGAAAGTGAAATTTTCCCGGAACAAACATTAAACGCCGAACTCGTGCGTGCGCTTTTCTCTGCCCGAATAAAACCGTTTAAAGCGGCTTTTTTTTTTCTGCCACGAATTTCGCTGAAAGATATCACGGCTCACGTGAGCCTTTTATTTAAACTTACGCATATATTGGTATCGAATGAGGTTATAGGTAAATGAAAAAATGGAGGTTTACTAATAAAAAAATAAAACCCGGAAATACAAAAGAAAGGGGGTTTATTTTTATGGAATAATGGATTTTTTGAATTTTATAGGTGCAATATATCTACTAAAATTCCTAGTAAATAATTAATCCACTTAGATCACGTGTCGTCGAATTTTTTCACCCTTTCTTTGGCTTTTATGGAAAAAGTAATTTTTTTTTTTTTTTGTTCTAATGCAGCTGGCAAACACTTAGACAGTTGTCTTTGATGCCTTAAGGCAAGCGCTGCACCGACGCTACTCACTTAGCACTACCAAGGAGATGCGTGTAACTTGAGGATAAGCTACGGACGCGGAGTAACAATACCCCCGCAACGCTCTACGATCCTGTTAGACCAGGACCTGCTGTTTAAAGTAGACTCCGAACCACTACAAACATCTATGGCATCGCCGGGACTCGAATCCGAAACCCGTCATACCGAGAGCCAGAGCGCTAGCTACTCGGCCATTCATGCCCTCGAAAAAGTAATAAATCGATGTAAAAATATGCTTATGTGAAATTATGCATTGATTAGTTTATAGTTGAAATGCTTATTGTGAGATGATAAGTATTATTATATCGGGTCACAGGTCTCGGGTTCAAGTCCCGGCGGTGCTTTCGATGTTTGCAGTGATTCGGAATCCAGTTTAAATCATAAGTACCGGTCTATTATGACTGTAGAGCGTTGGTCGTAGGGCTGACAATCCTACCCAGTTAAAAAGTGAGCGTCACGGTGCCAAGTCACACTTCTGAATCGACCGAAAGTGAAATTTTCCCGGAACAAACATTAAACGCCGAACTCGTGCGTGCGCTTTTCTCTGCCCGAATAAAACCGTTTAAAGCGCTTTTTTTTTTTTTTTTTTTCTGCCACGAATTTCGTTGAAAGATATCACGTGAGCCTTTTATTTAAACTTACGCATATACTATCGGCTTCGAATGAGGTTATAGGTAAATGAAAAAATGGAGATTTACTAATAAAAAATAAACCCTCTTTCTTTTATGTTTCCGGGTTTTATTTTTATGGAATAATGGGGTTTTTTTTAATTTTATAGGGTGAAATATATCTAATAAAATTCCTAGCAAATAATTAATCCACTTAGATCACGGATCGTCGAATTTTTTCACCACTTTAACAGGAATGCTCGATTCGAGGCTCAGTGGCCGCTAACGAGCATTAAGGCCTAGTGACTAGAGCTCTGGCGTTCGGTGCCACAAGTTTCGAGTTCGACTGTGGATGTTTGTAGTTATTCGGAATCCACTTTAAGCCGTAGGTCCCTGTCTATTATGACTGTAGAGCGTTGGTAGTAGGGCTGACAATCCTACCAGGTAAAAAAGTCAGCGTTACGGAGCTAAATCAGACTTTTGCCTACGGATGCTCCATCCAAACAGAAACAGCCTCTTTTCCTTCAATCTCCATGAGGCCCCACGAGTTCGTGGGCCTTCCCTTATTCTGCTACGTGAGATGTTAGTATCTAGTGGGAATCCAGTTTTAGATAGATTCCAATGTAGGACTAGTCTGTAAAATGATAATAAGCAATCAGAAAGAACGAGAGTTACAAATTTTTGAAAATGAGTAAGAGGGAAATAAGACAATTGAACGTGGATGTTTTTAACATAGAATACGTTTGAAATATATGTCTGTATGTATATAAAGCAGACTTGTTCATAGAATATTTTTTATATAATTATGATTTTTTGGTGAATTTATTTAAATACTTTCATTGCTGTTTTGATAACAGCGAACGGTTTATATAAATTAAATTATGTGCAAAAGGTACTTGTTAAAATATCTTATTCCTGGACTTCAATGGAGTATCTAAGTCCCCAGGATCTAAAACCCATTTCTTGATAAACTTGATGTATCAGTTGGTAAATAAGACATTTAAGTTATTTTTAAAAAAATTCATAGTAGTACAGTGAGATCAGTGTAAGTACAAATTAGCAAATGCCTGATAAAATATATCAGTTATAATAAGTCATTACCGTTGCTTCGTTATCGGTTAAAAAGTCACGATTCGAAAGATATAAAACATTATTATATGATCATTTTGTTTCATGTACTAAATACATATTTGCGGGTTTTTTTCGTTGCCTGATATAACTTAATTATTTACATTGTTATCATAACACAATAACCTAATACATTTTTATATCACATTGGTGTTATGAAATGCATTCCAAAATATACAAGTGATATTTAGAGCAGCAGCTAAAAGCACGGTTAATATTTTAAGCAAGATTTTAACCAAGAAAATGCTATATTGTATAAATCATTTAAAAATAATTCATATTAAAGTGCAGAAAAATGATTTTTTATTTTTATTTTAATGCATCGACCCCATTAGAACGTACTTATTTATTTTGCTAATCGACTTGTTTAGTTTTGTTATCAAAGGTACATTCGATGTTGACATAATCTATGTTGTAACGATGCATACCTGTGTGATACTGCAAAAGCATGAGAAATTTAAGTGCACTTTCTTTATTTTCAGACTTTAAAGAATAAAATTTTATGTTTTAAATGCCAAAAATCGTAGCATAAAACAAATATTACGATTTTGGTTCTTTGATAAATTTATAAATTTTTTAATTACAATTGGTTTAGATTATGGGCCTGATGGCCGAGTGACTAGCGCTTTGGCGTTCGGTGCCACAGGTTTCGGGTTGAGTTTCGGCGATGCCATGGATATTTGTAGTAGTTCGGAATCCATCTTAAACTGTAGAGCGTGGGGCTGACAACCCTATCCCGTAAAAAGACCTACCACGTAGTATCCTTTGTCTCGAAATCTGCCAATAGGCAAACGGTCTTGGTATACCATGTTCCTATTGTGCCAATGAAGAAGAATGGATAAACTGATCTATTTAATCTTTTTAATGTAATATTTATGTAGAAAACATTGAATTACCATCTAATTATTGTTTCCAATGATATTCAAATACACTACTCGCGTATTGAAACTTTAAAAGATCTACAAATGCCGTTAACTTATGCCTAATAGGATTTTAAGGGATTTTTAGAAATACAAATTTGCAAACACGATGCAACTTCAAAGGATATATATATATATATAAGCAAAATTTTCCTGCCATTCCATTTATGCATTTTGAACTTCTTTGACCTTTCAACATTAAAAAAAGAAAAATCCTAAAATCCCATTCGGATTAGAGAAATATTTAAATTCACTTGAACCGTTGTGCAGTTCATACCATCGAACGACAGAATTGCGTACCTTCTTGTCGTCTTGATCGCTGCAGTATCTGAAACATTGATAAAATATGGCATCTTCAAAGAGCATCCTTTTCTTCGTCTGATTTTATATTGAACTTTGAGAAGCTAATCAGCTACAACTGTCAGTGCTGCTTAGGTTTATCAGAATTTGCGTGTAGCAAATTCTTGATGTCAATGTTCAAAAGGTATTTTATTTCTCGGACACGATAGAAATGACATCAGACATGGCGGCTTTCGCACATATTTAGAAGCTATTCCTTTGACTTTCTAAAAGGAATGATGTTTAGATGTCAATGAAAATATTGATGGATAGTATAAATCCTCGTATCTTGTTCAAACAGTTTGCGATCTTTTTGTGTATAAACGTAGAATGAGGAAATGATGGCAGTGCTTTCTACAAAACAAAAAATAATTAGCAGAAATCGGAACTTCTACAAAATTGGAATAAATTTCTTATCTTAATTATTAGAACATATATAAGAGATAGTTATTCTAAAACGAGAATAGCTCAATATTCCATTTCGAATACAATGCTCCTAAAGGATGCCAGTAAAGAGTATGTTACGTTTAGTTTTGTTTGTCGCTTTGCGGTCATTTTTTGCATACATTAGGCTAATTAATCCGGGATCTACTGTTTAATGTGAATGGGGGCCTGGTCAAGTGGTTAGCGCTCTGGCGCTCATACCACAGGGTTTGGGTTCGAATCCGGGAGGTGATATGGATGTTTGTAGTGGTTGGGAATCCACTTTAAGCCGTAAGTCCCGGTCTCATATGGCCGTAGAGAGCCCAATCAGACTTCTCACTCACATCATGCCCAAACTATATAGGGGCACCTCAGCTCTAGGCGCAATGATGTGGTGAAGTGTAGTAGTTTAACATGAATTCCGAATCATTCACAAACAAACATGCCAAAGCCAGGATTCGAGCCTGAAGCCTGTGGTACCAAAGACCAGAGCGATAGCCAATTGGTCATCAGGCCACAAAGGGTATGAAAAAAATCAATAACCTGTTCGTTTAAAATCATTTTTTTTTTTTTTTTTTTTTTTCTTCTTTGAAGTTATGGAGAGTCCCTTGGAGATTAAAATGGCTACGTATAATAGCCAGCAATGATTAAAATTCACTGAAGTTTTTACTGGCCTAGTGGAAGATCAGTTATTCAAATTCAGATAAAATGCCAAATCCCAGCGATAACATGATTCAGAACCTAATCGCAAGTTTGAAAGGACTGAATCAGTCGGTGATCTTCAGGGAAGAAGATCTATTATTGTCCTGAAGTTATCTTTGTTTTATATCATTCAGTCTTTCAGTGGCCATCCTGCATTCATGCACTTAATTTATTCTTATGTGATTCATATCTCGAGATTCAAAAGGCCCATTTCTTTAAATCCCTTTCTTAAGAAAACTTCTTAGGTCTTTTATAGTTCCAAAATGAGCAATTCCCAAAAAAATCCCTTCTTTGTCGATTTAAATCTTGTAAAAAAATAAATAATCCATCCTAATCCCTACTACTAATATATTTTCTTTTTAATTAAAGCGTAGAAAGTTTGGATGACTCATATTACTTATATTGTATATAATATGAATTACTGATAATGCCAATCACCAATATTCATTGGACAACCCCCATAACTATCACATTACAAATTATTCTTACTGAATCATATGGCCCGCATTAGAGGTAAATCTTACTGAAAATTATCTTGTGATAACGCAGGAAAAAAAATCGCAGCCTAGGGTTTGATTTTAATTATATTCCGACTCTTATCTTTCACTGACAGGATATTTGTAAAATTTGATTTTTCTAGATACTCTTCTAGTTCATAGATTTGAAAAATTCTAGATAACTAAAATGACATTTCACGTGTCAATAATTATGTCAAAAAATATCAATTTTTTTTAATGTATTTGGGTGAAATAAATTGAATTCGTTTTTTTTTTTTTTTTTTTTTTTTTTTTCTTATCCCACTTGGTCCACCAGACAGCAACATCTAAATCAAGTCCAAGAACCCAAATGGTCTCATGGAAGGAGGGAACGGAGGGCAACTTCTGTTGTCTGTAACACCCGTAAGTGGAAATCTGACTTGGCTTCGTGGTGTTAAAAAGGAGGGCAGTGCCTTCCAGGAAGATTTTTAGGGTAACCCGGTAAACTCTCTCCAGGTTGTCCGACGAACGAGGCAAGATGCTGAACATCCCAAACACCATCGATGCTCCTCGTTTTTTGAAACAATGTCTGCAACAAGGCCGCCAATGGATTGAACCTCCGTCCTAATGGGCGCTTGCCACTCAGCCACGAATCAGGTAGCGTTTGCTTTCGTGTAGTAAGTTTGGCGTTATATCTGCGATTTTTTTTTTTTTTTTTTTTGCAAACGAGGGGTGCATTTCTTGTACCGTTTATATATCTATGCCTTTTGTTTATATTTGTTATTTTATATTTAATTTTTAATAAAATTATGTTTTTGATAGTCTTTACTTTGTTGGTTAGTAGAAAAATCCCAAAAAGGAAGATATCGATTAACTCAAGATGAATGCCATTGTATCACTGACGTTTTGTGTTCTAAAGAATAATTATGCCTCACATTTATTTGCCGCCTGGGTAAGAACATTAAAAACACCTGCCATGCAGTTCAACTGTGATTGTTACACAATATCTACCGAATACTTCATTTCTAAAAGCAGTGATTGCTCAAGCCACCAGTGAATTCCAACTTTCGTCCTCTTACCACCTTTCGTTACCCCTCTCGTCCACGTTAAGACGCTGTTCTCCTCGCGAATGCTTTTAATAATCGAAAAATCCTGTCATCCTAGATGAACCCAAAACTGAGGCTAAGTGACCAGAGCAACGCCGAGCAGCAGCCAGCGATACATTGTAGCAACTCTCCGTTCACAGTTTGGGGACCTCCCGCGAAACGGTTTTGACAGCTCTAAGTGGCCTCATTAAGAATACGCAGGGTGATGAGAATGGAGTTGACTTTTCCCTGCCCGATGAGAAAGGATCGATACCGCTATTCATTCCTTCCTTTTGCCCTCTCCAGCCCAAGGGTGTTGTTACCTCAAGACCATTGTTTCATAATGCAGCATTGTTTCATGAATAGAAAGCATGCAGCGAAAGGACAATTTAAATGTGTTAAATGCATAAAAAACTTTTGTTTTCGATACAGTAGTATACAGTACACTTTTGTTTTCGTACAATATTATATAGGATTTTTCAAAAATGACTGAAAAAAAAGAAAAAATAATAATTAATTGGCTGGGTATCTACCCAGCCAATTAATTATTATTATGTCAGGTTACCCATGACATTTACAATTTAATTAGAATTAATTTTAGAACAGAGCGCATAACAGCAATCTTAAACACGTAAAGAAAGAAAAATATTAATAAATGATATTCACGCATTAAATTGTGTTTCATAAGTTATCGTTCAAAACTCAAAAAGAAAACATTAATAAATAAAAAGAATTCCAAAAACGATTTCACAAAAAAAAAAAAAAAAAAAAAAAAACGCAAAGAAGTTTATTAAAAAGTACATGAAAAAAAAAAAAACTACTCCAAACGATTTTATAAATAAAAAAGCATATGAAAGAAATTTATTAAAAAAGTATTGGAAAGAAATAAAAAAAATAAAACTATAGAATTCCAAACGATTTTATAAAAAAAGCACACGAACGAAATTTATTAAAAAAGCACGGGAAATTTTTTTTAAAAAAATATAAAAAATAAAAAAACTATAGAATTCCAAACGATTTTATAAAAAAAGCACACGAGAGAAATTTATTAAAAAAGCACACGAAAGAAATTTATTAAAAAAGCACGGGAAAATTTTTTTAAAAAAAATATAAAAAATAAAAAACTATAGAATTCCAAACGATTTTATAAAAAAAAGCACACGAAAGAAATTTATTAAAAAAGCACGGGAAAAAAATTTTTAAAAAAAATAAAAAATAAAAAACTATAGAATTCAAACGATTTTATAAAAAAAGCGAAAGAAATTTTAAAAGCACGGGAAAAAAAAAAATAAAAAAAATAAATAAAATATAGAATTTCAAACGATTTTATAAAAAAAAGCATATGAAAGAAAGTTATTAAAAAGCACGGGAAAGGGAGAGAAAAAAAAAAAAAAAAACCATCCAGAATTCTGAACGATTTTATAAAATATGTAAGAAATTAAAAATAAAATAATAATAAAATTAATAATAAAACCTTTTAGAATTACAATCGATTTTATAAAAAGCACATGGAAGAAATTTAGTAAAAAAGCACGTGAAAGAAATTTAGTAAAAAAGCACGTGAAAGAAATTGACATAAATCAATATGAATAGGTCGTGAAAGAAATTGAAGCAAGTAATATAAAAAAAACTTTTTACAGTCAATTCCTGCTTTTTTTTCACTCTATTGCAGAAAGTCCTTTACAAATAATTTTCATTCATTTTTTTAAGTTTATCTGGCGCCATCTATACGTAGATTATATGCAACTTAAATCTAAAGAAAACTAAAACTAATTAATTAAATTTAATTACTGAATTAATATTGAAAAAAACTGTATTAACATCCAGTGTCATCCACTACAAGTTCAAATATATATATATATATATTTGAACGTGAGTGGATGAATTAAAAGTATTTTATGAACGATTGAAAATTTGAGCAAGATATATATAGGGAGAGTGGGAGCTAATAGAAGGAATTGAAAAAAAATTGTAAATAAATCAATAAGAAAGTTTGAAAGTGGTCCAGACATCGCTGGCCCACTCTCCCCAAAACAATATCCATATATTAAGGGTAAAAAATACTGTAATAAATTCAACTCTGCTTAAAAATTACAATGTGTCATTTGGAAACTTGATCATTTTATAAAATGTAATAGTATTTTAAAGCCAAACTCCTAGCTCAATAGTTATGTGTGCTGTGGGTTTAGGTTCGAATCAGCTGTTGGAATCGTTACGTTCAGACAACAGCAACGAAGAGACTCGATGGCGATTGTAACAATGTCTGCAAAACGTCTCGCATCGAGTCCACTGGTAGGAATTTTACGAGTCTTCTCGTATACACCAAGCCAATGCGGACAGTTACCTTAAAAGTCCTCCCCCCATTACCTCATGTTCATAAGTAGAATACGATGTCCACTGATTGGAGAACTGGTGTAAGAAAATATGTGTCATCATGGTTGATTCCTGGTGGTTCACGTTGAGTAACGCTGAATCTGCTATTATCTGCCATTCTTGAAAGCTAAAAAAAAAACTGAAAAGGCAACACGAGTTGTTAAAGTGCAACTTAATTAATTAGAATAAAAAATTCTCACCTTTTTAAACTAACTATTTAACAAAAAAATTATTTGCATAAATTATAAATTACGGTTAGTTATGGTTAGTAAGTTTAGATGTTGTTTTGATTGCTGCCATAATAAATATTCTTAATTTTTAAATAAAGATTGCCTTTAGTAAATAAAATATAAATATTTAAAAATAATCTTAAACAGAATAAAATTTATTACAGGAATTAAAATATAAAACCGAAAATTTTTAAATACGTTATTTATATTCAAAAATTGAAAGTTTTTAAGGAAATTTCAGTTTTTGCTATTTCATATGCATTTTTATCAGATGTTAGTCAATTTTCTATGACCGATAAGTATTAAGAACCGAAAACATGGAAACCTCATGTTATTTTGTTCTAATCAAAATTTTCTCACAGACGCATTGTCTAGAATGCAGTTTTCCTTCTGATAATACTGAGACCATATATAGTTTGAAGTATAAATATGCATAGTAATATAGATATAATCATATCAATACTAGAATTGTATATAACATATCATATAATAACATAATTATATAAGACTTTGCGATCAAATAAATCAAGTTGAAGACCGAATTTAATCTTAATCATCTCAAGAGATTTTAATAATAGAAAAAAGATTATTTTACAACTACTTAAAATTTAATGTAAAATTCCATTAATTTTGATGATTTATCAGGATCTTTTTCTAATTTATGATCTATATTTTCCAATTTTTATTACGTTCTTTCGTTTCTTTCTGTATCTAATAAATCGCTTTATATTAGTATCTAATTTTGAAATTGCAAAATTAAAACCACCCAAATATTTTTTTTAAATGCTTTGATATGGTTCGTTATGTGACGATTTGTTTTGTCTAGAACAGGGGTCTCCAAACTAAGGCCCGCGGGCCAAATCCGGCCCGCCAGTGTCTTCAATCCGACCCGCGACAGCGAATAGCTTATTGTTGCTGTAATAAGTTGGATAAAAAAAACAGAGAATGATAATAACTCGGTTTTATTGGCTTGCTAGGTAAAGCTTAATGACAAGCATAATACGCTGAAGTCGATGTTACCAAAGGCCAGGCAAGGATACTAAAGAGACAATCTAAATCGAGATCCACCATTGAGGCTAATGTGCATTTTACGTTTTGTGTGTACATATTCCAGAAACAATACAAAATTGAAAAATTATTAATAATCATTATATAACTCGATTTTTATAACAGATTTAAAAAATTGAATATTTTTCTAATAATTGAGAGCTTTTATATTTCTTTATGAATCCAATGCGGCTTGATGGCCAATTAGCTAGCGCTCTGGCCTTTGGTACCACAGACTTCAGCTTCGAATCTGGCGGTGGCATGGATGTTTGTGAGTGGTTCGGAATCTACGTTAAACTGTAGGTCTCGGTTTAATTAGCCTAAAGTGTGCACAAAAATGATAGTAGAGCTACAAACAAAAGTAATTATGAATCCAATTATGTTGTGCTCTTTTACCAAATAGATGTAAAAAAAGTTTAACTATTATTTAAAAATAATAATTTTTTAATAAAATTAGAAATGATATGAATATTTTACAAATTACTGATTAATTCTTTTAAATTTTTAAAAACCGTTAATGTATTTTTTTTTTTTAACTGTTTCTTCAAAAAGCGTGTATCATGGCAAAAAGTAATTTCCCCATAATTATCATTTTTTTTATAATAGATTAAAATATTGAATTTTTTTTTTTAATAACCGAGAGCTTTTATGTTTCTTTATCAGTCTAATTAATGTTCTGCATTTTTACCAAAAAGGTTATTTCTTAATATTTCAAAATTAATCTTAACTATTATTTAAAAATAGTAATTTTTCAATAAAATTACAAATAATATGAATATTACAAATTATTAATTATATCTTTTAATTTTTAATTAATGTATTTTTTTTAACCGTTTCTTCTAAAAAAGCGTGTATTATAGCAAAAATAATACCATCATAATCATCATTTGCACTGTCATTGGCTTATGAGTTTGAAATAGTTTCTTCAATAAATAAACAGTTCAATTATGTTAATTTTCAATATAAATGTTAAAATTAATATTTGATTCCTTTTTTAAATTAATATCATTTCAAGAAAAAAAAAAAAACACTTAACCTTAAAAAAACGAAGTAAACACAGTAATTAAAAACGAGTTACAATTCGGTCAAAGGCCGCATACCTGTTAAAAAAAAAAAAGAACACAACAGGCAACATTTTAGAACGTAGATACAAACAACAGGTAGCATACCTACCAGAAACACGAACAGCACACTCTGCAGAAGATAATGTTCAAAAACAAAAAGAAGAAAAATATCAACCCCGGTATCAAAAGATGAAATCAGCCAAACAATTCAAAGCACGCTGTTCCAAGTCAGCAGGAAGACAACACAACAATCAAGTTCGTCTGACAAATGTCTTCTGTCATCACGTGGAGGTGTGTCCGTGACGATGGTTTGACGTCTGAATAACATGACTAGAAGAAAACGCGTGTCGCCAGTCTAATTGATGACGAAAGGATCTCAAGGGCTGCCGCCGATTTGAACTAATTTTCTGATCCACAAAAGACTTCATCAGTATTCAGGTCTTCGAACCGATAACCATTTAGAATGAGGCACCTCAAAGATCTCCGTTTCGCAATTCTTGTTGTTCGAGAAAATCACGATGAGATGTTGGATTAAATAATAATACGGCATTCTTGAAATGAGTGGGGTTGTGTATAACGTAAGATGGGTGGTTAAGTGTTCTATGGAATTTGCTTTTGTTCCATTGTTGAGTTTGGCAACGGTGTCTCAACCGTTTGATGTTGTAATTTGCTATCAACTCTGTTCTTAAACTGTTTTTCTGCATATAATTGAAAATGTTAAAGCTATTCGCAAATTGACGCCTTAAAATTTATTACACAAACATATACCTTAATACGGTTAACATAGCGATAATCGAAAAGAGAAGTTTAATTTCTGTTTAATTAAAAAAATTAATAGAATTTATACTTATTAAAGTAAAGCGATTAATAAAATTTAAATCTAACTTCCACATTTCATACTGTGTTTTAAGCTTTGGAATTTATAATAAAGTTGAAATACAATAATGGTTTTTCTCTTACAAAAATGAAAATTAAATATTAATTAAAAAATGAAAAATTTAATAAGAAGTCTTAAAATGTTTGTTTGAATATATTTTAATAAAAACACAGACTTAATTCAAAAGAAAATATAATAAGTCTTGGCTGATGTTCAGGTTATCCATGAAATTTAGAATTTAAGTTATGAACAAAGCGCATAACAGCAATCATAAAGAATAAAAAAAGTAGTACAAAAGAATTCCAAAATTTTAGAAAAATAAAAAAATTCCAAAAATTTTTTTTTTTTGAAAAATCTCATTTTATCTATGAAATAAAATTGCTTTTGCTTTCACCAGACAATCTTTTAGAACAGTTTTATATTATTTAACTAATTAAGAAAGAAGTTTAAATAAATATTTTGTATAAAAAAGTTCATGACAGAAATAAAAAAAAAAAAATTGAGTGGTCGGGAACGCTAAAAATTGATCATGGACCCAAATCTTTTCAAAAGAATTTTACTAAAAAAATTTTTTAATTTATTAATTCGTTTTTAAACTCTTTTGATGTTAATTAATTAATTTTTTAAGACACTCCCAGACTTTAAATATTAATAAAAGAATTTAATTATAGTACTTACTAGGTAAGTCTAACAAGCAGTTAAGTATTTTTTTAGATAAAAAAGCAACTAAAATACTATTTATTGATTGATTAATTAATTAATACAAATTTAAAATTAAAGGCTCAAATTTAGAAGTATTAGTTTTGATTGATTAATCCAAATTTTTTAAAGTTTCTAGTGTTTATTATTTTCTAAAAAATATTCATTATTTAAGACAATGCAATTGTAAGGCTTTTATTATATAATTATAGCAACATATTCTCATTATAAACTATACTTGTTACTTGATCATAGCGCTAACTGACGTGGACACAAATTCGATTCCGTTGATGGCGTGTGCTGTAGATAAACCAATAAATCCGGTGGAGAATATGACACAGAGTTTCGCACAGACAGTCAGATTATTTGCCTGAAGTTTCCCGGTCCACTGAGAGATTACGAACTGTCATACACCTATTTGATTGAAGCATATATTTTGTGTTGATCATGATTAGGATGTTAACTACCCAAATTAATAGGATCCATCCTCAGTAGTTTTCGAGAAAATCGAATTTGATCATTTGAAAATTTTGACCGCTTTCATACCGTTTTAGCTTACATACTGGAGTTCTATCCTCAGCATTTTTTTTTTTCTTTTTTAACAAAAAATCAATTATCTTATTAAATTAATAAGCTTTTTGTATTACAAGCATTACTTTTATAAATAATAATAAATACACGCATATAAATATGAATTGAAATGTATATATATATATTGAAATGTTACTTCTTTTATTCTTGTTAAATGTTAGTTTTTCCAAATTCTGAGGCCTGAGGGCCAATTGGCTAGCACTCTGGCCTTTGGTAACACAGGCTTCAGGATCGAATCATGACAGTGGCATGGATGTTTGTTAGTGGTTCGGAATCCACATTCCACATTCGGAATCCACATTTTCAGTAGTTGCCGTTCTAATTAACCTAAAGTGTGCAAAAAGTGAACATAGAGAAATAAACCACATCTAAACCAAAATCTAAATTCATATATAGCGCTTTAACAATATTAAGGTGTTTAAAATTTTCAAATTAAAATTTCACGATTTTGATTAAATTTTCACGAAAGATTCACGAAATTTTCGATTTTTCTACAAATTTATCATTATCCTAGTCGTGATCTACATATAGTATATTAAGTTAGTTGTTGACTTAGTTGTTACTTGATTTCAATCAAGTTAGTTGTTGAAATCTATACTATATGTAGGTCATGATAGTATAGATTGATGGGCAGTTCGTGAACTTTCTCTTGTAAGATGCGCTGATGCAAGTAAGTTATTCTGAAAGCCCTCTAGGAATGAGATGCTTCCATTCGTCCTCTCATTATAAAGGACGACATTGACACACGTAAAACATTGCCCATCATCCATTATCACACAGAAACAGATAATTTATAAATTTCATAATCCATAAGCAGAAAAAAGTTTTCATCTCATAAGGTAAGTTTCAATCAAATTTCTAAGATTTGTAAGGTTTATTCCAAACGTACAATATGTCTGACCAAAAAATAATGACATACAGAAAAAAAAATTATGTACATTTCTTATTTATAGTTACCTTTTTTTTTTTTTTTTTTTTTTTTCAAATTCTTTATTGATCATTTAGTAATAAGTTTAAATAATGATCATTTAGTAATATATTCTCCTTTTTTTGAAAACTTCCATAAGTTGAAGATAACTGACAATGGAAGAAACTTATTCAAATATAAGAAGCAAAAAAAAAAAAAAAAAAAAAAAAAAAAAAAAAAACACCCACATACAAAATTTTTTTTGTTGAATTTCTTCATTTTAGTTACTTTTTGATTTTCTATCGAATTCTTTATTGATCATTTAGTAATAAGTTTAAAACAATATATTAATTTAAAAAAAAACATTTCTATAATTTAAAGATAACTAACAATGGAAGAAACTTATTCAAATACGAGCAGCAAAGAAAAATCAAAAAACAGAAGTTTATAACAAAAGGTTTTTCTTAAAACATATTTAAATAGCGATTGTTATATTTTAAAATTAAATTACCGCTCGTAACCTTTACGAGGATTTTATTGCCACTCAGTCAAAGCGAATGGTAACGAAACAACGAACCAAGTATTGAATTATCAAATGCGTGTGAGAATAAAACAAAATGAAAGAACTTCCGTCCATCTTTTTGTCTGCAGTTGGCTCATTACGCTTAAAAGTTCCCCAGGAAAAACACAAAAATCTAAAACTTGAAGCTCAAAGCAAAGGAACAATATCAACCCGTAAGATCGTTTTCCTCTTTATTACAAATACGAACAAAAGGCCATAAACAATTTGCATAAGAAAATAAAACTGTTGCTCCTAGTCTTAGTCATCATTTAAAAAAGGTGGCCGTTTTTTAAAAGGTTGTAATTTTTAAGGTAATGCCGTTGTCTTCATCATAACTTTGGTATTCATTGATTGTTGCCGTTTTACGATTTTGAAATAGCAGACTGTTTTAGCGGCCAATGGCTTTGTTTTTTAGAAGACTCTGCACGCCAAACTGAAATTCAAATGTCGCCATGAGCATAGTTTCTTTTAACAATGGCTGAAACCATTGATAAAATATTGAACTTTTAGGGAAAGGAGATTTTTTCAGTGCCGTATTATGTAGGAAAGATAAAGAGCTGCAATAAAATGAAAACTTCCATCACAGTCAACTATTCAATTTAGATATTAAAGACAGAAAATTTTTCTATGACTATAAATATTTTTTTGTTTTAAATAATAAAGAATGAATTTTTAAAAGCTAAAAGGATTTTTATAAAGCTAGAATGCTAGTAATCAAGAACTTCTCGAACCTTTTTAGGCAATTTGCTGAATCTTTTTCAACAATCTTTTTCATACAATTAGAAGACATTGAAAAACTTTTTCAGAGATTTTTATGCATATTTTATCTCTATTTTACAACACTGTTAAGTTAAAAATATATGCATATTACTTTTTGCTTAGTGGTTTATTTTTAAAGTATATATGACTACACATACTGTAGCACTGTCTGCACATACTGTAACACTAGATTAGAATGTTATTAAATCTAGAATGTTATTAACCAAGAACTTCTCAAACCTTTTTAGGCAATGTCACCATAAGCATAATTTCTGGCGCAGTTTCAGGTAACAATGACTGAATCCATTGATAAAGTATTGAACTTTTAGGGAAAGGAGATTATTTCAGTTCCATATTATGTTTGTTGTTGTTGTTTCTTATCCCACTTGGCTGGCCAAGCCCACGAGCCCATACGTGCTCATGATTGAAGGGGAAGGAAGCAGTAGGTAGAAGCACCCGTAGGTAGAAGCCTGACTTTTGCTCCGTGACGCTCTTACAGTCATGGGAGACTGGGACCTACGGCTTAAAGTGGATTCCGAACCACTACAAACACCCATGGCACCGCCGGGATTCAAACCCGAAACCTGTGGCACCGAGCGCCAGAGCGCTAGACACTCGGCCATTCAGGTCCCAAATTTGCCAACGGCACGCGGTGTTCCCAGGTGGTCACCCACCCAAGTACTGACCCGCCCAATGATGCTTGACTTCGGTGATCTAACGAGAACCGGTATATTCAGCATGGTACGGCCGTTGGCCATATTATGTTGTTGTTGTTTTGTTGTTGTTTCTTATCCCACTTGGCTGGCCAAGCCCACGAGCCCATATGGACTCATGATTGAAGGGGAAGGAAGCAGCTTCTGTTGTGATGGAGCACCCGTAGGTAGAAGCCTGACTTTTGCTCCGTGACGCTCTTACAGTCATAGGAGACCGGGACCTACGGCTTAAAGTGGATTCGAACCACTACAAACATCCATGGCACCGCCGGATTCGAACCCGAAACCTGTGGCACCGAGCGCCAAAGCGCTAGGACACTCGGCCATTCAGGTCCCAAATTTGCCAACGGCACGCGGTGTTCCCAGGTGGTCACCCACCCAAGTACTGACCGCGCCCAATGATGCTTGACTTCGGTGATCTAACGAGAACCGGTATATTCAGCATGGTACGGCCGTTGGCTAACTGGCCCTATTATGTAGGAAAGATAAGGAGCTGCTGCAAAATGTAAACTTGCATAACAATCATCCTTACTTCAATTTAGATACTAAGGGTAGAAAACTTTTCTATGATTGTAAATATTATTTTTCGTTTAACTAATAAAGAATTATTTTTAAAAATCTAAAATGTTATTAAACCAAAGAATTTTCAAACCTTTTTAGGCAATGCCACCATGAGCATAATTTTAGGTAACAATGGCTGAATCCGGTGATAAAGCATTGAACTTTCAGGGAAAGGAGATTATTTATGTTATGTAGGAAAGATAAAGAGTTGTTGCAAAATGAAAACTTCCATAACAGTCATCCTTTCTACAATTTAGATACTAAAGATAGAAATATTTTCTATGACTATAAATATAATTTTTGTTTTAAATAATAAAGAATTATTTTTAAAAATCTAAAATGTTATTAAACCAAGGAATTTTCAAACCTTTTTAGGCAATGCCACCATGAGCATAATTTTAGGTAACAATGGCTGAATCCGGTGATAAAGCATTGAACTTTCAGGGAAAGGAGATTATTTATGTTATGTAGGAAAGATAAAGAGTTGTTGCAAAATGAAAACTTCCATAACAGTCATCCTTTCTACAATTTAGATACTAAAGATAGAAATATTTTCTATGACTATAAATATAATTTTTGTTTTAAATAATAAAGAATTATTTTTAAAAATCTAAAATGTTATTAAACCAAGGAATTTTCAAACCTTTTTAGGCAATGCCACCATGAGCATAATTTTAGGTAACAATGGCTGAATCCGGTGATAAAGCATTGAACTTTCAGGAAAGGAGATTATTTATGTTATGTAGGAAAGATAAAGAGTTGTTGCAAAATGAAAACTTCCATAACAGTCATCCTTTCTACAATTTAGATACTAAAGATAGAAATATTTTCTATGACTATAAATATAATTTTTGTTTTAAATAATAAAAATTATTTTTAAAAATCTAAAATGTTATTAAACCAAGGAATTTTCAAACCTTTTTAGGCAATGCCACCATGAGCATAATTTTAGGTAACAATGGCTGAATCCGGTGATAAAGCATTGAACTTTCAGGGAAAGGAGATTATTTATGTTATGTAGGAAAGATAAAGAGTTGTTGCAAAATGAAAACTTCCATAACAGTCATCCTTTCTACAATTTAGATACTAAAGATAGAAATATTTTCTATGACTATAAATATAATTTTTTGTTTTAAATAATAAAAGAATTATTTTTAAAAATCTAAAATGTTATTAAACCAAGGAATTTTCAAACCTTTTTAGGCAATGCCACCATGAGCATAATTTTAGGTAACAATGGCTGAATCCGGTGATAAAGCATTGAACTTTCAGGGAAAGGAGATTATTTATGTTATGTAGGAAAGATAAAGAGTTGTTGCAAAATGAAAACTTCCATAACAGTCATCCTTTCTACAATTTAGATACTAAAGATAGAAATATTTTCTATGACTATAAATATAATTTTTGTTTTAAATAATAAAGAATTATTTTTAAAAATCTAAAATGTTATTAAACCAAGGAATTTTCAAACCTTTTTAGGCAATGCCACCATGAGCATAATTTTAGGTAACAATGGCTGAATCCGGTGATAAAGCATTGAACTTTCAGGGAAAGGAGATTATTTATGTTATGTAGGAAAGATAAAGAGTTGTTGCAAAATGAAAACTTCCATAACAGTCATCCTTTCTACAATTTAGATACTAAAGATAGAAATATTTTCTATGACTATAAATATAATTTTGTTTTAAATAATAAAAAGAATTATTTTTAAAAATCTAAAATGTTATTAAACCAAGGAATTTTCAAACCTTTTTAGGCAATGCCACCATGAGCATAATTTTAGGTAACAATGGCTGAATCCGGTGATAAAGCATTGAACTTTCAGGGAAAGGAGATTATTTCACTGCTATGTTATGTAGGAAAGATAAAGACTTGTTGCAAAATGAAAACTTCCATAACAGTCATCCTTTCTACAATTTAGATACTAAAGATAGAAATATTTTCTATGACTATAAATATAATTTTTGTTTTAAATAATAAAGAATGATTTTTAAAAATCTAGAATGTTATTAACCAAGTATTTCTGAAACCTTTTTTAGGCAATTTCTATGGATTGCTGAATCTTTTTCGAACAATATATTTTTTTTCTACAATTAAATGACGTTGACAAAATATTTTCTGGGTTTTTTTGTAGATATTTTATCTCTATTTTACAATACTGTTAGATTAAACATAAATACATATAACGTTTTGCTTAGTAGTTTATTTTAAAATACATTCAACTGTTTTATGCACGTTCTGTAGCATTAAATATTTAAACTATACATGTTTATATACAATTAGAAGAGAGAGAGAGCCTAGTGGGTTTACTACGTTGGATTTATGAACTGAAAGGGTGCTGTTCGATATCTATGAAAAAAAAAAAACTTGCAGGCCTATATCACGATAAATCTGTTGATCAGAAAGTTCTTCCTTAAAGTTCAAAGAGGCGGCAAAAGAAAGTAAATTTGCAATGAACTATCCAGGTGTTCTGTAATAAGTCCTAGAATATTCTTAACTTGTCGGATCCTGAATCTTTTACATACCTGCCATTCCAATGAGGAATAACTTAGGATCGAATGGTCAAAAATTTAAAACAATTATTATTAGTAATCACACATAATATTTCTAATGAAAAACAATAATTAGATTCAGAAGCAGTATTGAATAATTGAAAACAAGCAGTATTTGAGTAATTGAAAACAACAAAATTATGCTACAAATTTGTAACTGAAATTTTTCTTTAATAACCATTTGAAACGGCATTTCTATGTACGTAGCGTTTCCGTTGTTAACGACTGTCTCAGATAACAATGTACTTAGTTAACGACAAGTGCCTGTAAGAAAAAAAATGAATCTTGGGCAATGATACAAGTTTTGGTTAATGACTCAAATATTGTTTTTTTCTACATAAAATTTATTGTATTAACTGACATTGTAAAAAGTATGTATTTACTAGTATTAAGTTAAATAAGAGTATTATATATCATTTTATTGCTACTCCGTCTAATTGTACACTTTTTAACATATAATTTTTTTAATTTTAAAAAACTATTAATCAAAAAGAATCTCACAAAATATGATCGTTTTTCTGTATGATTATAAAGGACATTCTGTTATTCAAGTAACACAAAACGTTAATGATACAATTGGGATACCTCTAATGTTTTTACAGTGAGACGATGATTACAGAAGTATAAATCTATAGAAAATTAATTCAATGGAAAACCTAAAAGCGCCCTTTGTAATGTTGTTCTAAAGACATTTCCATATATGTAGCGTTGCCTTTGTTAATGGCGATATCTCAGATAACGATGTACTTGGTTAACGACAAGTGGCTGTAAGAAAAAATAATCTCTTAGGCAATGTTAAAGCTAACCCTACTATAACTGTTAGAGAATTTGCTGTTGTTCTTGGAGTAGGTTTATCAATAGTTTTGAACTTGAAGCGTATATCTTGACGCATCTTGATTGTATGTACATTAATTAGTTTTGTTAAAAAATTTACATCAAGAATTGAAATTTCAGTCATTTTTTAAAAGAAAACTAAGATATTGGGCTTGATGGTGCAGAGTGCCTAGAGCTCTGTCGCTCTGTGCCACAAGTTTCGGGTTCGAGTGCCGGCCCGGGGCCATGGATGTTTGTAGTGGTTCGGAATCCACTTTAGCGTCCACTGACGTCCCGGTCTAATATGACGAGCTTTGGGAGTTGGACTGACAGCGCTACCCCGTATAAAGAAAAACATGTCATGTTTCGAAATCTGCCAGTAAGCAGACGGCCTTGTTCCACCATGTTGCTAATGATGATGTTTTCTATATTTTTTAAGTGAACTTATGTGTACTTTTTATGTGAGCAATATTTGTGGGAAGGAAATGTAACAAATTAATCGATTTCTTAAATTCCGATTAATCTTAATCACCATCGTCAGTCAAGAAGCAATAGTGCTACTAGATATATACATGTATGTGTGTGTGAGAGAGTGAGAGTGTTTTATTTGTGAGAGTGTGACCAATGTGCTGCTTCTGGTATAGGCCTCCTTAACAATGTTTATGCTGTGAATAGAAGAAATGTGCATTTACTTAATTTGACTGCATTTTGTATTGATAATTCCTTTCTGAAATTAATATTTCAATAAGGAAACAAAGTTATTATTCAACAAAAATATTATAACTATTATTTTGATATAAAACTGAAAAAACTAACAATAGATAAAATTAAAAACAAACTGAACAATGGATAAAATTAAATATTTATTTTTGATGATATAAAAGGTATTGAAAAGAATTTTTACAACGCTATATTTTTATAACAAAGTAGACATTAGCATTATCTTTTCCTCCATTGAGATGTTAACACACACAGAAAAAATATTAATACTGACCTTCATAATTCTCAGGCAAAAAATACAAAGAAGATATTCCGAAAACCTTATAAATCGATTTCCTTTTAAGACATAAGAGAATGATGTTATTTAAGCTTCCTTGATTTGCAGTATTCTTCTGGGGATATTTTATTTATTTATGATGATATCAAAAATTCATCACGTATCATCCATAATCAGCGTATGCATGCATGATAGAACACATATCTGCTTCTTTTGCAATGGAGATACATTTTTTATTTTTCACTGGAGAGTACTAAAATAAAAAAAGTGATACAAAAAAAAAAAGTAAATAAAGCATGTGACGGAAATTTGTCACTACAGCATAGAGGAAGCAATTTTGCAAAAGGGGATTGTAAAGATACAAAACACATTTGCATATAAAATGTCATGTCTTACATATGTGAATGACAGTGGTGTTTACAAACTAGCCACGTCATTTATATGTGCTTGTGACATCTCATGAATAAAGATCATTTCGCTTCATTTATGGAAATATGATGCTAATAATTCTAAAAATGAATCTATAGGGAAATTTTGCATATTTTGTTATGCACATCACTAACTACTTAGAAAAAGCGAGAAATATCGATTTCTGAACATTTACTTGAATTCTGTTAGTTTAAGGGAGGTTTGGTTTGGTTTATTCTGTACGGTTAATTTTTGCACAATTTGGCCTAATTAGACCGGCATCTACAGTTTAACTTCGATTCCAAACCACTACCAAATTTAAGGAATGAGAGGATATAATTCAGATTCGATGTTTTGCGCTGTTATGTAATAGTAAGAAATTATTGTAATATTATATAGCATTACTCTAATTAAAACATAAAATCATGTTGCTGTTGTGTCTAACCTTCAGTGTTCTGCAATGCGTAAGTCCTCCATACATGAGTAAATTACTCATGGATGGAGGGAGAGGGTAGCTTTTGTTGCAATGGAGCATCTGAAGTCTGATTTCTGATAGAAGTAGAAGTTTGATTTGGCTCCATGTCGTTGAAAAAGGACGGCAGTGAATTCCGGGAAGAGTTTTAGGGGGATCTAATCCGCATGCGCATATCGCTTGGGAAAAAACCCGGAAAACTCCCACCGTTAATCCGAATAAAGAGACAAGATGCTGAATGTCACAAACGCCATCGAGTGTCCTCTTTTTTTGAAGCAGTGTCTACAGCAAAGCCATTAGCGGATTAAACCTCAGCCTAATGTTCACGCGTAACATAGGTCCTTTAATTTCATAGAATTAAAAGTTTGAAACTTGAACTTAATATACTTGCATATATTAACGCAATTAATAGATATCATTGTGAATTGTCTAGATTGTCTTTTTGGAGAAAGGATATACAGAACAATATGATAAACTAATCCTTTGAAAATACACAGCTTTAAAAAAGAGTGGATTCGATTCTTCCTTTTCTTTTCTTTTCTTTTTTTCTCATCGCACTTGATAGACAGTAGCATTTAGACCAATTTAAAGAACACGTGTGGTCTCGTGGAAAGAGGGAAAGGGGAGGCAACTTCTGTTGCGATGTTAATACCCGTTGGTAGAAGTCTAATTTGGCTCTGTGGCGCTCAAGAAGAAGGGCAGTAGGAATTTTAGGAACTACTCCATATTTGCATATCGTATGGGAGAAAACTCGGAAAACTCTCACCAGGTATTCCGACTAACGGGGCAAGAGGCTGAATATCACAAACGTCCTCGAGGGTCTTCATTTTTTGAGGTAGTCTCTACAACAAAGCCACTAACGGAATTGAACATCAGCCCTAATGCTCACCAGCGGCTCACGTAGCCGCTGAGCTACGAATGCTATAATTTTGGAGAATAAGATTCAAGTTAAAATTGTTAACAATTAAGAGAAAAATGTTTAATAGCTGATATTCATTGTTGTAAAACTAATTATTACTTTATTAATGATTATTATATACTAATTAGTAAGTATGGGGTCTGATGGCCATGACTAGCTCTCATCCGCTCAGTGCCACAGGTTTTGGGTTCATGTACCGGCAGTACCATGGATGTCCGTAGTGGTTCGGAATTCATTTTAGACCGTAGGTCTAAGTCTAATATGACTGTAGAACGTAGATGTGAACTAGAACTGAACGTAGATGTGACTATACCACATAAAAAGAAAATATCTCTACCTAGAAATTTGTCAATAAACAGGCGGCCTTGGCCCACAATGGACGGCCTGATGGTCAATGGCTAGCGTTCTGGCCATCTAGCACCACAAGCTTCAGGTTCGAATCTTGCCGGTGGCATGGATGTTTGTTTGTGGTTCGGAATTCACTTTAAACTGTAAGTCCCGGTCTGTTTAGAGCCTCATGTGTACAAAATGGCCGTAAAACGACAAACTCACGGCCAAACTATGGCGCCAATGAAGAAGAAGACTAGTAAGTATATTTTCATTAAAGAAGTATGAATTTTTCGCCATTTTTCTACAAGTAGTATTTCTTACTTTCATAGTAAAGGACTTACTATGCTATGAAGTCTTAATAAATCAGAAGTTTAGTTAAGAAGTTCTTGAAAACAGTGAACTTATTCAGTATAGTTTGGTTTGGTTTATCGCTCTACGTCATTTTTTTGCACACTTTAGGCTAATTAGACCGGAACCTACAGTTTAACGTGGATTCCGAAACACTGATAAACATCCATGCCACCGCCAGGATTTTAACCTGAAGCTTGTGGTATCAATGGCCAGACAGCTAGCCAATTAGCCAACAGGCCGCGAATAAATCAGAAATTAAATAGCAGGAAACGTTTTATGTAATACACGATTATTTTAATAAATGTAAAAGACTCCTAGACTGTTACCTTTAAGAGATATTATGAATGTAAATTGAACAAAGCAGTTTTTTTCAGAAGATAACAAATGATTTTTATATTTTTACTTTTACGATCTTTAATTTTTAAACCAAATTTGCATTTTAATCATATAAAACTAGGTCAGTAGATCATTGTATTTTATTTTAAGTTTGTATGCAATTATATAATTATAGATTTATCAATTTTTCGACAATATTCAGTAATATCGATTTTATTGCGAGTTTAATACATTGAAAGATTCTTTAGTGATTTTTATTTCAGGTTAGTTATACTGATAAAATCGAGCAGAAATATTCATTAATGCTTAATTCTTCTTTAAGTGTCACCTTTTCGAATATCATTTTCCAAAAACTATCACACTAACCATTTCCAAAATCCTTTAATTCCAGCATTTTCCAAAAGAATCATCTTTTAGAACTAGTCAGTCATACTCATCAAAAACTACTTTAAAAATCCATCTATATAGTAGTACTAACCATCCATAATTTCTTTTTTTACATTTTTTTTTAAATAAGTTCTTTTGCAAATCGAGAACCTTTCCACAACCTGTCATTAAACTCCCTACTATCTGCACGGAGCGATCTAGTAAGGACCTATCGTATTCCCATTCCAGCAGCAAAGCAGCCCTAGATGACTAATCCCCACTGATTGGCTGCCTGGTCTAACAAGCCCGAATTTGAAAAATGGGAGCCCTGTTTCATTGGGCATTGTGTGTGATTATGGGCTCTCCCATGGAATCGAAGGGCCTCTAGGGAGAGCGCGGATCGATACCGGCTATCCCCGGGCTACGGGGAAAAGAGATCGTTTACTCATCCATCATCGCAGTGATTAAGTAACACGTAACCCTATCCCTGTGCCCAGAGAGTGATGCGATCTTCATCGACTTCCCATCCGACGCAAATCAGAAAGGAAATTGAAGGATCTCTTCCACTTCCCAGACTGGTCAAGATATTGCACTCGCCTCGGGGGGTTCTTGGGTGGAATCTAATTTAGTTCTGGGATTGGCATTCGAGTAATATATAGTATGGCATTAATTATACTGAGTATTCCAATTTGAGAAAAATATTCACATTGACATTGATTATATTGAGACACATTGATTATATTAAGACAAATATTCAAATATTTGCTTTGAAAAGGATAAAATATATTAATATTGTGTAATGAATTAGATCACTTTTTACTGGGGTAATATGCAATTTCAGAAAAATGTCTGAATACTTTTTAATCTAAACAATTTTTTTTATCGGAGTCTTATGGGAGTAAAGCTCTGACTTTCGGTGTCACAGGTTCCAGGGTTCGAGTGTCGGCGGTACCATGAATGTTTGTAGTGATTCGGAATCCACTTTAGACCGTAGATCACAGTCTAATATAACTACTACTACTATATCACACCACATCACTGTGCTTAGAGCTGAATTGCTCCTATACAGTTTGAGAATAATGTGGGGGAGAAGTCTGATTGGGATATAGGAAGCTCTACGGTCGTATGATACCGGGACCTATGGCTTAAAATGCATTCCTAACCACTACAAACATCCATGACACCGAATGATTAAGTAACTCGTAACCCTATCCCTGTGCCCAAAGAGTGATGCGAACTTCATCGACTTCCCATCCGACGCAAATCAGAAAGGAAATTGAAGGATCTCTTCCACTCGCAGACTGGTCAAGATATTGCATTTGTCTCAGTAATTCAGTAATATAAGGAATACATAAGGACAAATATTCACATTTTTACTTTGAAAATGATTAAATTAATATTGTTTAATGAATTAGATTGCTTATTGCTGTTTTGGTTTGGTTTGGTTTGTCGCTATACGATCATCTTGTGCATATCAGGGTTAAGCAGACCGGGATCTATAGTTTAAAGGGGATTCCAAACCACTAACAAACATCCGTACCACCGTCAGGGTTCAAACCTGAAACCTGTGATAACAAAGACCAAAGCGCTAGCCACTTGGTCTTCTGGTCGCAACTTATTGCTGGAGTAATATGCAATTTCTGAAAATTTTCTGAATACTTTTTAATCTAAATTTATTATTATTATTATTATCGGGGCCTGATGGTCGAGTGACTAGAACTCTGGCTCTCGGTACCATAGGTTTTAGAGTTCGAGTCCCGGCGATGCCATGAATTTTTGGAGTGGTTCGGAATCCACCTTAAACTGTAAGTCCTGGTCTAACATGACTGTAGAGTGTTAGGCCTACGGCTGACAACCCTACCCCGTAAAAAGAAAACATCTCCTGTCTACGAATCTGCCAATAGGCAGATGACCTTGGCCCATCATGAGGCTGTTGAGCTATTTAAGAAGTAACAAAGATGTATGATTATTTTCTACATTTCTATTTTCTCTACATTTTTTTTTTTTTTCCTTTTTGTAGTGAGTCGGAATCCACCTTAAACCGTTGGTCCCGGTCTAATATAATTGTAGAGCGTAAGGAGTATGGCTGACAACCCTACTCCGTAAAAAGAAAACACCTCTTGTCTTCGAATCTGTCAGTAGACAAACATGGCTTACCATGGGCTGTTACACCATTGAAGAAGAATTTTTTTGTCATTAAGGCAATTATCCGACTCCAACAAAAGCGTTCGTCTCACACGTGCACCTCTGACCTTTGATGCCACATGCTTCAGGTTCGAATCCTAGCCACTCGACCATCAGGTTCCGGTCTAGTATGACTGCAGAGTGATGAGCAGAGGGCTAACAACCCAACATCCCCCCCACCGTCTCCTGTCTCGAAATATGCCGGTAGGCAGACGACCTTGGCCCACCATGGGGATGATGCGCCAATGAAAAAGAAGAGGATGTTGAGAATTATTTAATATTTTATTATTCTCTAATAAAATAAAAAAGTTTTCATTATGAAACGAATTATATATACTAGACTAATGAAAAAGTTAACGATAACAGAAATAAGGAAAATAAAAATGAGGTCAGATCAGGAAATTTGCGCATGTATATTAAAGTTCCTGTCATGAACTGAATGTTACATCACTTGTTATATCACGTGTATATTGGAATACTAATAAGCACTAATCATAGTTTTTTTTGTATTCACTATCAGGCAATTATTTCCGTCTAAATCAGGAACTATTATTAAGCAACGTACTGAAATTTTGTTATTCTTCTTCGAATAGAATAATAATATCATTCAGCGCTGAATTAATATCGTTCTGTTCAATTATATTACAGTAAATATATTCTAAAAGATTTCGTTGACTAGCAGAAGAAATAGATACGGAACAAATTAAACTTATTCATTTTGATATCGGCCATGGTTTAAATAATAAACACAACTTTTTCAGGCCATACGCTTTTCAGAAATGTTTATACAAAATCTTCTGATAAAAATAAATGGCCAATTTGTGGCTGGTTAGCATAATGTTACTGAAAAAAAAATGAAAGTAAAAATAGTATAGATAAAGGCTACCTATTTAAAAGAAATTAATTTTATGATTTTTTAAGGAAATATGCTTGTATTTTTAAAATTCTAAAGTTCTGAAATATGCATTTTGCATATGCATTTTTTTAAATAAATTTTTTAACTTTCTTAATAAATTTATAAGCATAAATTGATACAAAATTTCGTTTTAAATCAAATTGTTTAATTTTTCTTATTAAGATTATTATTTTTTTATATATCATTAAATATAAAATAAAGTTATTCTATTTTGTTTGATTCATAAACAATATATTTTCCACCATTTGAAAATTTAAGGAAAAATTATTGAATATATTCAATTATCATCAGTGGTACAACATCCCCACGGGGGGACCAACGCCGTCTGCCTACTCGTAGATTTCTAGACAGGAGATATTTTTCTTTTTTACGCGGTATGGTTGTCAGCCCTACTCCGAACGCTCTACAGTCATATTAGAACGGGACCTACGGTTTAAAGAGGATTCCGAACCACTATAATTATCCATTGCATTGCCGGAATTGGAGCCTGAAACCTATAACACAGAGCACCAGAGCGCTGGTCACTCGGCTATCAGGTCCTGAATATATTCAGTAATGAATTTAATTATTGAATATATTATTACACAGAATTTCTTCCTTCATTTTGTAGCGGCCTATTGGCCAATTGGCTAGGGCTCCCGCCATTGGTATCACAGGTTTCAGGTTCGAATCCTGACAATGGGATGGGTGTTTGTTAGTAGTTCGGAATCCACGTTAAACTGTACTTCCCAGACTAATGAGCCTAAAGTGTGCACAAAATGACCGTAGAGTGACAAACCAAACCATTACTTTGTAACCTCATTTTCATTTGCAAATAGGATGTTCAAATGGGAATACAGTTTAAATGGTAATATAAACAATCATTGAGTACTGCAATGTTGTTAAAAACCTATTTAATATTTATTAAGTAATTATTTGGCAATGTAACGTTACCATTTAAATCATCACGTCTTTTATTTTTATATACTACACATTTAATATACATTTATTACAATTTGTAAATTTTGTATTCGAAACAAGATATTAAAATCCCATATTCTAGATGAATTCATAATGAAAATAATGATATTACTTATACTTTGTATTATGGATCAATTTAATTATATATTATTTATTTTAATGGAGAATTCTATCTTCTTAATTAAATGCAGTGTCTCGTTCTTTATTGCGAATATATTTAGAGAAGAAATAAAATTTAGTGAATACTCTCTCTCTCTCTCTCTCTCTCTGACAGGAAATGAAGTAGACGCTAATTAGTCAGATGTGTTACACCATGAGAAAACGGGGAGTCGATACATTGTATAAAATAGAAAGGTTATCAAGTATAAACCTTTCGAGGTCTTCAGTTTAAGTTTACTGAGACAATAATTTTGTTCTTGGAAGTTGCTTCTAATTGGAGCTGTAATTACTTCAAAAGGCCAATTAATTTATCAAGTGGTAAGACATTTTGGTTAAGAGTTTTTGATTTTTGGTTTTCCTCACATATTACACAAATGTGAATCCGTTTCACTAAGAAAGCTGCAAATAGAATATAGTCATTAATAGCCGTATGTAAGGGGCCTGAATGGCCGAGTGCCTAGCGCTCGGTACCATAGGCTTCGGGTTCGAGTCCCGGCGGCGTCATGGATGTTTGTAGTGGTTCGGAATCCACTTTAAACCGTACTTCCCGATCTAACAGGAACGTAGAACGCTGCAGCGGTATTATTACTCCGCGTCCGTAGCTTATCTTCAAGCTATACGCACCTCTTGGGTAGTGCTAAGTGAGTAACGTCAGTGCAGCGCCTTGCCTTAAGGTATCAAAAACAATTGTCTAAGTGTTTGTCTGCTGCATTAGAACAAAACAAAAAAAAATATCCGTATGTAATGTGATAGTTTTAATTTCTTTATTTAATTACTTTTGATAATAGCGAATTTATAACTTTTGTGAATTAATAGTTTAAGGATTAAATGCAGGGGCCTACTGGCTACAACTCTGACGCTCGGTACCACAGGCTTCGGGTTCGAGTCCCAGAGGTGCCAGGGATGTTTGTAGTGGTTCGGAATCCACTTTAAACTATACGTCTAATATGTTGGGCGTAGGCCTGATAACCCTACCCACTAAAAAGAAAACATCTCCTGTCTCGATATCTGCCAGCAGGCAGACGGCCTTGGCCCACTAGCATAGGCCTGCTGCGCCAATGAGAAAGAAGAAGAAATGAAATTTATATACCTATATCGCATGGATTATCTTAATATAACATCTTTGATTGATGATTTTTAATTATAACACTCTTATTTAACTATAACACTCGTTGATCAGAAATAATTTTATCCCTTTTAAATTTAGTTTTAATCACGTATTTTAGGGTTTTATAACTTGACATATTATGAGATGGTAGATTGGCGATTTGTTGGCGACTATCCTTTCTGATGAAATTCTCATAGAAAAGGTGCCAAGTGGCGATTCTTCGCCAACTATGTTAGGAAAAGTACGGGAGAAGTTGGTCTCAACATTCTTGTTCCTTTCGAATAGGGTAGTGTTCTCTATTTTATTACTACTCTATGATATGTATATTAATGAATTCTGCACTTTCAAAATCTCAATGTCATGTAAACGTGAGCACTTTTAACCTTCTCCAATAAATCACATTCACTGCTGTTTTTTTTTATTATTATTATTTATTTATTTTTATTTAAGTTGATCATATTAATTCTTCGAGCTTTTATTTTGCAGTCTGAGGCTATAATCAGATGAACTATTATGTACCTCTCTAAGACAATCAATCATAAAA
This sequence comes from Caerostris darwini, assembly GCA_021605075.1. Classification (NCBI taxonomy): domain Eukaryota; kingdom Metazoa; phylum Arthropoda; class Arachnida; order Araneae; family Araneidae; genus Caerostris; species Caerostris darwini. Next base: position 213,537 of record BPLQ01006766.1, read on the forward strand.
ACTAAGAGAAGTTCACGATGATAAATTTTCGTTACGTGGGTCTCTTCGTTTCAATCGGTAGGATAAATAGATGCAATTTTAAAGGAGAATTCTTCAGATCATATACATTACAGTTGAAAAGAAAAATAGGGCTGGTGTTTCCTTTATTTCAAGAAATGTTTGAAATATAGTTTTAGCCTTATCTTTTGAAAAAAAAAAAAAAAAAACATTTCTTTTCATCATAGTTTTAGTATCTTTTTCAATATCATTTTTATGAATAATTAATCAAATATATCTTCTATTTTAACTTTGTAGAATGTTATTCTATGTAAAATAATACATTTCTATTTGTAAAATTTTAATCAGAATTATATTTGATAAATTCATATAAAGATTACGTTCAAAAAATAATTACCCTTTATTCTTATTTAATTTTTTTTATCGTGTACGTATTGTTTCGAGTTCAACTATGAAAATTTGGACAATTTAAGGAAAAAAAAAAAATTTTTTTCTGTTTAGAAAATGATTTATAATTTAAGTTTTCAATCAAAACCGCGTGCTTTTCAATTTTCATCCAAACTGATGTACGAAGCTTAAACCTTTCGCATGCAAATGTGACACTGCTAAAGACTTATTTCTGTTCTGACTTCGACAAGAATGAATACTTTTCGTGTCTGTATAAAACTAGTCTAAAACAGTTTTCTTAGTCTTGTTTTTCTATGACGCCAAATCTGTACCCTTTTTGCATAATACATGATGCACAATATTTGCTAAATAGGTATTTTAAGTTACAAATTATTCCGGAAAAAGCATCTGTTCCTTAACAACTGTAAAGTAACTTGATATCGCTTACAAGTGTATTTGTGGCATTAAAAATGGTGTTTGCCAGAACCAGAACAATGAATTAAAACTCTGTGGTTCAAGGCTCACGTATTCATTTGTGAACGCGTCTTTACATAGTAGCTCCCTGTCATCTTTTGGAAAGTCGTAAATCTTTTGATGCGTGACCAAAACAAACATCAGACCAAGCGGTAATTCTGTTCCCTTCAAAAGTTTTCAACCCAAAAAGTATGCCTTTTCGATTTTCATCTAAACTGATGTCCGAAGCATAAAACTTTTGTATGCAAATGTGACATTGCTAGAGACCTATTTCTGCTATTAGTTCGACCAGAATGGCATCCTAGTGGTAAATGGCTGGCCTTTGTTATCACAGTCTTCAGGTTCGAATCCTGGCGGTGGCATGGATGTTCGTTAGTGGTTCGGAATACACGTTAAACTGTGGATCCCTGTCTTTTTAGCCCTCGTGTGCAGAAGATGACCATAGAGTGACAAACAAATTGAGAAGAATGAACACTTTTTGTGATTGTGTAAAATTGGTCTAAAATACTTTTTGTTTTAATCTTGTTTTTTATGTCATCAAATCTGTACCCTCTTGCATAATACATGATGCACAGTATTTACTAAATAAGTTTTTTAAGTTACAAATTATTCCGGAAAAAGGATCTGTTTTTTAACAATTGAAAAGCAACTTAAAGTCGATTACAACTGCATTTGTTGCATTAAGAATGGAGAATATTCAATCTGTGGAACTAGCTTTCTTCAGTTTTATTACAAAAATACAAAAGTTAAATGGTCCGTAATAGTCGAAAAAATAAAATTCCTATAAATCTGAAATCGTTGAGAACTTCTTTTCCCTTTCTTTCCCTAATTATTTTTTTTCTCCAACTATTTCTAAGCATTCTTCGCATAAATTTATTTCTGGCCAAGACTTGGCCAAATTTTTATTCATCCGAATTGGAGAATACCCAAAATCCATACATTCGAAACGCCTAGAAAAAACAAATCGCAGACATTTGCTACAAATCCTGATAGTTTGTATCCAAAAATAAATTCATTTATACAAAGAAATAAAAGAAAGGACACCAAATGACACAAAAGAAACAAATAACAGCCAAAGCAGTCAAAGAAGTAGATAAATAATTACGAAACATATACTAAATATGCTAATGCATGCAATTTGGGTTAAGAGATATATCATATAATTAATAGCCTGACAGTTGTAAAAGAAAAAATAAATTTGGCATGACCTAGATGTGTGTAAAATGACATATCCAGAATTTTTTTATATTTAAATTGAATACCTTTTTTAATTTTCATAGTTCAAAATGTCTATACTCGACTTTTATATTGATTTACATCATGATCTTCTGGTGAAATTTTATATCATTATCATATTAAACAATTAGTCACATTATCATATTATCAACATTATCACAATTAGTCATTTTGTCATATTAAACAATTAGTCATTTTTTAATCAAGTTTCTTAAAAATATTGATGATTGATTAAAAATTTAAACACAATTATCGTCGGTGGCGCCTGATAGCCGAGTGACTAGCGCTGTGTCGCTCGGTGCCACAGGTTTCGTGTTCGAGTCCTAGCGGTGCCATGAATGTTTGTAGTGATTTGGAATCGCCTTTAACCCTGTCTAATATGACTATAGGGCGTAGTGCATCTGCAGAAATCAAAATTTTATCCTCATGAATTCTAATAGGCATTATTCTACCACTGTGCTAGGAATGAAATGTAAAAATATTAAGGAAGAAATATGCTGTATTAGGTGAAAATGTTTTGTTGTTATAAAATGTTACATAAAAATGCATGTCGTCATAAAATGTTGTATAAAAAAACACGTTGCTGTAAAATGTTAGATAAAAATGTATGTTGTTACGAAAGGTTAGATAAAATGTACGTTGTTATAAAATGTTAGATAAAAATGTTTGTTATAAAATGTTAAATAAAACTGTATGTTGCCATGAAATGTTAGATAAAAATGTGTGTTGTTATAAAATGTTACATAAAAATGTATGTTGTTATAAAATGTTACATAAAAATGTGTGTTGTTATAAAATGTTACATAAAAATGTATATTGTTATAAAATGTTAGATAAATTTTTTTTTTCTTCTTTATATCCTTCAAAAAGTACTATAAAATATATGCAAAATATTGACAGGTACTATATATATAGTACCTTGTTGTTATATATATATATATATATATATATCGACAAATGCTATAAAAAATATGCAAAATAATGTTAAAAAATATGATCATCTTAAATGTGATTTTTTAAAAAAATACTGCATCTTTTGTTATCTAACAAGGTAGAAGGTGAAATATCTAAAGTAGAGGTAAAAAAATTCTCAAAATAAATTCTACATATTCGCAGAATGCCTTTTCCAAAATGACGGACACCTCCAAGGTTTATAGAGAACCTTGGACGATAACCGAGAGAGTGAAAAGGAATGATTTTAAATATATTCATTATTCATATGTTCCGAGATGTCCATTACCTCATCTTCCACATGGAAATGCATTTAAAATTTAAATGCGATAATAACATAAAAGTGCAACACATTGGATTGAGGGGAATAGAAATTAATTATAAAATTCTTATTTGGGAGCCTACTTTAAAAAAAAATAAAAATGTAAAAATTATCTAACGTACCTTGTTGATTATGGTAATACTTTGTCCATAATCAACAGATTAAATTCATAACGAGCATTAAATGCAATTAAAAAGGAATTATAATTACATATTTAATGCGTAAAACAAAATAGGCTTAGTTTATGCATACTGAATTAGCGCGCATTAAATAATGCATTATAATTTCAATTACTGTGTTGGATCTGATATGCAGAAGATCTATAATATATTCTTTTACACGTAATTAATTTAATCATCAACAAGGTATGTTTACAACGAAGGTATTTAAATTTATACACAGAAAAATAATGTAAAATATTGTGAAAATTTGCATGAAACATGCATGGAATATTGCCAATTTTGAGAGCTGTTTTTGACCAGTTAATCAACTTGTAAAGCAACAATAACAAAAATAAATAAATAAATTCAAATTAAGAAAAAATAAATAAATAAAAAACAATTTTTCAATTTTAATAATTTATCATCATCATCAATAGCACAACAGCCCTATGGTGGGCTAAGACCGTCTGCCTACTGGCAGATTCCGAGACAGGAGATGTTTTCTTTTTACGAGATAGGGTTGTCACCTACACCTAACGCTCTACGGTAATTTTAGACCGGAACTACAGTTTAAAATGGATTCCGAATATTTACGAGTTTATGTATATTTTAATGTATACATAAATTCATAAATATCACTATAGCAGGCTTTTATGTATGTAGACATTATTTTCAATCAACTGATCACTGTATAAAATTAATTAAAAAACATTATTCATGCTATTGGTAGAAAGGCTGTTATATTTTGCTTTTCTGTGAAAACGTGCTTAGGTCCAGTGGCCTAACAGTAGGGTGAAAAGACGGGCAAATTGCCACGGCCCCTGGCCCGAGTACGGGCAAATTGCCCGGCCCCTGGCCTTGCATTTATCAATTTAAATGACACCGCACTATTGGAAAAGGCTAAAAAATTTGTTGTATGCAATCAACAAATTCTTCCATAATCAATAAATTAAATTTATAACGAGCATTAAATGCAATTAAAAAGAAATTAGAATTACCTATTTAATGCATAAAACAAAACAGGCTTCGGTATACAGCTCTCGAATATATTCTTTTACATGTAGTTAATTTAATCATCAGCAAGGTCTGTTTACAACGAAGGTATTCAAATATATTCACATAAAAATAAAGTCAAATAGTGTGAAAAGTTTTGTCTAAGGAACATGCATGAAATAGTATCAATTATGAGAGCCGTTTCTGACCAGTTAATATAATAAATAAATTTGGCAACTCAATTTCTAATACAATAATTTTGCTCAATATTTTCAATCAATTGATCACTGTCTAAAATTTTTTTAAAATTATTGTTCACGTTACTGGTAGACTGGCTTTTCTGTGAAAACATTGCTTAGACTTGATTTATCGTTGGCTACATTACATGACACAAAATTTCACACTTCAAAAAATTTTAATAACATACACCTAAAGACCAAACAACATTTCCACTTGAGCGTTAATCAGATAAAGTTGTCTATGCCAATCTAATGGCTGGCGTCTGGGAGTTACGACAGATGCTTGGGACAATGATATATAGAGTTCATGCAGTTGCAATACAGAATAAGATAAGGTTTTATGAGATTTGGGTAAAAGACAGGTCGTGATGCCCAGAAGGCTGCCCAGAAATATTTCTATAATTGCCTGTTTTATCAGTTGTTCCCGATATATAGTAGTTAGTACGTATCAAAAGTGGTTGCAAATAAGTGAAATGTCCTATTAAAGCCAAGGCATAGGCTGATCTAAGACCAATATTGACAGAGATAGACGAAGGGTGATTTGATTTGTGCATAGATTCGCTACAGCATATAGTAAACTAACTCCCTGGCACTACAGCCCATGATGGACCAAGGCCGTTTGCCTACTGGCAAATTTCGAGAAGGGAGAGGGTTTCTTTTTACAGGGTATGGTTGTCAGCCATACGACCAACGATCTACAGTTATATTGCGGCTTGGTGACCAATTGGCTAGAGCTCTGGCCTTTGGTACCACAGGTTTCAGGTATGAATCCTGGCGGGGGCATTACTGTTTGTGAGTGGTCGGAATCCACTTTAAATTGTAGATCCCGTCTAATTAGACTTAAAGTATGCACAAAATGACAGTAGAGCGAAAACCAAACCAAACTACAGTCATATTGTTCGTAGACCGAGACCGACGGTTTATAGTGGATTCCGAACCACTAATAAACATCCATGGCCCCATAGGGACTCGAAACTGGAATCTGTGGTACCGAGGGCTATACACTGTACCGCCAAACACTAAGGCCATACAATGTACAGTAGATTCCGGATTATCCAATCCTCACTTAATCGAATTATCGAAATAATAATAATAATATTTATGGTCCTTTCTTTAAAATGTTATATTATTTTTTATTTAAAATTTCTTTAAATTAATTTAAAAATAAAATTAAAAAGAAATTTACAGAAATCTAATGAAAGATCATGGCACCAGAGTAGATAAATGATAAAAATGAAGCTAGTGGTGATGAATCTTTGTTCAGCCAGCCACAAAGACCCCTAGCTGAACCCTAGCTGAAGGATGAACGTAAATGAATAAAAAGAAATCATAGATGACATGATTGCAGACATGGCTGAGAACCACAAACAACTGAACAGTGATGATGAAAACGATGTCCATCAGAAAAAAAGTAACACATTCGCGAAGACATTCCGTTCTATTAGAAAAAAAACTATTGACTACATTGAAAAGCAAGAAGCACTGCAATTCTGATGACGCTTATACTATAAAGTGAGCATTACAGCAAGAAAACAGTTTTCATTTTACAAAAAAAAAAAAAAAAAAAAAAAAAAAAAAAAAAAAAAATACCAAGGACTTCTTCAAATGAACACTTTCATTCGCTATCTTTATAAAAGCATTGGAAGCGAACATCACAGGAACTGATGAATCATAAAATTTTAATAAATTGTAGGTAAATATATATTTAATTTCCTTATTTAGTACAATTTGTATGTACAATTTCTGGTTTATGAGTGATGTACTTAGTAGCAGGAAATGGACTACTTGGAAACGAAGTAATTTTCTGATAAAAATTGTATGTACAATATGTAATGAACAACTCGGCAGATTTCTGGTTGTGATTGTAGTTGATATATATTGCTGAATCATAAAATTTAATAAATTGTAAGTAAATATATATTTCACCTCCTTACTTAGAACAATTTGTGTAAATCTGGTTTATGAATGATGTACTTAATAGCAGGAAATGGACTATTTGGAAATGAAGTAACTTTCTGATAAAAATTGTATTGTACAATATATAATAAGCAACTCGGCAAATTTTTGGTGGCTGTAATTGTAGTTGAATAATATATATATATATATCAACGGCGTACCATGCTGAATATACCGGTTCTCGTTAGATCACCGAAGTTAAGCATCATTGGGCGCGGTCAGTACTTGGGTGGGTGACCACCTGGGAACACTGCGTGCCGTTGGCAAATTTGGGACCTGAATGGCCGAGTGACTGGCGCTCTAATCGGGTTCGAATCCCGGCGGTGCCATGGATGTTTTAGTGGTTCGGAATCCACTTTAAGCCGTAGGTCCCGGTCTTCTAATTCACGGAGCAAAAGTCAGGTTACGGGTGCTCCATTAGCTGCTTCCTTCTTCAATCATGGGTCCATATGGGCTTGTGGGCTTGGCCAGCCAAGTGGGGATAAGAAACAACAACATATATATATATATTGTTCCAATGCTACACACAGAAATGGTAGAGACTGCCTAATCTAAACTGCGGTTAGCTATTAATTTTAGTTTTATCTCTGAATCATAGGATCAAAATTAGAATTAATAGATTACTTTAATTGCCCCTGCAGATAAGATAAACGCATTGAACGTGGATATGATTTGAGTTGTTATAATCATCAATGGATCTTAATAATTCTTAATTAAAACAGACGCGTATTTAGTGACAAATAGTCGAATATTTTTTTTTTTTAGAAAATGTACCTCTTAAGCTATAAGCTAATAAGTTATCACGAAAAATGAAACGCGACAGAAATTTGTACTCAAATTATACAAGCCTTATTGCTATAGTTATCATAACTAATGAAGGGAGTAGCTATTTAATGTGATTAGTGTCATATCAATTTAAGGCAAATGTTAGATATATCCATGTACAGAAACAACTGCCTTAGAAATTTTGTAGAGTTGTTTTAAATTGAAACCCAGTCATGGTGTAGTGGTGTCAAAGTAGCTGAGCAAATTAAAATTGCAATCAGAAGACATTTTTATCTTCGGTTTCATTCCTTTAAATTTTCTACCATAGTAAATTTGCAATCCTCTATCTGTTAAAATATTAATCTTTTGTATATGTATATATATATATATGTATGAAATATATAAAGAATTACAGAATGATGATCTTATATTACACATACACAGACACACATATATGGTTGTTTGTAATGGATTCGGAATCCACAAAAAAACAGCATTTTGTATTTTATTTCTATTTATTTTTAACTTTTTTGAGTACCATCTATCTAATTTTGAAACATTATCTTGTTATTTTTATTTACTAACCTAATGCAGCCAACTCTAATTGTAACTGTATCTATGAATTAAGATGAGATTAAGGGGTATATCCCCATTGGTACTCCGTAATCGGTACGCCAGTTGCCAGCCCAAATGATTCTCATTTAATTATTATTTTTTTATATTCAGAAGATATATATGTATAATACTTTTTTGAAACTGCTGCCCAGAGGGACTCTTAAAATCAAAGAATTCTTTTAATGTCCTTTTTTTTTTTTTCTTCTTCCCTCGACATTTTTCCCTCTCACCATGAACGGTAGAAGCTCTTGATTAAAGCTATCCAAACGATTATCCTTTAATTAGTATTTTTATATTCAAAAGATATATATAGTATATAATTATTTCTTCTATACCATTCGTATTTTCACTCCAAGATTTCTTTCCACTTCCACTTATTGCAAAAAAATTTTTTTTTAAAGCCGGCATTCTACTCTCAAAGAGATGCGTGGATGGATGCACTCAATAGCCCTGCACATTATAGTCCGTCTAAAGTCTAGACTGTACTAGAGCAACAAGGATTTTCCCACAAAATCCAAACAAACAAATAACATAAAAAAATCCACCATCCTCCAAGCAGGACCTTCGAGTGAAGCGAATTGAATCTGCCAGAGCGATCTCAGCAGACAAGTGGTCCCAGGGGGTCAGCTATGTGCAAGGGGAGTGAGAGGCCAGTAGGCGTTCCCTCCCTCGCTCGGATTCCTATTGAAAAAGCAGCCTCACCGACTCGAACTTTGTTTTTTTCCTAGGCTGCTGCCGCCGCCAACTCGAGGCTGATGATCCATTTTTGTATTTTTGCTGCCGCGGACCTTACATGCCCCCGGGGGAACCTCAGATGCTGATCGCCCGTTATTAGTGGCCATGACGCCTTGGCTGGATTTCGCCATCATTCCCAGTCAGTCCTGCTTGCTCTAAACTTTGACTCTGGCTTGTTGTATCCCGAGAATGAGGGATGAGACAGAACGGGGGGAAAGGGTCTGATGGGGGAGGGGGTGAAATCGATTTCCAAATCCGCCCTTCCCCCTCCCAGTAATCTTTTTCTTTTGTAGGGTAAAAAGTCTTTTGCTGCAAACCGCTGCCTTGCCGTAATCGTCGGGTACGTAGGTGCTTTGCGTCTTCTCCTAATGGAAATTTTCCGAGTGCCTTTTAAATATTGTGATTAAGATTGTTTTCGTTGAATCTGCACATTTTTTATTTTGCTACTGCTGTTGAAAAAGAAAAGATTTATTTTTTATAAGTCCCCAAGTATGGAATTTAAATACATGGGGGAGAGGGATATATATATTTTTAAACTTTTTTTTATTGCTTATTGTTGCAACATGTTTATGTTCGAAGAGCTTTCGACCACTGAATTATGCATAATTGCAGTTTTTCTTTCTTTTTATTATTCAATTCCTTCTATTAGCTCACACTCTCCCTATATATATCTTGTTCAAATTTTCAATCGTTCATAAAATACTTTGTATTCATCCACTCAAATTCAAAAACAATTTTTTTTTTTGAACATGTAGTGGAGGACACTGGATGTTAATACAGTTTTCCAAATATTAATTCAGTAATTAAATTTAATTAATTAATTTTAGTTTTTTTTTTAGATTTAAGTTGCATGTATCTACCAATAGATGGCGCCAGATAAACTTAAAAAAATGAATGAAAATTATTTATAGAGGACTTTCTGCAATAGAGTGAAAAAAAAGTAGGAATTGACTTTAAATTTTTTTTTTTTAAATATTACTTGTTTTTTTTTATCGCTCAATGAAAACAAAAATAGTTTAAATGTATATAGAAACTATACTTTTCGAATAATTTAGAAAAAAATATTTACAATTTATCATCTGTAACACAGAATCTAATCAATCATCTTTAAATCGTCTATAAACAAATAATTATAAAACTGCTGATAGTGGGATCCAAGAAACCAGATGGCCAACTGGCTAGCGCTCTGGCCATAGGAGTTAGTTAGGTTCGAATCGTGGCATGAATGTTTTGTTAGTGATTCGGAATCCACGTTAAACTGTAGGTCCCGGTCTAATTAATCTAAAGCGTGCAAAAAATGACCGTTGACCGGCAAACCAAGGAACTAGATACCTCCATAAATACAGATAAAATCAAATAATATTTTACTACTACAATGCCGTGGTAAAATTTTTAAAAAAATTACAGTTTGGTGATCTTATATTCTAAAAAAAAAAGTTGGTTTGGTTTGTCGCTCTATGGTAATTTTGTGCACACTTTAGGCTAATTAAACCGGATTTTGGATTTTTGGATTTTGTGGGAAAATCCTTGTTGCTCTAGTACAGTCTAGACGAACTATAATGTGCAGGGCTTTTGAGGCTTTTTCATCCATTCAGGTATATCTTTTAGAGTAGAATGCTGTTTTTTTTGGGGGGTTTTTTTTTAATAAATATTCAAGAAATCTTGGAGTGAAAATACGAATGGTATAGAAGAAATAATTATATACTATATATATCTTTTGAATATAAAAATAATAATTAAAGGATAATCGCTTGGATAGCTTTAATCAAGAGCTTCTACCGTTCATGGTGAAGGGAAAAAAAGACGCTGAGGGAAGAAGAAAAAAAAAAAAATGACATGAGAAAAATTCTTTGATTTTAAGAGTCCCTCTGGGCAGCAGTTTCAAAAATTTTTTAACAGTTTCATAAAATTATTATACATATATATCTTCTGATTATATAAAAATAATAATTAAATGAGAATCATTTGGGCTGGCAACCGGCGTACCGATTACGGAGTACCAATACACCTTAACCTCCTCATCTTAATACATAGATACAATTACAATTAGAGTTGGCTGCATTAGGTTAGTAAATAAAAATTACAAGATAATGTTTCAAAATTAGATAGAGGGTACTCAAAAAAGTTAAAAATACTAAAAATAAATAAAAGTAAAATAAAAATTAAAAGTAAAAGAATTTAAATTTAAATTCGGTATACTAATAGGGAGAATAATTTGGATAGTTTTAATTCCAGAGTCTTCAATGATTCTACCGTTCATGACAAAAAAAAAATAAATAAATAAAATAAATAAATAAATAAAAATAAAAAATGAAATAAATAAATAAAAGTTTGGGTGAGGGGGAAAGAAAAAAAAAAAGGACATGAGAAGATTTCTTTGGATTTTAAGAACCCCTCTGGGCAATGGTGTCAAAAAATTATTGAACAACGTGATACGACTTTAATTTTGGTTTTTAAAGAAGAAAAAAACACTATGGCTTTATACGGCTTCTAAAAATAATATAAATAAAAAATTAGAACCACAGTAACGCCTCTCGCTACTATATATCGCAGTCTTTAAATAAATAAAAAGGTCACACAAACAGGACATAGTCCTGTTGACTTTTTTTAATCTTAACACAAATAGAAATAAGGTACGTACATAATTCAAGAACGTTTCTGCATCGTAGTTTTGCTAGTATAAGCTAGTAGTTTAAAGTATATCCATTGTTTTCACATTTCATTTTATAATTTTGAATAATCATTGTTAAAACTAAAATTAGACCTTTAGTATACCAGACCTTTTGTCGATAAAATGTGCGATAAAAGTAGGCGGCTACTACTACATTTACTCGAAATGCTTTCTTTTAATCTCAATTTATAGGCTGTTAAAAGTAATGATAGTGTTAATGCTTATTAATAACAGAAAAAAATTAGTAGATAACAAAATGTTATATGAAGGAGAAGCAAAATATAATTACGTTTTGTCTGTAATAAATTGGTGAAATTTGCTATTACTGGGCTATTATGTCATTGGAAAATGTCGTAATGAGAGAAGGGGTAAAAAGATTTGATTATTTAATGCATGAAGATTATTAATGCGACAATTTAAATTGAACAGTCGTATCAGTAATAATAAAATAATGATAAAAAAATGTTAGGTATTTCAAAAAAATTGTGTCCGAAAATTTGAATTTGAGAATCTCCACCCATTCCGAAATGTTCTTACCCAAGATTAATATAAGAGGGCCTGATATGACAGAGTGACTAGCGTTCTGACGTTCGATGCCGCAAATTTCGGGTTCAAGTCCCGGCGGTTCCATGTGTGTTTGTTGTCCTTCGGAATCCTTTCAATCATCGGTGCCGTTCTAGTATGACTTTAAGAACTTAGGCCTACTACTAGAAATTGGAATTACTACTACACCACACCACATCACTGTGCCTAGAGCTGAGTTGCCCATATACAGTTTTGGAATGATGTGAGTGAGAGAGGTCTGACTGGTCTCCGTGACGCTCTCACATTATATGAGACCGGGAGGGGACCTACGGCCTAAAGTGGATTCCGAACCACTACAAACCTACATAGCACCGCCGGGACTCGAACCCGAAACCTGTGGCATCCAGAGCCAGAAAGCTAGACTCGGCCATTGAGGCCCTAGGAGCGTAGGGCTGACAATCCTATCTGTAAAAAAAAAACCACATCTCCTGTCTCGAAACCTGCCTGTAGCCAGACGGCCTTTGCGCACCATGGAGCTGTTGCACCAATGAAGAACAACAACAAGATTAATATAAGATGATATTAAAATATACATTAAATGTAAGATGCGTTTTCTCAGTAAATTTTATATTGCACTTTGACTGGAAAGGGTGTGTAATTTGTTTCATGTATGATTTCAGAAAAGTTGACATGCAGTTCGGAAAAATTCAGTAGTATAATGCATTTATTGCCTACCTACACCCTCATAGTTAATAATGAACTACGTTTGAACTTTAAACTATCTTTCTAAAATTTTTCAAGCATTTAGTGTTTCTGGTCATGGTTTTTCAGCATTTATAGTATGAGAATAAGAGTAGTACAATCAAAGAAAATTAATTCTTTTTATTGTAATATTTTTTAATTAAATTATTATTATATGAAAGCAAGAGTTCAACTTAGAGATTTGGTTTGGTTTGTCTCCTAGGGTCGTTTTGTGCACACATTGGACTAATTAGACCGGTACCTACAGTTTAACGAACAACTACTACTACACTACACCACACCACACATCACATCACTGTTTCTAGAGCTGAGTTACCCTTTTATAGTTTGGGAATGATGTGGATGGGAGAAATCTGATTGGGCTCTGTGACGTTCTACGATCATATTTAATAAAATACTGATATTATTAAATCCTTACTGGAATGAAATTGTTTTCAACAATGAAAATAATCATTTTTAACCATGAATTATTTTATTCTTTATCATGAACAATGTAATCATCAAAACGTGATGATTAGAGTTAAAAGTTGTAATAAGTATTAGATAATTTTACTTGATAAATTATTATTTAATCAAAATCTGATGATAAACAATAAAAGTAATATTTTTATTTCAAACTTTTCTAATTCCTCAGGTGCTAAAAATAAAATTATAATATCAACAATTCATGATACCAACAAACCTATATTACCACATATTCTGTTTTAGTTTATATGGCGAGTGGAATAATTCACAGAAATAATAAAAGTTTGATTTTTATGTTCGTATTTTCTGCAATTTTCCATGAAACTTTATTTAGTGCTGAGCGTGGGAGATTCTGTTCATTCTTAAAATCCATTCGTCTAGAGTTCTTCGCTATTGTTATTATTTTTTTATTCTTCTTTTCAGTAATTTTACTTTTGATTAATAACTAATTCTGGCTGTAGAATAACCATTAATGTTTTTGATTGGGACAAATATATTTATTATTTAAGGCAGATAAAAAGTAAAAAAAAAGAAGAGTTTTATTTGATAAAATTTGCAAAAAGTTTGTCATGAAATAACACATAAAAATAAAAATAAATAAACTTAAAAACTTGAATGATTTGAAAATTTTTTACAAATTTTTAATCGTTAATCTAATTTAGCTCAGTAATATTGTCGTCTTAAGAAAATATAATATGAAAATCAAGAAAATAAGCAAAAAACAAAAAACAAAAGAATACATAAATTTAAAAGCATGTAATGAAAGTATTCATTTAGCCATTTAAATTTCTTCTTCTCTAACTTGAGGCGGCCTGATGACCAATTGACTAGCGCTTTGGTCTTTTGTACCACAGGCTTCATGTTCGAATCCTGGCCCGTGGCATGGATGTTTGTGAGTGGTTCGGAATCCACGTTAAACTGTAGGTCTCGGTCTAATTAACCTCCCTAGAGCAAAAAATGACCGTAGAGAGACCAATAAAACCAAAATAAACTTGCATCTACAAACCTACAATAATTTCTACCTTTCTACTAACGAATGATTTAAGCTAATAGTTGCCGCTATTTCAAACAAAGAGAGAAAGAAAACCCATTTAATTTAAAAACAGGCATGATGTTTAAAAAATTCACATTAATAACCATTATTATTACTCATACGATATTTTTCTTATGAATATTTTTTGATTGTCTAATAATGAGAGGCAATTACTTTCAAATCATTTACTTAACAATTTATGATTCCATTAAAATCATATGGTCTCACAAAAACTTCAATTTTGACACCAACAAAGAACCTTTTTTTTTTTTTTTTACTATAAATAAACAGATTTTAGTTTTTTTAATAGAATTTCCTGTTGAAAACATCTGACCGAGACGTAACTAAAGGGCGTTCTCGTTGAAAAATTATAGCTTCCTGTATTTATACTCATTGAAGAAGAAAAAGCAAATAAACTTCATGGTTCTTATTTTGGAAAGGCGTCTTTTGCTTGTTTACCTTTTCTTTTTTTTTTAACTTTGAAACTTTCTTTTATAATTTAGTAATAAAAAAGAAAAGAAAAATTTAATGGATATTTTAATGTCTTTTTATTATAATATTTATTGCTTTAACATGTTTTTGGAAGTTATTAAACTTAAAAAAAAAATTCTGTAAGAAATTTCCACAAATTTTTTCAGGAGGAAAAAAAGTTAATACATAGTATAATGTTAAATGTGTAATAATTTAGTTTTCGTCCTTGAATTTGATAGAATTAAAAGTTTGAAACTTTAACTTAATAATATATATTAACGCCATACAGTAGATATCGTTGTGAATTGTTTAGAATATCTTTTCGAAGAAACGATATACAGAACAATGTGGTAAACTATTCCTTTGAAAATACACAGCCTTTAAAAAAGAGTGGATTCGATTTTTTTTTTTTCTTTCCCTTATCCTACATGGTAGATAGCAATATCTAGACTAAGTCCAAGAACCTTGTGGTCTCATAAAAGGAGGGGTAGGAGTCTGTAAAAGGTAGGTAGAAATTTGACCCATAGGTAAAGGTCTGACTGAAGAAGAAGGGCAGTGCCTACCGGGAAATTTTGAGGAGGAACTACCCCGCATTTGCGTATAAGAGAAAACTTGGAAAATCTTCTACCGGGTAGTCCGACTAGAGAAGAGTATTATAACTATTCATCGAAATAAAAACTACCTACATAACATGCTGCATTAAATTATAGGTTAATATACTTAATAGAATAGGTTATATACTCAAAAAAATTGTTTTTCTAAACATTCTACACTATTTCAATATAACAGAGAAATCATCATCATCATGAATAGCACGATAGCCCAGGGTGGGGCAAGGCTTTCCTTTGAAGAGATTCCCACGTATTCCTCTGAGTGACGATGGCCCTCCAATTTTTAAATTTTTAGTACAGCAAAATCTTTTTCAACTGCGTCTATCCGTCGCAACTTGGGTCGGTCTTCCTCTTTGTCCTTGTGGCTTTGCTAAAACGAGCCTTTTTACAGGATTTAAATCATTCATTCTAAATAAATGAGAAGCCCAGTATAATCTATTGATCTTAATCAATTTTATAATATCAGGGTCTTTATAGCATTTATAAAATTCTGCGTTGTACCGTCTTCTCCAAGAATCGCTTTCCCTAACACCTCCAAGAATAGTCCTTAAAATCTTCAGCTCAAATATAAACAAAGAAATCAATTCTTACGTATTTGTGAAAAGAATATCATGAATTTCGCGAGTTCATTCAATGATTTTTTCAGTGCAAAGCAAGTCTACAAGGACATGAGTCCCATGCAAATCGATGGGAGAATAACCAATATACCCATCACGTGATGAGCATGCTGATTTCAAACTGGCAACCCCTTGGCGCGCTCTATTTTGCTACTACTCTATGACTCGTACTCATACTGCGTGCTTCATACTGATTGACCCCATTCAATGACATAGGACGACGTCAAGAATTACGAGTTGGACAAGAATTCATTTAATGAATTTCAAACCCCTCTCTCGTTTCCCCTAGCTGTCCATTTTTTTTTTTTTTTTTTTTTGGACCCCTGCTTTCAGATTGACATTTTCCCCTTTCAATTTCCTGCTATGAAACCTGCAGCTGAAATTGGAATTTCCGATATTGATTGTAATATTGGTACTTCCGAAATGCTTTATTATATCTCTTTATTCTGTCTATTATGCAATCTGTACTTGTTTAAAAATTTCGAATTAAACTTTATTAATCCCAAAGATCTTGATATAAGAGAGTTTTTATCGTCCGATATTTTTCTTTCTAGCGCGCATGCTCATAGGAAACATTATACCTATTGCGCATGCTTATTTGTAATACTTCACTACTGAGCTATTCCTATGAGCATGCACGCTAGGAAGAAAAAAATATCGGACGATAAAAAAACGCTATGCAAAAACTCTCTATTTTTAACTTACGCGTTAATTTTTATGGGGAGAAACTGTATCCTTGCTAATAACTAATGAATCAAAAAGAAATACGCAAGCTCGAATCTAAGCTAAGGCCCAATTCACTGACTGCGTCCATTGCAATCACTTCTTTCAGAAACGAGTAGACTCGATTATTATTGTGATAATGTGTGTAAAAACGTCTTATATAGACAGTCGGGATCTCTGGTGGAAGTTTTCTCAGTTTTCACCCCTACCTCACTCAAATAGGTATATTTATCCCTAAAAATCACCTTGGAAGGCACTATTCTGCCCTAATAGTTAAGTTGCTCATAGTATACTTAAGTGGTATACGGAGGCTTCACTTATGTGCAATTTAAAAAAAATATATATATATGTTCAAAAATTTTTTGTTTTACATTAATAGTTGTTCTCCGATGTCTACAATAACTACGACTGTTAATAGTTACTGTTAAACTATGATAACTATGATAACAACTGTTAACAAACTGAAAATACAAGGAATATGATTCTGAATACAATCATTTCAAGACAAAGCAAAAATAAGACAATCTAAAAAAAATAAATAAATAATAAAGTTTAAAAATTTGCTGTACTCTTTTCCGTGACTATGAATCAAACGTTAGGAGTTAAGTGTCAAAGGTTTTGAGTTGAACACTAGTTTTATCAAATGGAAAACAATTCTATTCTATTCAGTTTCAAGATACAGTTTAACAGATTCTTAATTGGCAAATAAAAATTTGTTCGAATTATCTCGAATTTATTCGAATATCCTTTTAAGAGATTTCAATCCGACAGTAGGATGGGGGTTTCGAAATATTTTCGTGCATTGCTAAATAGATACAGATTTATTGTCAATGTTAAATGGTTCAGATCATTGCCTTTCTAGTACACAAATTTGTCTTTTAATTTTAACCTATCTAAACTTATATTAGCTGCCAATAGGGCCTTTTATGGGTTAAGAAATTTATTTAAATCACAGTTCCTAAGAAGAAAAACTAAATTCTTCTTATATAAAACCCTTATTAGACCTATTTTGGTGAATGGCTCTGAAACATGGACTTTGGCAAGATCTGATGAGGCCCATTTGGGTACGTTTGAGCGGAAGATTTTAAGGACTATTCTCGGAGGTGTTAGAGAAAGTAATTGTTGGAGAAGACGGTACAACGCAAAAATTTATAAATGCTATAAAGATCAAGATATTATAACATTTATTAAATTAAAATAATAAAAAGGATTATATTGGGCTGCTCACGTATTTAAAATGAACGATTTAAACCCTCTAAAAAGGCTCGTTTTGGTAAAGCCATAAGGACAAAAAGGACGACCCAAGTTGCGATGGATAGACACAGTTGAAAAAGATTTTGTTGTACTAAAGATTAAGAATTGGAGGACCCTTGTCACCCAGAGGAATGCATGGAAATATCTTCGAAGGAATGCCCTGGCCCACCTTGGGCTCTCGTGATAATAATACATGATAATAATAGTTTTATTAAAATTCTTTTATTGATCTTTACAAATCTATAGTATTAAGCGAAATTTAATTTTTTTCATGCTAACTGCTGCCTGTATATAATTAGATCATTACGTAACTACAACCCTATTTGGCAGTAATATAGACACTACTACATTGTCACATTCTGAATGTCACTTTTTTATTCAATATTTCCCATATTTGTGATAAATATCCTATCGTTTGTAATTGAAAATTATGCCCTAAGTTAATCTTGTCAGGAATCAGGAATCTTGTCATTTTTAGTATTCAATTATGCTTTGGAAGTCCGATACCCAAAATATAATGATTCCTTGAACTGACAACTTCGATCACCTGTAATCATGAACGTAATAAACATTTTATATTTCTTACATGGTACTAATTTATTTCCCGACATCTGTATACATTAGAGCACGAAGATAACAACTACGACATCGTTATTTGATTCTGGATCTGTCATCTAACTAACTCTCCGCACTACAGTTCATGTTGGGCCATGACCATGGTCTCCCTGACAATACGACTCCTAAGCCGTCTCTCTGGTCTTTCGAACCTCAGGATTCAGATTCGAATTCTGGCATTGGCATGGATGTTTGTGAGTGGTTCGGAATTCACATTAAACTGTAAGTCCCGGTCTAATTAGCCTAGAGAGTGCAAAAAATGACCGTAGAGCGACAAACCAAACCAAACAAAATTCAAGCCATCTTGAGCTTAAATTTTCCAGTTTGTGATCTTTAGGTAAATCATTAGTCCTTTTCCACAGTCCATCTCCATTATCCATTTTGACAATCCTGCTTTTTCATCTAATTAGTGGTTTCTTAACAATGTTTTGTTGCAAGGTTGGGTTGTTAGCCCAGCGCTCAACCTCTGAGGAGGATACCCAACTATACCCCTGGATAGTGGGTTGCCATTTTAGTCGCCTTTTACGACATGATGGACTACGTTGGGACAATTCTTACCCCCTTGTCATCTCAAGTGACGGATCTGTCGTCTAAACCCAGCCCTAAGATACCTAACCTAATGGTGGGTTCCCGTCGAATACTAAAATCTCATACTTGAATGCCAGCCTATCGGAAACGTGATTGGGCAGGAAATCACAGGGTTGCTATTTCAGTTGTCTTTTACGACAAACATGGACTAAGTTTGGACAATTCTCACCCCTCCTCCTTGTCACCACAAGGGGGGATCTGTCGTCTAGACCCAACCCAAAGGTTCTTAACCTAAAGGTGGGTTTCCATCGAATACTAAAATGTCATACTTGAATATCAGCCTATCGGAAGCGTGATTGGGCAAGAGATCAGACTTTCGACTGGTTGGCGTTTTACGAAGCGAGGTTTTAGTATTCGGTAGAAATCCTTGAAATCAGTTCGGTGAATTTTTCCGAAACTTGAACAAGCGTAGTTGAATTGCGCTGTTTATGTTATTAAAAATCGTCGTTTCAATCCAGTAGTTTGCAATTTCAGAAGTATACAACAAAAAGGTACTTTTATGGATGGTTCAACAAGTCTCTTGTATATCTATTAAGTTTCCACCTCTCCGTGATTCTGTGTTTAATTTTTAAATTTTCTATTAGATGATAGCTTTTAAACACATTTTATGTAATTGAATACGAAATTTCAGATAATTGCATTAAATATCATTCAGGTAAATTCTCATTAATTTTAAGTTGATATTGAATTTCTCATTGTTTAAATCATGTTCCTTTGCTCAAAAACTCCACTTTAAAAAAAAAAAAAAAAAAAAAAAAAAAAAACTTGAAATTCTTTAAAAATTTTTTATTTTATTTAGGAATGTTATTGTATTTTGAGATCGCATATTGATAAATTATTGGTAAGATCAGATATACACAAGTAACTGAGGGGATGAATTGCTTAGAATTTTTTTACTTCTTAAATTATCAATATTTGACATATAATTTTATTTCTGAGTGAAATATCATAAAGTATCAATACACTTTTTTTTTCTTTTACTAATGTTTAATTTATCACGAGCTACACATTGAGGAAGAACACACTAAGAACTTTTGTAATACATGTTTATTATTACTCATTAAATGAATAAAAATGTGATAATACAAATAACACAATCCATTAGAATACCATTTGTCCGTCAGTAGTGTATAATAATAATTACCACGCTTATTATAGGTTTAAACAATTTTGTAGTCTGAAAGTGTATGTAGTGTATGTATGTATGTAGTGGTTCGAAATCCATTTTGAACCGTAGGTCCCGGTCTAATATGACTTGGCTCTCGGTACCACGGGTTTCGGGTTCGATTCCCGGCCGCGCCATGAATGTTTGCATTGGTTCTGAATCCACTTTAAGCCGTAGGTCCCGGTCTCATATGGCCGCAGAGCGTCACAGAGCCCAATCAGACTTCTCATCCACTTCAATCCCGAACTGTAAAAGGGCAACTCAGCTCTAAGCACAGTGATGTGGTGTGGTGTAGTAGTAGTGGTAGTGGTCTAATACTACTGTAGAGCGTTGAGCGCAGGACTAACAACCCTAGCCCGTAAAAAAAGAAAACATCTTCTGTCTCGAAATCTGCCAGCAGGCAGACAGCCTTGGTCCACCATGGAGCTGTTGCGCCAATGAAGAAGACGAAGACGCGTATAATATTACTTTACAACGTATGCTACAAATCATCGATTATTTGACATTTATATAATTTTGTAATGAAGTAATATATTACAATTTACTTAAGTTTTTTAAGATTTATTTTTATTCTTCAGTATTGCAAATACATATTTGTATTAAGCATTTAACATTTTGAGGACTGAGACGTGAATTTTCGTCTTTCATTTTTCGACAGTTGGTGATGGATGACGGAAATTCACGTCATTTGCAGAGATGCCAACTATTACGGAGTGTATTAACCCTTTTTTATAAACAGTATTTCTTTTTAAAGCAATACTAAAAGTAGCATTAAAACATTATATGTACTTTAATAAATGCTACACTTGTTATCAATGTTTTAATAAATATTTACAAAAAAAAGGCTATATAAGGGACTCGGGCTATATACTTTTCACTACATACTGTCTTCAATGTGTTAATATCATCTTTCGAAAAGAGAATCAACATTAACAGGGCCAACCATGGTTGAACCATGAAAGAAAGTGTATAATTTATTTGTGTTATCTAGCCGCGACTTGGTAAGAAATTTTCATGAAGCACTCTTCTTTAATACCAAACAAAATCTCACTTCTGTCCAATTCTTTACTTGTTTGCAATTTCTTGATAGATTTTGCTAATTTATGTACCAAATCTAATTCGCTTCACTGACACAAACATTCCCCATTGACCGATGGCATGTCATGTAATTCTTTTTAATTTGGTTTTCCATACCATTCCCTCTACACTATAAATCTTGCGCTAAAAACCTAACTGAAGGTTTACAACTCATAAACAACCTTATTAGCCAGTTGTAAAACTTGACAAGATGCTGATAGACATCAACAGTCTCGTTTTATTATGTCTGCTTTCAAGTCTCAAATGACCCAGGGATGTTTCTTGTTTTGTTGATAGTTTGGTGAAGTCCGTGTAAGAAAGGGCAATTCGTTAGGCTGGCAGACCCAATTAAACCAGTAGGCCTAGCATGCATTCGCTGAGTGGTCGTATTTCTTTCTTTGTACAGCATCGTGGGAGCTACTTGTATTTCAATCGCCTTCGGAAAAACAGGTGTCAATCACGTTTTGTGATCTTTTGTCCAGTCCGTCAACCTCGGCACTCCTTGAGGAAAAATCGCCTTTTATTTTCTATTCAATGGAAACTCTGCATAGGTTAGGTCTGTTTTGACTTGACTTGATTTGCCTTGCCTTGACTTAAAGAGTCTTTGGGATGTACTACTGTGTCTAAAAAGTAAGAACAGTTTTCAATTTAAATTTCCCGGCCATGTGGTATTTCAATTTTTTAATTTTATTTTTTTTTTTTATTTAGGTTGCTGGCATTGTTCTTGACATCTGTGTGAAATTTGACGTCAAAATATTCATTAGTGTTTGAGTTACGCTGGGTTTTGTGAGATGCTAAGATTGATTCCGGCGATTTTTGAAATGTCTGAATTAATTGAGCAAGAACTTGCATTAAATTTTGTTTTGCGGAAACGTATGTTTCCGCAAAACAAAATAGAACAAATATAGAATGTTGCAGAAGGCATTCGGTGAGCATTCCTATATCGGAAAGAAATGTTTACAAGTAATATAAACAGTTCAAAGAAGGCAGAGAACGCGTTGAAGACGAAGAGTGCTCTGGCCGACCCTCAACCTCAACCGACGAAGCTCACGTCCAAAAAATTAAAGATTTACAATTAGAGACCTTGCTCCTGATATTGGAATTTTAAAATTCTATTTTAAAAGATGTTTTGGGCCTCAAACGCGTCAAATCTTGATTGGTACCGAAAACCCTGAATGCACACACTGCATTGATTCTTTGAGACTTTTTCGCCAAAAATGAAAAACATATCGTTCCCCAACCACCGTATTCATCTGATTTAGCATAGTGCTACTTCTGGCTATTCCCTAAACTCAAAAGACCACTCAGAGGACAACGTTTTGAGTCGATTGAAGAGACATTTAAAAAATCGCCGGAATCAGTTTTAGTATCTCACAAAACCAAGCGTAACTCAAGCAGTAATGAATATTCTGACATAAAATTTCACACAGATATCAAGGAAAGTGCAAAAACCTAAAAAAAAAAAAAAAAAAAAATTTAAATACCATATGCCTGGGGAATTTAAATTGGTCTTGCTTTTTGGACACAGTAGTATATTTCAGTTGCTTTATTACAAATTATCGATTTTTTTGTTTTGTTTTTTTGTTTAGTGAAATAAAAAATAATCTTGAAAAAGAAAGGAGCTGAATCGCGAACCACAGTGCAGAATCAATGGAAATTGTATATTTCCAATATAAGTGAGTTAAGAAATGCTAACATACTAAATATCATTATTATTTTAATATAAACATATCCATATGTAACTAACTAACTGCCAGGCGCTACAGTCCATGGAGGGCCATTGCCGTCTGCCTACTGGTGGATTCTGAAACAAGTGATGCTTTTTCTTTTTACGGGGTAAAGTTGTCAGCACTACGCCCAATAGTGATATTAGACCACTACTACTACACCACACCACACCACATCACTGTGCCTGGAGCTGAGTTGCCCCTGTATAGTTTGGGAATGATGTGGGTGAAATGAATGGAGGCGGAAATATTTTGCATAATTCACTTTTGGAGGTACAGAAGTTGAACAATAAGGAAAATTCTTACAAAAACAGAACAGACTATCAAAAATTTTTAAATTTAAAAGGATGAAATATGAAATGCAAAAATATATAAATACGTTGTAAGATAAAAATTTAAAGCAATGTAATTCAATAACACTACATAGGATAATCAAATGAGAGAGCTGAAGGAATATTCATCAAATCAATTATTATAGAAGTTAGAAAAAGAATAATAGCTAATAATTAAATAGACAGTAGAAGCAGTTGCTGCAAAATTATGAACAAGGGAAATAAAAAAAAAAGCGGGAAGAAATTACATAAGAGATAATATGAGTCATATTAGACCGCGACCAACGGTTTAAAGCGGATTCTGAACCACTACAAACATCCATGGCATCGCCGGGACTCGAACCCGACACTTGCCGCAACGAGCGCCAATCACTCGTTCATCAGGCCCTATATATATATACATGCCCAAAATATCTGCATATCTATACTAAGAAACAAAAAAATTGACGAAGAATTGAGCCCTACTCTGTTCAGTTTTATTTTATTCCATCTACTATTACGGAAATCAGTAAACAATTACACACATATTCATTCCTTTTGCAACGAACGAATGTCTTTAAAATAACTCACTAATTAAATGGTTTACATTACGCCTTCTATTTCAGCAATTTAAATTGGGTGCAAAATAAGTGCACCAGGAGTTCAGGAAATCATTAAAACTCAAAAGAAATAAGAAATTAATGTGATTATATATAGTGACTGGCACTCGGTACCATGGCTTTCGAGTTCAAGTACCGGCCGTGGCATGGATGTTTATAGTGGTTCGGAATCCACTTCATACCTTAGTTCACCGTTTAGTCTCATATGACTGCACAGTGTTGGGCGTAAGGCTGACAATTCTTCCCCCCCTCCGAAAAAAAAAACATCTTCTGGTGCCAGCAGGTGGTCGGCCATGGTCCACCATGGTTTGTAGTGCCGACTAATTAGTTTATTTCTCTATCTATCTATCTATCTATATATATATATATATTGCGAGCATCTAGTAATCTAGAGAACAGATATAACATGGCTTATATCTGTTCATGGCATTAGCATTGGAGTTACGTATTCCTTAATAAAGTTATACTCAGGATGCAGGATGTTAAAAGGAGTTTCTCTTGTGTTTTTACAAGTATTTTCTTTTGGGATTTACTGATAAATTGAACAACTTGTTTCATACCCGATTTTTTAATTTATTTATATCTTTATTTTTAGTAGAAATCTGAATGTGACTCATTTCAGAGATTGTATAACGAATATTGTTAGGATTTGTTATACAATTTGAATTGTTTTTATGAAGTACATGATAAAACTGACAGTGATTCCAGTTCATTACATGGCAGTCCTGTTTTGATTTTTGTATTGATATTTGTTATAGAAGTTATTGAAGACTTCCTAGTACATTTCTCAATTCAATTGAGCTCAGTGAATGAATTTACTGGCGTAATGGCCTAAATACGTTCATTTGTCGTTCGCATCAATTAAACATCTTCATTAATTATATCAACAATTAATGATTCGGAGGATTAAGAATTTTCTAGAAATTAAACGAACAGAAGTAATTGAAACGAATAGAAAAAATTATTTTTGATAACTCGATTCGCTTGATTCCAAATCCGTGTAAAAATTATTCCAAACAATAATTTAATAATTCAATTTTCGTAATTCTACAGTAGCATATAAAAAGGTTTAGGTATATAATGAACGTGTACATAACGAATATTTCGTTAGAATATACAATTAGAACATCATACTAAACTATCAAGTGAAACTCAAAAATTTATTCAATAATATTTTAATTATATTTTAGTGGAAAAATAAATAAATAAAACAATAAGAGATAAATAAATAAAACTTTTTTTTTTAATATGCGCTATATATATATACTTATAAGCGCATATTAAAAAGGTGAATATCCTATATGTTAAAAGAAAATCTTTTTAAAAATATATAAAAGCAGAGGTTCGGCAAATCAAGAAATAATACAAATCTTTGACTTGATTTACACTCTTGTAAATGGAATATTTAATACTTGTATGGAGTTTAAAAAAAAAAAAAAATTGTTTTGAATTAGAAATTAGTATTTACTGCGTTCTTATACACAACGTACAATGTTCAGTACAGTTCAGTAATGTACAATACACAATGCCCTTCAATACATTTGAACCCAGGCGAGCAAATTTGCTGGCCTAAATCATTGTCTAAACGTCTTCATTACAGTTAACAATTTGAAATCATTTGCTTTTGTTTTCAGTTTTTTTTATCCAATTAGAATATAAACTGCATATCTTTTTAATTAAACATTCTTAATGAGAATTCAATGTTATTTTATTACTGCAGTAAATTAAGAATTTTCATAAATAAAAAATTAATTAAGTCTTTTAAATAGAATACATTGAAAACGATCTTTTTACCTGTAAGAATTTGAATCCCAAAAAAGAATAATTAGAATCCAGTTTAATTTTTAAAGCATGGAGCTTTGTATCTCAAAGTTTTTAAAATTTAATAATAAAAAAAACCTTAGAAGCAGAATAAACTCAAATTACTGAAGATATCAATACGTTAGAACTAACAGTAACTGTATTTTGACATGATTGGATGTAATTGCTTATTGGAGCACATTTCCTGTCTTAACTACTATCCAATGTCTTTTGAAAGAAAAACTCAAATTAGAAGTTTATCATACGTTAGAAGTTAACCGTAAGACGTCCGTTAGCTTTTCACCTATCGCGCATGCTCATAGGAAACTGAGCATGCGCTGTCTTAACTACTATCCAATGTCTTTTTTGTAAAGAAAAGGCAATATTATTGTCGAAGGCGTTTTTGAAACAAAGCATTGTCAGACAAAATAGCAAATGTTTCTTTTTATTTAATCTCCCTGTGTGTATGTGCACATCTTTCTATTATTACGTATTTGCAAGCGCTATTAATTTCTTTCATGATTTTTTTTTTTTTTTTTTTCTAATGCAGCTGGCAAAAACATAGACAGCTGTCTTGGATGCCTTAAGGCAAGCGCTGCACAAACGTTACTCACTTTGCATTACCCAGGGGGCGCCTGTAACTTGAAGAATGCCCCCGCAACGCTCTACGATCCTATTAGACCGGGACCTACGGTTTAAAGCGGATTCCGAACCACTACAAACATCCATGGCACCACCGGGCCTCGAACCCGAAAACTGTGGTACCGAGCGTTAGCCACTCCGCCATTCAGGCCCTCTTTCAGGAAATAGAGAAAGAATTTCTTTGCAATATTAACGAAGAATTTCGAACATTATAAGATTTCGAATTAAAATTTCACTGATCATTTATTGGAAAAAAATAATTTGTGGTTTTAAAAATTCTTAAAGCTAATTAAAGTAAATCCTGTTCTGAAATAATTCTAATAGCTGCAAGAACAGCTGGTTGAAAGTATACGAATTTTAAAAATTTAATATGAAATGGATTTCTTTTTCTTTGTAAAATACAATAATTTCTTATTAGTTTGTGAAAAATATTTGAAATAATCGTATTGAAATTATTCTTTTTATTATTCTAATTGTACGTAATTCTAAATAATTTCTTGAAGAAAAGAATTCATAATTTAATAATTTCTTGAAAATGAAACTCATTGTTATATGTTTTTAAGTTAAATAATAGAGAGTTTTTGCATACCGTACGTTAGGTTACCGTAGGACGTCCGTTAGCTTTTTCTCCCTAGCACGCATGCTCATAGGAAACTGAGCATGCGCGCTAGGGAGAAAAAGCTAACGGACGTCCTACGGTAACCTAACGTACGGTATGCAAAAACTCTCTATTTACAATTTAATGGAAAATACATTTGGCTTGACCTATTGAAAGGTTTAAAAATATTTTAAAAATAAGTAGTATTAAAAATATGTGGACATATACATACATATATATACATTTAAAATAGGTGTATGTCTTTTTTAAAAATATGTAGTACTTGATTTTATTTGTGTACAGATTAAATGTTTCTATTATAATAAAAAATTATTCGATTTTTTTTAAAAGAATTTGTTTATCAAAACTAGCAAAGAAGAATAAATAATTTATCAAATAATTAACATATATTTATTGTTATATAAAAGGAAACATAATTTAAAAAAAGTAAATCTGGATTGATAAAGCAAATAGAAGTTATTACTATATACTATATCAGGGGTGGCCAACTCGCGACGCGCCTTTAACATTTTTTTTGGCCCTTGAGATTTATCACACTTTTACAAAATATATTTATTTTATAATAGTAGTAGTAGTAGTGAAAACCAATGTATTAAAAAATACATTATGTGTACATCCATATATTTAAAAATTAACTTTGATTTTAAAATAATATTCTTGTGAATGTATGACAGATATTGCCCGTTTTATTTATGAGTTTACAGTTATGAGTTCGCAGAAAATTAAATTATATTCTGAAAACTCATAACGCTCCTCTCATCGATTTGCAGAAGCTAAGTGAGAGAGGAGAAACAAATATCGCACTCGTAAAATAAATATTTTTGAATGATTTCATTTTTTTATTTCGTTTATGTTTATCTATTTTTCATAATTCATTTTTAGTGTTATATATTTCTTTGCAATGTGCGTTTAGTATCATTAATATTGTATATGTTTGCATGTAAGAATAATAGTAATCACAATAACAATAACTCATTATGTTTCAATTTGTCACTCCAAAAAAATGTCTATAGTGGGTCTAAATATAATATGGGGATATATACTTTTATATGTGGCCCGCGGAATTAGGATGCATTTTCAAAGTGGCCTGCAAGATAATTTGGGTTGGCCACCCTGTACTATATGCTACTATTATTTCTAAACATAAATAATGTTCTATATCCAAGAAAAAGAATATTGCTGAACGTGTGATATTCTTTTTAAAAAATCGTTTTATCCTTTCTGATAAAAAAATTAATAGTTTATAAAAGCTAAAAAACACGCTTTTAGAGTTTAAAAAAACTAAAAAATCACGCTTTTAGAGTTAATCAAACTAAAAAGTAAAAAATTAATTAATAGTTAAAAAAAACAACTAAAAAACACGCTTTTAGAGTGAATCAAATGAAAAAGTAAAAAATAATTGTTAACATAAGAATAAAATGACTGACGATAAAATGAATGTCACTGTTCTAAAAGCGTGGGGTGCTCGATATCAATCGTTATAATTTTTCACTAGTTTCATTCCGAAATGCAGAGTTAGTTTTAAAATGTCATGCAAAGCACCCCTCGCTTTTAGAACAGTGACATTCATTTTCTCGTCAGTCATTTTATTCTTATGTTAACAATTATTTTTTACTTTTTCATTTGATTCACTCTAAAAGCGTGTTTTTTAGTTGTTTTTTTTAACTATTAATTAATTTTTTACTTTTTAGTTTGATTAACTCTAAAAGCGTGATTTTTTAGTTTTTTTAAACTCTAAAAGCGTGTTTTTTTAGCTTTTTTAAACTATTAATTTATTTTTTACTTTTTATTTTAACAGACAAACAAACATTCAGGTGAACACAATTGTTTTCTTTCTGAAAGATGCCTGTAAATGTTTCTTTGCAGCTTAAATAGCGTATATGAGGAGAAACAGATCTCCAGGGGAAAAAGTCAGTTACATACATACATACAAACATACAGGTGAAGCTAATAAAAGCGTATTAAAAAAAAAAATAATGTGTATAAACATCGTGTAATAATTTTTTTAAAAATTATTATTATTATTCTAGACAGATTGCTTTATTTCTAAAAGAAAAAAAGTCATAAAAATATTTCGAAACGGCATCAAATTGAGCGAATGTACAATATTCCACATATATTCTAATGAAAATTCTTTACTTTTTCATTACTATTTATTTTGTTAGAATTTTGATTTTTGGAAAAAAAAATATTATGCTTTTTATTAAATGTTAAAATAAATACTTTTTAAAAAAAATATTTACAAATTAATTTATAAGTAACTAGAGTACAATCTTTGCTTTAAAATTTAATATTTTACGTGTTTCCAAATCAAAAAAAAAAAAAAAATTTTACGTTGTAATTTGTTATAATTTTTTTTATTTAAAAATTTCTTTTTTAAATCTTTCAAATGATACTGAATTAATTTATTTTGTCATTTTGTAATGTATTGTTATAAGTTTAAATAATTTTCTAAAAAATATATGCATTTATAAAAGGAATTAGTTGACTTAATTGTTGTAAGTTGTTAGTTGACTTAATTGTTTTGCCATTTTATAATATTACGTATTTATCTTATATAATCATTAAATATGGATTTCGTTTACCTTCTTGTCAACTAAGTTTCTGTATAAAGATAAGTTTTGTACACTTTTTGCTTCTACGATCCGAAAATAATTGGCAAAAATTAACATTCAAGTTTGATGTTATTTTGTTGCTTTCTTAATGTTATACATTGTTTATTATTCTAATAATTTTACAAATAAAATTATTATTTGATTTTGAAGATTAAGAAGAATTAAGTAAATGCAAAAGTTAAATTAAATAAAATTACCAGATCAATCCAGAAAATTGCAAAGCGTTGTGAAAAAGAAAGGGCGAAAAGCATCTGAACCTGCACTCTGTTTCGATTCGTTGTCAAGATTGTGTTTGTTTGTTGTTTCTTATCCCACTTGGCTGGCCAAGCCCACGAGCTCATATGGACTCATGATTGAAGGGGAAGGAAGCAGCTTCTGTTGTGATGGAGCACCCGTAGGTAGAAGCCTGACTTTTGCTCCGTGACGCTCTTACAGTCATAGAAGACCGGGACCTACGGCTTAAAGTGGATTCCGAACCACTACAAACATCCATGGCACCGCCGGGATTCGAACCCGAAACCTGTGACACCGAGCGCTAGACACTCGGCCATTCAGGTCCCAAATTTGCCAACGGCACGCAGTGTTCCCAGGTGGTCACCCACCCTGTCAAGATTGTAATATTAAAAATAAAAAGATCACGTCCCGATTTGATAAAACAAAATAAATATGAAATGAAGTAAATGTTCTATTTTTACCCATAAAATATATGGGTATTGTTTTTTGGAAGAGGAGTTTTTTGTTTCCTTCACCGCTTCCAACTATTCTCATCGTTTTTTTTTTTTTTTTTTTTTTTTTTTTTTTTCACGAACTTTTTTATGCATAATATGAATTTAAATTTATTTTACAAACTAATAATTATGTAATTAAATAACGTAAAATTGTTCTAAAAAATCGTCTGATGAAAGTAAAGGCAATTTTATTTCAGTTGGGAAATTAGAATTTTCAAGAAAGAAAATCGTTTGGAGTTTTTAATTTTTTTAAGATTTTTATTCGTTTTGTTCTTAACATTAAATTCTAAATTTTATGCGTACCTATATATCAAACCAGCCGAATAATTTTCTTTTTAATTTTATTTCTTTCTTATTTTTTACAACTTTCATATTTATTACTTTACAAATTTTCTTTGTATTGAATTTTAACCTGAATTCCATTATTACATAGTAAAGAAGAAAGTTTTTCTTTCTAATGCAGCTGGCAAACACTTAGACAGCTTGGTCTTGGATGCCTTAAGGCAAGCGCTACACAGACGTACTCACTTTCCATTACCCAGGGGGCGCGTGTAACTTGAAGATAAGTCACGGACACGGAGTAACAATGCCCCGCAACGCTCTACGATCCTATTAGACCGGGACCTACGGTTTAAAGTGGATTCCGAACCACTACACACATCCATGGCACCGCCGGGACTCGAACCGAAACCTGTGGTATCGAACGCCAGAGCGCTAGCCACTCGGCCATTCAGGCCCGTAAAGAAGAAATTTATAGAATTATTATGAAACTAATTGATCGATGATACAAAATTCTGTTTACACAACAATTTCTCCAAAAAGAATATTTTGGTACAGTAATTTCTCGTTTTATCGTATATATCATAATGCAAACCGTGATATCTCGAAAGCTTGATATAACCGATTTATCTAACTTCTAATGTTGGTTCAATTTTTACGTTAATGATTTGTAAATAAAAAGAGTAGTTTTAAATAATAAATTTAATGGTACAAATATACAAGTATTCTTAGCTGCCGAACGTTAATTTTCGTTTATGTTAACTTTATGTTCGCATTTCCTTTATCCTTGTGTATGTTTAATTGGGTAAATATTTCTTTTTTTTTTTAATAAAAAGAAGTGCGAAATATACGAATGTGGTAAAAAGAGGCGCTACTGTATTTTCGTTCTTAAAATTCATCACCAAATAAGCCTGCTAACCAACTCTGTTGAGGGTCATTCCTGAGTTTTTTTATACATAATATTTATTTAAATTTCTTTTACAAACTAATCATGTAATTAAATAATTAGAACAATTTTACTTTTAGAACAATTTAGAACAATTTTATTGTTCTAAAAGATCGTTTGGTGAAAGCAAAGGCAAATTTATTTCAGTTTGAAAATTAGAATTTTCAAGAAAAGAAAATTGTTTGGAAATCTAAAGCTTATTTTTTTAAGATTGTTATTCGTTTTGTTCAATTTTTACATTGATGATTTGTAAATAAAAAGAGTAGTTTTAAATAATAAAACTACAAATAGAGAAATATTCTTAGCTGCTGAATGTTAATTTCCGTTCATGTTAACTTTATGTTCGCATTTTCTTTATTCTGCTGTACGTTTAATTGGGTAAATATTTCTTTTTTTTAATAAAAAGAAGTGTGAAATATTCGAATGTGGTAAAAAGACGAGCTACTGTATTTTCGTTCTTAAAATTCATCGCCAAATAAGCCTGCTAGCCAACTCTGTTGGGGGTCTTTCCTGTGCTCAGCCCTAATTTGACCCACGTTGACCATTGTCACTTCTTGAATAGAAGGGGCAAATACTAATCTTTCATGTTTAGTTGCCTAAGAAAGTCGTTGACAATGGTAGTACCCCCACCCCACCCCGACGCTTTCTAAGTCTAAAATCTGCTGTGCAAAAGACAGCTTCTGAAGTTAAATGATGAGCAATTCGTGTTTACAAATAATCATAAGTGGACCACACACGTTCAGATAGAGTTTCTTTGGGGTAAATATAGGTTGCCATAGAAAACTATTTTCAGGGGTTAACAAATTTCTACAACGAACAAGAACCCATATCCTACACGATCTGATATGATTAATAATGATATTTAAGATGCATTTAAAAGTAGTATTTCTATTATAATTTCCAGTACTTCTATATAATTTTCTTTTATAATTATAACATAATATCCTCTATTATTTTCCTTCAGTTATAATTTCTCCATCTTGTCTTTATTAAGAATATTTAAAAATTCTTATGATTTTCTTTTTTCAAATAAAAGACGGGGTAGGAAGCTATATTACTAATTATTTTTAATATCCTCAAAAATATAGCGACTGCAATAAGATTAAAAGGGGAACTTAATACAATGATTATTAATAATAATAAGATTTATTTAAAAACATTGTTTTTTAATCGGTTATTACTTTTTTGTCTCGATACTTTACAATACTTGTAAAATCATTACTATACATTTTAAAAGAAAAGAAAAAAAAAAAAAAAAAAAAAAAAAACGTAATTATAAAAAATTTGCTGACATCTGCTCGGCAAATTTCAACTTTTCATGTGTGAATATTCGAGAACGGATGAATAAACTCAGGAATATAACAATGTTAGACAATGCAACAGATATATGAAGCAATTCATTGGAATACTACAAGAAGGGCCAAATTCAATTCAATTCTAGTTGTAAATGAAGAATGAATTCCAAATTATACAAGAATCACTATAACATTCAATAGCCAAAAGAATATATCAAAGTTTGAAAATTCTAGACATAAATGAAGAATGAATTATTCCAAATACAATAAGACAGCTCAATAGGCAGAGGAAAATGCCAAAAGTGTTAAATATGAAACTTCAAGAAAAAGGAATTGATCAACTCACTACGAGTACTTATAGCCATTGGGTATACAAATGTTTAAAACTCAAAACATGAAAAGTGATTCAAAACCATACTACAAAACACTTCAATCAAAAGCCAAATTCTCCAGAAAATTCCTTAAGATTAACGTCATTCATGAATCATTTCAAGAGTTAAGGGACCCAAAATACCATTTTCTGCCAAAATTTGTTAAAAGTTTTATTTGTTTGGCCCTCATTTTCGGATAACGTCACGGACCCCTAATCAGGACAACAGCATGTTCACACATGATAATAAATAAATAAATAAACTCTACCATGAATAAGAATTATACACTGCGCGGTAAACCAGACAAAACCCCAGCATTACATTATATATACATACATTTATATACGGCAAAATCTAATTCAGAATTTATTAAAATTCTATACAATTTAAAATAGTGCATCTTATTATAATTTTACACTATGTAATAATTAATATCTTTATTTAACTATGTGCTAATCGCATCTTATTTTCTTCACAAAGATTACCTAAAGAAATATTCAGGTTCAAAGTTCAAAACTTATTTAAATATCTGTAAGGAAATATTAATTTTCAAATCCTCCAATAAAAACTTTTTTTTAACTATAATACTGTACATGTATTTTAAAATTCTTCTAGAGACCATTAATCTTTTTTAATCCTTCTATTGAAAAAATTGTAAATATTTATTTTTTTCTTTTTAAAAAAGAATTCACGAATCTTTTCTAAGTGAAATGAATTTTGTTTTTACATTCTGAATTCTATTTAATAAAATTAAGAATTTAAGATTTTGCCAAGTTAATTATTTTTTAATATAAACGTATCTAATTTTGAATTTTAATTTTATTTAAAAACTAAAGTTATTGGCAGTAAAGCTGAAATTGAGATAAATTTTCTAAAATTCTGTTTTAACACTTTAAAAATTAAAACAATTCACATGTTTTCTTTTTGAAAAACAAGCATTTGTCAATTTTAGTTTCGATGTACGGATTTGGATTAAGTAAAATTAATAATAATAATAAACAAGGGAAAATTTCTTTTATAACGATTTGTTTTAATTTTTAACTTTTAACATAAAATATACTAAACTGAAGAAACAATGTAGCTAGCTACAACATTTATTGCCCTAAATAAACTAGAAATAATGATTACTGAAGTGTCACATATTTTTTGATTTCTAGTTGAAATTCGAAACTAAAAATAAACTACATTTCATAACCAGAGAGCGATTTGTTTATGTTGGTTGTAAGGAGCGTATTTGGCGAGAATTGAGAACCACAGCATTATTTGAATGAAAAACCATATGAGTTGGCATCCACGTGTCAGAGCGCTAATCCCGCCAAACTGGTAGTCGTTTCTACTCTTTTGGCATGCCAGCGCCATGAAATTGGTAAATAGATCGACGCATGCGCCTGTTAGTTTCTTGTGTGACTTGTATCAGATGTTTCAAGATGGCGGCAGCGCCGAGACTGTGCTGCTCTCGGATAGGGAGTAATTCGTTAATAAATAGTGGAAGATTATTAAGTGTCGATTCCAGAGTGGACGATAAACGATGTCCAGAGACATTACTCGACGTATGTGCAAAAGTTGTGGCCTTTCACATTCCTTTCCAAAGGATAGAGGAAAGGTATGATCGCATTCCTGAACCTGTGCAGAAGCGGATTATTTACTGGTCCTTTCCTCGAAATGAGAGGGACATATGTATGTACTCCTCTCTTTCTAGTGATAGCAACAGTTGTAGTGATTACCAAAAACTTCCATTTTACCGTGGAGTACGCCTATACGAGAGCGGATGCGTGGAAAACGTTTTGCAAGTCGGTAAGTACCCACCAAACTTTTTACCTCCGTCGAACAAAGAAAGCAATCTAATCCCCCCCGCTCCCTGGACGCCTAGGTGAGGCGGCAGTCAGACGTGCTAGCCGCAGGCTGGCTGGTATAGTTCGGCAAGCAGCTAGCGTTACGTTCGGGCCGCCTCTCATTAGCGCTGATAAAAAATCCCCGTTCGAATTTTTTTGTTCTACGATTCTGGGCGTCCTAGAATTCTCGCATATTATAAAAAACCTTTCATATATTGCGCTGAGTCTCGCTAATGGAATAGCGCAGCTCAAATTCCTAGCGTCGACGAGACGTTCGATACTGCTGAGGGAATTTCTGCTGCTCTGCTGAACAAGCTTTTCTTCGATCCGTCGATTTAATGATAATCGTCGGCGTTAGGCCTAGGTTTTTCCTCACAGTTTTCAGTATTTGATGTATATTTTATATCGGACAGAAAATTTAAATTTTTATTCATAACGAGCCACAGCAGAAGCGGATAGTTATCATTATGGTTGGTGGCAATAGCTCTGCGATTTCCTTGGCTTCATAGAAAATAAATTTAATTAAAAACTACTAGAATAGAAAAAAATGCTGTCTAGGTCATACATGTTTAAATTTTTAATGTATTCAAAATTTTTGATATTATTTATTATACCTCAATAATGATAAAAAGTATGATTTTTGTTGTAAATGTTCATATATCTACGATCTGTGTGCATAGTTATTTAGTTTATTCTGAAATTTAAAATTTATATTAAAAATACGAAGAATCTTAATAGAATTCGATGTAGAACTTGCAAAGTTTTACAGAATTTTAATATTGTTCTGGTCATTAATTATTATTTAATTAAAGAATTTAATATAATTCTTTATAGAATATTAAAGAATTTAATATGTCTTAAGAATTAACATTTGTTACCAGTTAATCACTTTCTTGTAAAAAAATAAAATAAAAATTGTTCTAAATCCAAATATATTTCTGTTTATTTTTTGTTCTACCACTACAAATGTTCGTTTATTCTTCATTGATCCATAGTTAAATCCGATAGTTTTCATTTGTTCAAAGGGTGGGGCATTGTATAAAAAGATGCTTCGGAAAAGAAGGGGAAGGGAGGAGGAAAGGCCTCTCAGAACTGAAGGAATACCTGTTCAAGAGAAACTATGAAAGGGAATTTAATTCTAGACTTTTAAATGACGTAACAACAAAAACAAAACATTGCTGTAGAGCTGCCGGATTTGGCGCGGTACGCGTCTTACTTGGCTTCTAGTTTGCTATCTGTTTATTCTTTGATAAGCTTTAGCGTCAGCAGTCTCTTCGGAAAGTTTTTTTATTTCTTATTCAAAAAAAGCTATTGTGATAATTTTAACAACTGTATTTTTCAAACATATTTTAAAATACGATGAAAATATATTATAATTAACAAAAAGTGTATTAATAAATATTATATTCGAAATATTATTAGTTAACTAAAGACGGGAAAGAAGAAATTTAATAAAAGGAAAGAAAAGATTAAATCATAAAAAGATCACAAATCCTCTTACCCATCGTAACTTTGTGAAATGAAAAAATTTAATTATAATATACTAATTTCTCTTAAAAAAAGCTGATATTTGTTTTCTGTGGGTTTCAAATTCATAATGAAATTAAAAAAAATTACTGTGCAAACAAATTTACGTTAATTTAATAAAGGCACTATATAATCAATTTTTAACCAGCCAAAATCAATGTTTTAAGATGGTAAGAATTGAATATAAGTTCAAAAATGTAATTAAATTTTTTTCTTTCATATTGATAATAAAATAATTTAAAAATAGTGTAAGTTGTTTAATAAACTAATTATTTTTAATTATTTTACTTAAAAATCAATAGTGTTATTAGAATTAAATAATATTGTAATGATTGTAGAAATTTTTATTTATTAATATAAATATCATCTGAAATATTATAACTCTGATTTTTTTGAATTAAAAAAATTAAAACAAACTTATGATTTATATTTATTGCATATTGGAAATCTCCAAACATTCCAATATACAAAATTATTGATAATAATTAAATTCTTACTATTCCATTCTATTAGATACCTTCTTGATAGTTTTAAACTGTATAACAGTAAACTAGTTGGTTTTAAACTAATGTTATTACTTTTAAAACCAACTTATTTTAATGGTTAAACTTCATAATTAAAATCATATTGAACATTAGTTATTTGCAGAAATGAATTTGAGAAATATTTCAAAAATCTCACACTCATAATTTTTTTAAAAATATTTCTACTAATATATTTTTTTAATTCATTAAATTAACTGAAAATATTTAAAAAATCTATGTATATCACTGGGCATAATATTAAAGCATATAATTAAAGTAATTATCTAAGTAGAAAAGTTGAAAAAATAAATTTATTTTTCTAAGTTTTAATTATACTACACCATTATTTTAATTAAAAATTTTATTTTTCTAAGTTTTAATTATACTTCACCATTATTTTAATTAAAAATATTATTTTCTCTAATAGTGTTTTAGTAGCATATCACAATTACTTAATTGAGTGTAAAAATAAGTTTTGTGCAATTGTTTTTTTCTTACCCTGTTCATGAAAAAAATAATGATAATAAACATGTTCTTGTCTAAAAGTTTTTTGAAAATTTTTTTTAAAACCATAATTTATAGTTTAAAAAAATTAAATAGCTTCTCTGATTGAATAGTTTTTTCTTTTCTCAGATTTGTTGGAAATAAAATTTTTAAAAATAATTAAATGCTATTTATATATTTTCTATATTCTTAATATTTTTCTGAACAAATGTAGATAAATAATTTTAAAACATTATATTTCATTAAAAAATTTGTTGTGATCAAAAATATTACATGCATTTAAAAAAAAAGTGAAGTGATCATGATATAAAATTAGGTATATTTTAAATGCTTAAAGATAAGAAATAAATAAAAAAATGTAATTATATTTATTAAACTTTTTTTACATTACATACGAATTAATTGATCATTATTAATTTATAAATGTGTAAAAAATGTTTACCAATAAATACATGATATAAATAAATTTTGTGATGGTATTATATCAGATATTTTTTTATTTCTAGAGCTTGAATAGTCTTTTATATTAATTTTTTTGTTCCCTGAAGTTCTAAATTTTTTACTATAAATAAAAATATTTGAATTTAATATATAAAATTCCTTGAATTTTCGTCACTTTTGGTTCTGTAGAAATTCCCGCACCACCACCACTCTTCTCCCTCCCCTAGGGAAAAAAGCTTCCTAGAAGCGAATTTTCGTTCGTTTTATTTATTTTTCTTTTTCCTCTCCAATACATGGAATAATACTATCATTTGAAAATCCAGCATAAAGCCTTATTAATATGTATTGTTTAAAATCTATTATTAAATACACCAATATTTATTAGAAACATTTGATTTTAACTTGATTCAAATGTTATAAAAATTTTTTTACTGACGAGAAGTACTTTTTCTCAGATTTGTAAAATTAAAAAAAATAATAAAGGGAAAAAAATCCAAACCGTAATTATTTTGCGAAAATTTTATTTGTTTTATATTAAATACAGAGAAATATGCAAAAATATCTTATTTAGAATAAAAGATTCTTTAATTATTCTTATTACTTTTTTTTTATTTAATTCGATGCCTATATGAAATACAATATGATGGGAATAGTTCAATATCCTATTTTGTAAAAATGCACTATATGTTGTTGGAAAATTCTAGATCTGCATTTCATTAGAATAAACACATCGATCTAGTACTCAAGTTTTGTGCATCTTTGTCATTAAAGGTTTAGATTTTTTAAATAAATTAACTAATTTCATTATCATTGAATTCAGAGTTATATTTTTCTTAAAAAAAAAAAAAAAAATCAATAACATCTTTCATTTTTATGCTTAAAAATGCCAGCAACAATATAAATTGATTCACAATGTACAATATTTTTAATTTTATTAAAAAAAAAATTTAATTGAGTAAAACACTTTGTAGAGGACCTATGTGAAATAAAGAATGTTTTAATCTATGTGTATTTATTGATCTTGGATTTCTTTTCATATAGCTTAAAAAATACATTAATAAATAAATATTTTCAGAAACTTTGAATGAAATTTACTGTAATTACCCAATAAAAATTTTTGATTACTAATTTAAAAAATAAAAAAAATATTTTAGGTGTGGAAAATATATTAGTAAGTAGATTTCTTGTTCGCTGTAGACGAATTTAACTGATACGAAATTTAAATAGATAAAATCTTTGAAAAGTCCAATTATTATTGATTATCAAATAAAGATCAAACTTGATAAATAACAATATTTTCTTCCCTAAATTTTTAAAAAAAAAAAAAAAAATGAAAATTGGCGAGAATGACAATATTAGTTATTAATTTAGCATGAAAATAAATTGATGCATATGTATACTTTTGTGTAATTAAATCATAAACAATAAAAATAAAATGTCTGAACTTCATATGCATGTGTTCAATAAAATTTGAATAATTTATTTTCAGAAACAGCTATTTACCAATGTACGTCTTATACAATATATAGTTTTTATAACAAGAATTTTGCTTGGCAATTTTATTCGCTCTAAACCAGATAAAGCGACTTGATAGTCTACTGGCTAGCGCCCTGGCCTTTGATGCCACAGGCTTCAGGTTCGAATCTTGACTTACCATGGACGTTTGTTAGTGATTTGGAATCCACGTTTAATTGTAGGTCCCGGTTTAATTAGTCCAAAGTATGCATAAAATGACAGTAGAGCACCAAACCAAACGTAAACCTAGGTAAAAAAAAAAAAAAAAAAAAAAAAAAAAATTGCATTTTTTATAAGTATCATATAAGCAATGCAGAATCTTATAAGAAATTTTTTTTTCCCCTGATTTGTTTTCTAATTATATTTGTGAAATTCTTTCCCAGGCAGATTTTTTAAATTGAAATTTTATAACTTGTAAGTATATCTGTTACTTATTATAGAAATAGTATCCGTGTATTTAATCAAAATATACCTGCTATTATTTTTACTCATATTAGGCATTTCATTCATATATATATAATATAATAATAAAAGAAAATTATTAATATTTATTACTCCCAAAAAATGTAGTGGTCAAAACTAATTTTTTTAAAATTTAATAACTTCATTGGTTTTATTAGCTAAATATGATTACACAATATTTTTCATAAATTATATTTTAAAATATTTTGAAAATTTAAGAAATTACATTTGTATTTAAATTGTATCTGATAAAAAATTTAATAAATTTAAAAAAAAATATTTATTTCATTGGGATGGGTTCAGGTGAATAGACTGGAATGAGGATAGGAATATAATGCTGACTAGTGTCTGGCGTATGACTATTTTTTTGCGTGACACTCTTTTTTTTTATATCTCCTTTTAGGGAAATAGGGTGTTCATCATTTTATTATCTCATTTACATGACGTTTATTTTATTACTTAAATTGGCATTTTTATGTGTATTTCCCTAAAAGAAGCGTGATTATAAAGCTTTTTTAACTATAATTGATGTTGGATTTCATTGTTAATTTTTTGCTGAAAGAAATTGTTTTTTTTTTTTTTTGTTTCCATAATTTTAAAAATTAAGTATGAACCGATTTCCATTTTTGACTGTAAATATTAATAGAATATTTCATTTATCGTTGTCTTTTTCAAACATTTAATGCAACTTTCAGTGCCAAACTCAAATCTTCAGTAATTGAATTGAATTGAAATTTGAGAAAGAACTTGGCATCATCAGAGAAAACTGGACATTCCCATAGTATAGAAATTTAGAAATCGGATGACATTGAACAAACTGAAAAGTCAATTCAATAAGAAATAGACGCGTCTGTGTAAGTCGGGCATTTTCATTATGATAAAGTCTAATCTTTTATTCCCTTTAAGGAAATTAGAAGACAAGACTATATAGACAATTTCCATCTTTTCTATTGAGTGGCCAATTGGCTAGCACTCTGGCCTTTGGTACCACAGGCTTCAGGCTCGAATCCTAGCAGTGGTATGGATGTTTGTAGTGGTTCGGAATCCACGTTCCCGATCTAATTAGCTTAAAGTGTGCACAAAATGATCGTAGAGCGACAAACCAAACCATCTTTTCTATTGAAGATTCGTGAAGTAATTTTTTTTTCCAAGCTTGATTTTAAGTATAGGAATAAGCTACTCAATCCATAGTATAGGAATTAAGTATAGATTTTGGGCTATCCTACTCATTTGATCACAAAAGAAATAGATACTAGTGATTAAAAGTTTGATACAAAAATATAGTAACCAAAGTAATTTGCAAAGTATTGAGCTAATGTCGACTATATTCCCTTTATAAATGCAGAAAATCTGATATTTTATGCAGTTAAAAAAAGGATGAAGTAAAAGCAGATTTGCATGCTTGGAACTTTTTAATGTTTGATAAGCTCATGGATTTATTTTTAGCTATGGGCCATTAGAAACACATTATTTGGTTGTTAACCAATTCTTTAATTTAGAGGGGCTTTCTTTTTAGAAAAAAAAAGCCACTCTTAAATTTTTTAAATTCTGCTGTTCCCTTTTTTTTTAACACTACATTTGAATTTCTGTATTTATTTTTAAAATAAATACGTCTTACTTTAATAGAAATGGTATAGATAATTATAAATATTCTGACACACTCCATATTTTTGTCAGAATATTTAAAAAACTGAGAGGTTCCCCTCACCTCCCCCCGTTCTTTTTCCATTCAAAGTTATTTAAAGATGGTAATACGAGATATGTAAATTATTCTAGAAATTTCTTTTTAGTACATTTACAATTGCAGCATTTATTTTTATTGAAGTTGTATAGTCATTATTAATAACAAACTATTTATTTGCCGTTTCATTCCATCCAATAGTAGTCTTAAAAATCTAAGTTGTACATTGTATTATTAGGGTAATATAATGCAATTGACATACTTAATTGTAAATAAGTAGTTTTTTATTATTTAAAGTATTTGTAATATAAATAAAATGCTATCTTTATCTATAATATCGTTAAATTGAATAGCTTGTTAAGCATTTATGTACATTCATAGCTTTTGTATTTAAGTTCGTGTAGTAGGGAAAGTCCTACTAATGAAATCATTTTCAAGATGCCAATAGATTTTGTGTCCAATATACAAATTCCTGATCAATTCTTTTAATTTTCTGATCTTTCAACTTGTAAATTACTTGAAATACTGTATATTCCTACACATAAAATAATTATAAAGAATTTTATTTATATATTCCTACACATAAAATAGTAATTATAGAGAATTTTATTTGTATATTCCTACACATAAAATAGTAATTATAAAGAATTTTGTTTGTATATTCCTACACATAAAATAGTAATTATAAAGAATTTTGTTTGTATATTCCTACACATAAAATAGTAATTATAAAGAATTTTGTTTGTATATTTCTACACATAAAATGATAATTAATAAAAATTTAGTTTAAGTTTTCTCTTGGCTGTTTTTTTTTTTCATTCTTTAATTATATAAATTTTAAATCTTAAAAACCAATCTCAGTCAGATTTCTTCAAAACTAAATCTTTAGTTTACCCTTTTTTATGGCTCTTATGCTAATCGGTCATTAATTAAAAATTATTCAAAAGATTGAACATTTTAACAAAAATTCAAACGTAAAGAACATCCTCGCTGCAGTTTATGCGGTTCGATAAGGATTCAGTAAAAACAAATTAGAATACTAGATGTGTAAAAAAAAAAAAAAAAAATTATTTAAGAGAGACAGGAGCAAAAAAAAATGGTGCCCGTGCAATTCATTTGCTTTCGAATTTTAAAAATATGCAATACATATTTACTCGTTTAATTTTCTTTCAGAGCAAATGATGGCGGATAAATTTTTTTTTTTTTTTTTTTTTTAACTTCTCTTTAGTTTAATGCTAATTTTTATACTTTTCTTATCTCTTGTCGAATTTAAATTTTCAATAGTTCTTTTTTATTTTTTTTTTTCTCTCCTCTTTTACTCTCTCATATTTTCCGATGCTAAATTTTTCTTAAATTATTCGTTAGTGGATTTAAATAATTTTTTTTTTTTACTTCCACTACTCATTCCTTCTACATCTTTAAATATTCGAGAATCATTAAAAAAAAAAACATATACACACACATGCATGTATGTTGGTGTGTGTTCTTTTTTTCTCCCCACCTCCCCCCACATACATCGTATATATTAAACACTAAGTGTTTACCGAATAAAATTTTGAGTGGCGTTAGGTGGGGAGGGGGATGGAATCTCTGGTTTTTGAGATCTTTAAAAAAAAAAATGAGGAAGGTTAATTCTCTTTCACACGAAAGGCAGGATGGTAATTCTCTGGCTTCTTTTAAGCGTAAAAAATAGATTAGAATAATTCCACCCCACCCTATTCACTCTTAAAAAGGAAGTCCTACTTATGCTTGCGATTTTCTTTTAATATTTTTTCGTTCTGTGGCGATTTTTTTTTTAATCGCAGAGAAGAGAGGGAGGGAGGCATATTCGTTAGTTTCATGTGTGTGTTGGCAGAGAGTAGTGTGTGTGCACATTCTTTTCAGTCAGAAGCGAACCTGCTCTTTTCTGGAGACTTATAAAGTTAAAAGTTCAAGACTGTTGCCTTGATTAATTTTTATCGTTATTTTCATCTTGAAAGACAAGACGTTTACTTTTCTGCAGTGTGCTCTTTTTTTTCTTCTACCCCTGCTTTTTTTTCTGTTTGGTTATGTTAAGAAATTGAATTAGAATTTGGCTTCTAGACTTTGAAGGGCGTAGTTTATTTTCAGATGAAGTAAAACCTTGTTAAAAATTTTGTGTTTTGTCGATTAGTTTGCTTACTTGTGGCCTGCAAGTTCAAGGGCTTTTTTTTAAAAAGGTTTCTTTATAAACGAATGAAAATTAGCGTATGCCTTCCGTTGTTAAGCAGTTTTACTTTTAGGTGGTGGATACCTTTTTTCCCTCTCCCTTTCTCAGCTGCTGGCCTTGTGTCTTTCTTTCACCAGAGAGAAAGGTAAAACAGTTTAGGCATTCTGTTACATAGCTTAAGTTGTTAATTATATGCAACCTAATGATATGCATGTAATT
Organism: Caerostris darwini; assembly: GCA_021605075.1. NCBI lineage: Eukaryota > Metazoa > Arthropoda > Arachnida > Araneae > Araneidae > Caerostris > Caerostris darwini. The sequence continues at coordinate 257,791 of BPLQ01006766.1, forward strand.
AACAACTTTATGTAACTGAATGCCTAACATGAACATATACATGCACCCAATTTATAACATATGCCAATATATATATATCCGATATCAATTTACAATATATATACCCAATACCAATTTACAATATATTCCAATAAATATACCCAATACCAATTTACAATATATTGCAATAAATATACCCAATACCAATTTACAATATATTGCAATAAATATACCCAATACCAATTTACAATATATTGCAATAAATATACCCAATACCAATTTACAATATATTGCAATAAATATACCCAATACCAATTTACAATATATGCCAATAAATATACCCAATACCAATTTACAATATATGCCAATAAATATACCCAATACCAATTTACAATATATAATATATATATATACACCCAATACCAATTTACATATATATATATATATATATATACATATATACTCAATACCAATTTACAATATATATATAATCAATACCAATTTACAATATATACTAATATATATATACCCAATACCAATTTACAATATATATATATATAATCAATACCAATTTACAATATAAATACTCAATGCATACACAATTATATCTGTTAATTATATGTAACCCAATAACACATGTCATTTTAAATAAAAGAATTCTACAAACATATGATGTTCTTATATAATAGTTACATTATTCTTTTTTGCAAATTAAGCGTGAATAGTTCAGTTATTGTATAAAATATATTTAAATTAATTGTAGTGAAAGTTAAATATTGTTTATCTTTATTTTTAATTTTTATTTAATTTTTTATTATTTTACACACAGGCACCGTTCTTTATAAATTCGTAGTTTTTTCGCTTTATCCAAATACAATAAGACTAACGTTAAAAGCTTTGAAGAATGACAGTAGTGAATAGTGAGTTTTTTCGGAAACTATTTTCATTGGCATACATCTTTAAAGGCGGCATTAGGCTTAGTTCTTTGTTCTTGGAAGTGTCTCAGTTTTGAAATTTGCAATGTGGAGCGAGAATGTAACGAAAAACATTAACAGAATCTCGATTCGATTGCATATTTCACATTAATTTAAATTGAAAAAATGAACGACACAGCGACTCATTTCCAAAATATACATGCATAAAAAAAAAAAAAAAAAAAACATTCATAAAGATTTTTACTTGCGACACACACAAGTTTAAACAATTTAAACTTTTACTTAATGAGGTGTGCAATAGAAGGGGTAAAAGTGAACTAGAATAACCCTTAATGGCAAAAATTCCTCGTTTATCACATTGAAGACTGTATGCAGTGTAAAACATAACTAAAACCCGACATATTTTTTGTAAATATTTAATAAAAATTATAAAATACTGTGTACAAAAAGTGGTTAATATATTCCGTAATGGTTGGTATCTCTGCAAATGACATGAATTTCCGTTATCCGCCTACAAATTGCTAATAGAACTATTTTGTACTTTAAACTGAATTTTTTTTTTTTTTTTTTAATTTTGGTTCTTTAGATGACACAAATTTGACTAATTTCCTCCCCAAAGTCTTTTTGATCAAATCCTTTTCTTCCTTTTATTACTCTAATATGCTGTAGCTTCCACTCATTCTGTGGAACACCCGAGGTTATATTGCATTTAATTTGTATACGTTTCCTCCAAACTCGGTGCTTGAAAAACTTCATTAAGGATATTTCACGCAATAAAATATTGATAAAATGTTTCCTTCGTCAATTTTATTGAAATAATTTTTGCTTTTATTAATAATTATTAATAAATAATTTGTCTAAATAAAATAATTCTTTAAAATGAAAATAAAAGTAATAAAGTAGTAAAGTATAAAAGTGAGCAAAATACTCAAATACCCGTAGAAGCTGCTTTTGTTAGGCTTTTAAAACATTGTGAGATTTTCGATTATTAAACGAGAGGTTTCTATTTTTTTTATATTTGCTTCTATGAACTGACCTTGACATAAGATAAATATAAAATTAATTCTAGAGATCGTGAAGATATTCAACCTTAATGCGGCTCTCTTTATCTGCAGCAGTTTACTTAAACATAATCTCTTTGTTTGTTGTTAATTAATAATTGGTAAAACAGTTGTTAAGAACTTGTTAAGCCAATTTAAGGACAACTTTCTATTTCGTCACTTCAATATCCATTTGTTGACAAAACAAAACACAAAGAAGACAAAATCGAGAATTACATAATTTAATTTTGGCATTGATACAAAAGAGATCCACGATGGACTTTGTCCTTGCCGGAAGCTAAGAGTGTTAACTTCTTTGCCTGTCCTTGAGTCTTCTTTCTTACTTTCGTTTTTCTTTTAGTCCTTGGCATCTTAAATTTTTCTTAATGTTCCAAACACAATATTTTATGAGAGCTGTAGAAATTTCGTTCGAAACCAGTTTCATCCAGTTACGCTATCCCTGCAGTTATCAGTTTTCATAGCTGTTTTTTAAAAATATAAGAGCTATCTCTTTGAGATAAAAAGATACAGATTATCAACTGAAAATTTATTTTTTTTGTAACAAAATTGTTTATCATGTTGCTAAATTGTTCAAGTTATTTAGGTAGCATGATATAAATGAATAGTTTACCTAAATTTGATCATCGTTTTGACTTCCAAATATGTTCTCGCATCTGAGATATAACTAGCTGGTGGCCAATAGGCTAGCGCTCTGGCCTTTGGTACCACAGCCCACGTAAAACTGTAGGTCCCGGTCTAATTAGCTTAAAGTGTGCATAAAATGACCGTAGAGCTACAAACCAAACCTCTGCGAGATAAAAAGAAATCTTACCTACATCCTCCTTGAAAAAGAAACAGCATCAATTTTTTTTAGCGCTTTTTGAATTAAAACTGTGAAAATATTATTAATATTTCAATACGTATAATGGAAAGTACGAAGATTTTGTTCTGTATTTCTTTTAAATCTTCTAGTGGTGTCGCAAGAAATGTGAAAGCATAGATGACAGTAGTGATTATTCATTGATAACTCGGTGAAAGAAAGCACTGTAGTAAAAGTAAAAAAAAGACAGTATTTTTAGTCATAAAGGCTACCTTTAATTCGGTCAGAATACAGTAAGTTATTATCAAACAATGTCGGTATTGAAAAGTATTAAAAGTTATTGTTTTAGTGTTAACTCAATTGGTCCCTTGAAATTATATTGCTTAATAGGACAACATTTGGCAATTAAAGAAAATATAGAATTCAGAATAGGATGTTGTTAAAAGAATGGCCTGACGTGCTCATTATCAATCTTTTTTTTTTAAATCAGAGTAGGTGCATGGGTATTTTCCCTGGTAGCACAAATATGAGTTGGTTTCTTTTATAAGAAAAATGAGTATAAGGAGATAATTTATCTTCTTAAAGAATTATATTACAATGTAAAAGATGTAATATTCTTGTTCACATGAAAATGTCTCACCATTATTATATTTTTTTTCATTCTTAATGAATTTCTATTTTTTTGAGATTATACTAAAAAGGTAACTATTCAGAATACGATGCTGCTGATATGCTCAATATCAATCTGTTTTCTGCAATTAGACTAGCTGCATGGATATTTTAGCTGGTTCTTTATCATCTAGCACAAATATGAGTTGGTTTCTTTTTAAAAACGATATAAGAAGAAAGTATAGCTTCCTAGACAATTATATTAAATGAATGCAAAGTATATTAAGGAAAAAAAAAATGAAATATTCTTGTTCACATGAAAATATATCGCCTTTCATTAATTTTGTCATTCGTAATGAATTTCTATTATTTTGAGATCATACCGAAAAAGACATTCTGCTGACACGCATCCGAATCACGTGTATGACTTCATTGCCCCTTTTGCTGTGCTCAAAACTGAAATCACAGCAATTCCATTGGATAAGTGGAAGAAAAGAAATTCAGCTTTTCTTCAAGTAAATCTGCTGCGGCCCTCAAAACAATGGTGTGGAGGAATACTTAATAGAGTTAGCGCAAGGGAAAAAAGAATGCAAGCCTTCTTGGCCAAAAGAAAACAATGTTCGGATCTTATCTTAATGGATATTGCCTATCCACATCCCGTACTTTGATGTTGGATGCACAAGGAAAGGGGGGGAGATGTGGTAGCGATGCCCTCCTGGGTTGCGTGATGTAATAATATTTCGTGGAAGGCTTTTATTAAATTGGGTCGCTGTCAGGTAAAGCGCCACCGAACCTAGACGCAGGATCTTAATAAATTAATTCTGATTGCACTTTTAGCTCTTAAAAAGTTGCCACTTAGTTTAGCCGAGCGTTGGGGAATTAAGAAATTTTTAAGGAGTCAAGCGCCTAGTGTGAGAGAAGAAAAAGTTAGTTAAGAAAAAAAAAAAAATTAAAATTATTCACCAAAAAAAAGTTGTTTGTATTCTTTTTTAAAAAATGTGAACTGAATCTCTTTAATGGAGTTCTTGGGGGGGAAAAATTAAAAAATTCTTATCCCATGAGTTATTAATGAAATTTCTTCGAATTTTTTCAAACTTTTATTCATATATAATGTTGCGGAAAAGGGATACTTTGGTGTATGGATTTTCCTCGTCTGGATCTTTCCAATGCAAATTAATTTTAAAAAAAAAAATGGTTAAGTTTTAATAAAACTTGTACTTTTTTTATTTGTTAAAAGTTATAGTTTAGTTATTATGGATTATTACTGTCGAAATGTTTGTGTGCAAAATTCATTTATAATTTTTTAAAGAATTTAAAAATGGCTTATATATATTCTTTACTTGGCATTTGCGTTTTTTCGTAATATGATTGTTTTAAATCCCTAAATTGGATGAATATAAAATTAATCCAATTGAGCCTTTATAGATTAAAATTAAATGTTTAACATGACCAATTTATTCTGGAAATGATGTAGTTTTGGAATTTTAGGGATATACCTACGGAATTATGCACATACCTTATATAGGGAATGCATACATAGGGACAATTTTTAGGGATATCTTCACAAAATTAAAAAAAAAATAACATCAACGGACATCTTACTTTTAGGGGATAGTAGGGAATATTGTACTTTTAGTGCAAGTAATGCATGGTAAAGTTTATCTGTAAATTACCATAGATTTACTCTGTTAAAATTTTGTATAAATTACATCACATAATCAAATAATACTTTCCTTGAAAGATGAATGGAAACTGTATATGTATATAATTCTACAATTATATTCATTAATTCAATCAAATAATTCCTCGTAATTGTTAAAGCTGTTTTTAGAAATTTATTTCTACTGGTTTATAAATGTAATTCATAAATAGACTGGCTTTAAATTTCAAGTTTTTTGAAATTTAAGTTTAAATTAAATTCGAATCTTCTATTTATCTAGGGAATTTAACAATAATTTAATGGGCATTAAAGGGGGGAATAAAATAATACAATGTCATTATCCAGTGAATTTTTTTTTTTTTTACAAATTTACAATGTATTTTCTACAACAATTCGTTATTTTTTTTTATAAACATTTATTTGATAAGTGAAAACGATTCATAAAAAAAAGTTGGATAAATAACTGATTAACCGGATGCTCTCTTTGTCTGCAAGGAAGATCTCGTTTCTTTTAAGGCCATTTTCGAGGTCACACCAAAACAATTGTTGATGGTTAACCTCTAATTTCACTTTTGATGAATAGTTGGAACGGTATAACGCGTTAGGTTAAAGAACAAAAGAAGCAAAAAATTGGGTTAGTGTTTCTGCCTTGGATATATAATTTGCGATGCGCTTCGATGAACTTCGCCTCTGGCATAGCTAACAACAACTCATACTAGTTTGCGATACGTTTCAAAACTAGGAGGAAAAATATGCCTAATTCAGTTTCCTTGGATGCAAAATTGTTTTGGTCTAAAATGATGGTACTTAGAAGAAAGTAAGATATCTGTTTGTATGAAGAAAGAGATTTTATTTGTTCAGGATAGTAGGTGAAAAAAAAACATTTGAACTTTGAAAAAATTTATCCGCAGTTATTTTCTTTAAAGTAAGACAAGGAAAAAAATTTTTTTTTAATATATATGTTTATTTTTTTCAATCTTATGATGGCTTAATTTTTTTTTCTTCTAATGATGCCTTTTTTTATTATATTGTTCTTATTTTGTTTTATTACAATTTATTGCTTTATTTTTATTACTTTGTACATATATAATCTAAATAGACATTGGAAGAAAAAAAAATTCTTACGTTTCTGCTGTTGAAATTGGTTCAACTCAACATACCGATGAGGGATTTTGCTAATTTTTAGGGATACTTTTAAATAATTCCCTTTTTCTTGCTGAATAACAATTGCTTGAAATGATTTCCTTTTTCTTGCAGAATAATAATTGCTTGAAATAATTCTCTTATTGCATTATTATTTTTTTAAACTTGTTATTCATTACTTATTTTTCCTGATATCTTATTATTTCTGCTGGTGATGTGACTTAGACACGCCAACTTTTATCTTCGTGAAATTTTTAATAGAAAAATCATTTAGTGATGTAAAATAATCATTTAGTATTGTAATGTTAATTATATTGTTAATAACAGGTAATATAAATTATTTTAAAAATAATTTATATTTACTAATTGTAAAATAGATTGTAATTAAAAATATATCTTGTTCAGTTTAATACATTATTATATTATTAAAATTTTTCTTTATTTAAATTATTTTATAAAGGTCTTTTTAATAATTTTATAAAAAAATATACATAATACGTTTATAGTAAGTGAATAGCTTCAGACGTAAGAAGTTTCATAACTTTGATACCGTTTATGAAAAGGTGAAAATTAATAATTACAATTAATAGTTAACTTTATATTTTCTACATAGAGTTGACTGTTATAATGCTTTTGTTTCGAACTCTTTTATTTGCCTCACTAAACTATAATTTGCTCAAAACGGATCCGCTATGGTTGAAATTTTTTCTTCCCTAAACCATAAGGCATTTTAAATCTCCTACGAAAATTTATCAATTTTTCAAAAAAATGTTCCCTTTTCCCCTATCCTCCCGATCGACAACCTCCGCCTTTGTGTTATAAAACAAGACAAATATCGATCGCTGGCCCAACTTTTTCATAAATACCAAGCTTGGGGTGTGAATCACTACCAAAAAGCTTGCATAAAGAGATTTTTAATTCTTCCCCCCTGCCCCTTCTTGCACAGGCAACACTCGATACACACACCCCTCTAGGAAAAAAGAACTTTTTTTCTCTCTCCAGTCGGAAACAGCAGCAGCCTGACGTCACTTTTTGCCACACACTGCGAGCCAGATAAAACGAAGCATAAAAAGGGCCTCGAGTCCTGTCCATACAGTATCGCACATCCACACACACACACTACACTGCCCTGTTGTAATCCTTTTTGCTCCGTCCTCTCTGGCGCATCTGCTGTTATGCGGCACGCGCGCTTTTGAATAATGAACTAAGAAAAGAGAGAACGCCCCGGCCGACCTATGCATCATTCATGGCCGGTGCTGCAACAGCGGCGGCGGAGGGTCGTTGAATAATCCAGCGTAGCAGCCCTCTCGCAATTAAAGCGCCCCAAAAAATCGATGCCCCGTGAGAGAGAGAGAGAGTGTGAGAGGTTTTTCCACATTCTGTACTCCTCCTTTTCCTTTACCAGATAAGAACTGGCAGTTTCCGCCGGTGGGCTGCCATTCATTGACTAATTATGAGTTCGGCCACTGGCGGATATGTGGGGCCTCTCTCTGTCTCTCCAGTACTGAGCCAGTAAGAGGATTTTTCGCCATTGCTGTGTTGTCTCTCCTTCATGAAATATTTACTTCTTTGCAAATTCGATGCACAAGTTTTTCCGTTATTATTAGTTACTTAGGGTTTCCCTTTTTTTTATTAGCAGTTTTTAATTTTGGGATCTTGAATTATGTAATTCTTTGGCTGTAATCGTTTAAACACCCATTTTCTGTTGGTATAATGAGTAAAGTAATTCTGAAGTTAAGTTCTTGAAGTTAAAATTTACTCTTCCCTACATTCTATTGTGTAATTAGTATAAATGCGGTAATGAGTAAACTCACTAGTTATTTCTGGAAGAAATATTTTGAGAAAAACTTGTAATGCTGTAAACTTGAAGGGTTAATTGGTGAAAAATATACAATGGGGAACCGTATAAATTATTTAAAGAAAACGGTATTAAGTGTAAAAATGAATCGCATAGTTTATTTTTGGATTCTTAGTTATATCTTCTGTGTGAATATATCATCCTTTGCTAGCTGATGGGAACCACACCTTAATAAAGATGAGTTTTACCACATTCTGTACTGCTTTACTTCCTCCTTTTCCTTTACCAGATAAGAACTGGCAGTTTCCGTCGGTGGACTGCCATTCATTGACTAATTATGAGTTCGGCTACTGGCGGATATGTGGGGCCTCTCTCTCCAGTACTGAGCCAGTAGAGGATTTTTCGCCATTGCTGTGTTGTCTCCTTCATGAAATATTTACTTCTCTTGAAATTCGATGCACAAGTTTTTCTCTTATTAGTTATTTAGGATTTGCTTTTTTTTTATTAGCAGTTTTTAATTTTAAGATTTTGAATTATGTAATTCTTTTGACTGTAACCGTTTTCTACGAGTATAATGAGTGAAGCTGTTTTTGGAACCCTTGGAACCCTTCTTTTTTTGGAAGTTAAAATTCACTCTTTCCCTACATTCTATGTATTTGTGCAATTAGTATAAGGGAAGTGATGAGTAAACTCGCTAGTTATTTTTGGAAGAAATATTTTGAGACAAACTTTTAATATTGTAAACTCGAAGGGTAATGGGCGAAAAAGATGCAATGGGGAATCTTATAAATTTAAAAAAAACAGTATTATTAAGTGTAAAAAGGAATCGCATAGTGTTATTTGTGAATCGGTGGTCATATTTGACGTGTGATTACATCCTCTTTTGTTAGATGATTTGGAACCAGACCTTAATAAAGATCAAAACTTTAAATAGATCGACTACATTTATTTATAAGGCTTCAAAGATATAATAAGTACTAATTAAAGAACTTTATGCAAACATACAACGAAATAGTGAATAATCTTGAGGAAGCCATAACACTCTTGGATATTTACCAAAAAAATAAAAAATGTAAAATATAAGAGATCATCTTTAATGGTTGTAAATGTTACAAGTTGATGCAATGTTGACGTTTGCCGTTGTATAATTTTATCGAACGGCAAAAATTATGAGGGAGAAAGATCAAATAAGTCAACGCCAACACATTATTAGAGCCGTTCAAACAAGTCTGGTTGTGTACTATAAAAAGTTTAATCTGGATGGGAAAAACCGAATTGCAGTCTGAATAAATTTTCAGACACATTAAATACATTTTTTCTATATCGACATAGGTTTGGTTTGTTGCTCTAAGGTCATTTTTTTTACACATTTTTAGGCTAATTAGACCGGGACCTACAGTTTAACGTGGATTACAAACCACTAGCAAACATTCATCCCACCGCCAGGATTCGCAGCTGAAGCCTGTGGTACCAAAAGCCAGAGTGCTAGCCAATTGGCCATTTGGCCGCCTACATCTACGTAGAACACTAAAAATAATATATATATCTTATGAAGAGTATACTTCAACATCCTTATAGAAATTAAACAGTATGGGTGGAATTTCAATCCTATGTTAGTATCTCCTGAATAGAATATTTAGCCAAAGCCATCTAATATTGTGACTTTTTTAATTTAATAATTTCTTGTAGAAATTCGATTTTACCTGAACTTTGGAAATACTACTATTTAGTCGCATCTTAATAAAAAATACATCGAGATGAATTAGGATAAAATTGTGTTTTCACTTAGTATGTTTTACACAATGCATTGTAGTTCCTAACAATTTACTTAACATATCCTAATCAAATTAGATAAACACATGCCACTTATACATATTTCTCTGTTATTACATATTATTTTAAAAACTGTCGTTTAATAACTCGAGATGTCGCAATATCATATTACGTATCAAACGGCCTCCATAATACGGTTATTAAATATTCGTTAAATTGGCTTCGTTTCCGCGGAAATACTTCTGGAACTAATCGGTTCGTTAGGATTCGAAGCGGATGATGATGACGGCGAATTTTCAAACAACTGGCGGATGTGGTAGTTAGCGTTAGTCTGCTATTTTGTCACGCCTAACAACGTACGAGAAAGGCTTTTGTTTCCTCTCCATAGCACTTAGAAAACAGCTGATGAGCGTTTCATTTCCATACATCTAAATATAATTTTGCCCAATCTTTTTTTCATTCGTGGTTTGTGGTTGAGTGTGTTTTTTTCTCTATCAGAAATATCCATTCTATGAAAAAAAAACAACCCCCTGGAAAGCTTTTGCTTTTAATGATAATACTGTACGCTGTCGTGATCCACTAATTTTCCTTAGGCGAGGTTCGCTTCTCTTTCCCTACCCACATAACGTGCTATAATATTACCAGGCCAATGATTGTTGTTATGAGTAATGTAGTATGTAGTTTCTTTGGATTGTAGATATCGCTCGATTTGGGCTGAAATATTGCACAGCGTTGTTGTAAAGTTGTGGTTTAAAATAGTGGGTGATTCAAAAGAATTCCGTACAAAAGGATCTCAAGCCAACACATTATTAGGGCCGTTCGAATAAGTCTGGTTGCTTACTATAAAAAGTTTAATGAGAGTTGGGAAAAACCGAATTGCAGTCTGAATAAATTTTCAGACACATTAAGTGTATTTTTTTAACAAAAGAATTTCACTGTGGGTAAGAAATTTCCAGTCCCCTGACGCACAAAAAAATGACAATGAAATCTTTATTGAAATTGTTAATATTATATATTGTAAACCATATCGAGTTGCTTGCTTTGATTTCTTCAGCATTTTTTTTTTTTAATCTGAGAATTAGATTATAACCTACATTAGAGCAGGAAAAAAAAAAAAAAAAATTTAATAATAATGTTTAAATGTTAATAATAATAAATAATGTTTGTAATTTTTAATTCATGCAATTTTAAATATAAAATAAATTTATTTTAAATAATTATTCAATAAGTTCATTAGTAACTTCATAAAAAAAAATACATAAATTGAAATTCATGTTTAAATTTTTAATTTTTTTTGTCGATAATTATTAAATTTTAATACGTACAGCTGATTCAATAAAGTTGCATTAGTAAGTTTTAAAACTTTTTTCAAATTTTACAAAATAAAAAACAATTTGAAGAAAAAAATATATTAGATTTCATTTTTATCATATTTCATTAAAAAAAAATTACATAAATTTGAACTATCCAATTTTTTTGTCAATAATTATTAAATTTAATACGTACAAACTGACAAAGGGATTAAAGTACGTCAATATTTGACACGAAATTTCCTGACACTCCTACCGTTGGGTCACAGGCCCCGTGTCATTTGTGGAACTCCCCCCTCCCTTTGCTATCGATCCGGCGTTGGAAGGCAGAGAGCCTTATATCCGGGAGACAGGTGGCTAGTCAGCGACCCTAGCGCCGCGAGGTCACACACCGCTCCCCGCCTCCCAAGGTCACGAGACCTCCTCGGATAGACAGAAGAGGAGAAACCAAAACAAAAAACAAAACGCATCCTTATTTGGGACAACTTGGCGATGTTTTCCCCCTTTTTCTTTTTTTCTTTTTCTTTTCTGGATGCGTTTTGTTTCTTGTTTTAATGCTAACGTGATAGAAAGTGCAAGTCGTTTTTCCACTTGGCCGATTTTTACCTGTTTAGGCGAGAGTCATAAATATTGTATGGAATCAGTTGATGACCTCTTCATTATCGAACTTGGTTATATATATATATATCATGTGGATGTAGTTTTTAAGAATTTGGTGGAAGGTTTTTTAAGGCATTTTTTAATTGGAAATTATTTGCGTTTTGTTTTCATTCATTGTAAAATATGATCTCTTTAATTGCTCAAATCAAATGTGGGCAGCTAAAATATAATATGTTTATTTCAACAAAGTGCTATTAATCCATTTATTCATGTATTTGGATATTTAAGATTTGAACTTTGCTTTGGAATCAAATTTCTGAGATTAGCTGTATACAATATATTTTTTTTTCTTTCTAATGCAGCTGGCAAACACTTAGACAGCTTGGTCTGGGATACCTTAAGGCAAAACGCTGCACAGATGTTACTCACTTTTCATTACCCAGGGGGCGCGTGTAATTTGAAGATAAGCCACGGACACGGAGTAACAATGCCCCCGCAATGCTCTACGATCCTATTAGACCGGGACCTACGGTTTAATGTGGATTCCGAACCACTACAAACATCCCTGGCACCGCCGGGACTCGAACCCGAAACCTGTGGTACCGAGCGCCAGAACTCTAGCCACTCGGCCATTCACTGTATACAATATATTGTATTGAACAATAATTCAACAACATCAATATCAAATTGGACGTATACCATGCAAAAAAGTGGCTTTATATAAAGGGTAAAAGATTTCATTTTATTTTTTAAATAACATCTTGGCTCTTTTATGTAGTACTTTTCAACATTATTACAATAGTTAGAATTTTAAAAGAATTAGAAAAAATAAACTAATATTTCATTGGATACACTTTTTTTTCAGATTTTTCCATTTAGATAGTTAGATTTGAAATTTACATTTCATTCAGTCAATTGAATTTTATTGTAAGCATTTAGGAGTAACCAATGAAAAAACATTTAAACACTATGGGATATTTCAATAAATAATTTTTAAATGTTGGATAGTAAGTAGGCTTTGTTGTCAAATACTATAACTGAATATTTTAAAATGTAAAGCATGTTTTTTTTTTTATTGTAATAATAATGAAAAACAAGATTTTTTTTCCAGAATTTGAGCTATGGTTCGAAAGTTAAACAAACTGTATTTTGAGCAATGCAAGTATTAAAAATACCGCATTCTACAGCTTTGTGAAAAATGAGTGTGTTTGTTTTTTCTGCATGCAGAGTTAGAAAAGCGCTGCGCTATTAAAACACAAGGTTCGGTGCTGGGCGTCGTCTAGCTTTTATAAGAATACAAGGCGATTGCTCGAAACTTTCCTAGGAAAAAAGGGGTGAGCGAAAAAAAGTGTAGTGCAGACTGTTTTCAGTATATATGAGTAAACGCTATCCATCCTACGCAAATAGTTGGCAGACAGTTATCCTAAAATATACCAGCTGTTCTGAGCGCAACGCCTAATGCGGTAGACGACACGGCGCCACCACTACCCTTAGCAGTACACTAATAGTACAAACCAACTATTCCGTTCACCTTTCTTTTTATTCACCTCGCTTTTTACTATTTGCTTTTAAAAATTAAATAACCAGCTTTTCTTTAATATACTACAATTATTATAAAGAATTATTATGTATTGCTGTTACTTAAAACAATTAAATTTGCTTTAAAATTTTGATTAAATTTATTATCTAATACAGCCTTTTATCTTTTATGTTGATTTAATTATACTTAGAAAGTTTTATTTATTTGTCAATATTAATTATTTTAGTAAAATTCACACTTTCAATGTTATTCGGTTACAGTTGGAAATATCACACAGAAAATTCTTACTGCTGTTCAAAATATCAGTATAGATTTTGTTTTTTAGTTATTTTGTTATAATTTTAGAACTTTACAATTTTAATATTTGATTAATGTTAAAACACAATTTCTTCAGTAGAACAATAACTTCGATAATTGTTTGCAATACTTATTTACATTACTTTACTGCAATACTACTTTAATAGATGTATGCTGTTAACTGGTATTATATTAAATACTAATCATTTCAATCATAATATATAATTGACAACTAGAATAATGAGAAGAAATCGTTATTTAATAGTTTTATTTGGTGCATTTTTTTAACTGAATTATTGGACTTTTTCATTTACACATTGATAGGAACTATATCACAACAATTTTAAGCAATATTTGTTAATATAACTGTCTCTGGATTGCTTATTTTTATAGAAAATAGGAGAGGAGAAAATTATTTAATAGAAGAATAGAATTTAATGTATTTCTGGCTTAATTATTGTTATATCTTTCTTATTAAATGCATTTCGTCGTTAAAATATATTATGTGTGCCTTCTTTGAAGCATCACACACAGATTTATTTATTTTATTTTTCTTCATCTCTCTAAATAAAATGACCAAAATCTGTAATAAATGCCCAATTAAGATTTATATTATTTATCGTAAATACGATATAGATCATGTCTATTACAAAATTAATTTTCTTGATTTAGATTTTAGATATTAATGTTATAAAATAGCTTTATTTAGCATATTGTTGTTTGCAAACCATTCTTCTACCACGAATCTATTTTCAACAGATGCATGCGTGTACTTTCATTAAATTACATGTAATGAATGTTTAAACATGTAAAGTTTGAAAGAAAAAAAATTTAATTATATTTTGTTTGGGGCATGTGGTCTCCTGGACATTGACCTAAAACAACATTTAGAAATATTGCTGTTTAATTCTGGATTATGTGAACTAAATAAGTTTTGGGAACATTCGTTTTTATAAGTTTCAACTTTAAAAAGTTATACATCATTTCCTTATTCACATACTTTGCAGCATTCTAATCTAAGTGTGGAATAGTCGCATATTTTATCTCTGTTACTGCAATTAAAAAAAAATCTGTTATTTTAAGCTGCCCAACTTACTTCAAAATTGATAAGCTGTTTACCATCATCGTGTTTAAAAAATTATATTTAAAATTTAAAAATAAAAAAAAAAAAATTGCTCGTGAAGCGTTCGTAGATAAACTTCCAATCTTTGAATTCTTTTTCATACACTCTTATTTTATCCATCCCAGTTATCGCTTTAAAAGCAATAACGCAGATTTATTTATTCATGTAGTATAAGAAAAACTGTAAGCCTCATGTTTTTCCTCCTTTATTTCAGAAAGCATAAACAAGTAGTCAGCAAGAATTTTGAACAAGTTTTTGAAGGAAGGAAATAATAAATAAAATAATAATAAAAAATGTCCTCTTTGCATTAGCTGGCCACTTATCCTTTTCTATTTTGATGTTTATTATTATCAAAGCTGTGATTACACCGGGGGCTATTACTTCGTAATCAGATGCTGGAATATTTTTCTATGGTTCGCCTTGTTTCTTCACTTGGCGCATACATATACTCCACCCTCCACCAAATTTAAAAAAACTGGTTGTTTTTCTGGCGACTTATTTGAAATGCGCGGCGTTTACCGAACTGTTGTTACATTGCTATTTAACCCAGGCCTGGGGTGCTGCAGAAAACAGCAGAGTAAAAATACTCGCCAAGATAACTGTGGCTACCCCGAGGACAAGCATCCAACCAGTTTTTATCCAAAACTGCAAACTGCTTCAGGTTCCCTTATATGTAGAGCATAAAATCTATTGAGGCGGAGTGCTCATTTTGCTAGGCCCGTATAAAAAGCATTAATCCTGTCGTCTGAAAAGGAATATTTGGAAGGACGTGCAGGGGGAGGGGTCGGCTTGGAATTCTTTTGTGGTAACAGTTATTCTTTTCGTTCCTTCTGCCACACAGGGGCTGTTCTTGTAGCAGTTCTTTTTCTTTTGCATTTCCCACACCTGTGATGAAGTGGATGTTCCTCCGATGTGTCGATATAAGGGAATGGGGATTCGTTACTAAAGAATAGTTGAGCGATTTATTAGGCTTTGCTCTGTAGATACGCTTTTTTTTTTTTTCTTTCGATGTTCTTTGTATATCTTGTTTGGAATACTTTATTTTCGACTCTGTATATCGTGTAACATTTGCGTATGATCAATGTAATGCCATTTATTACAAATACAATACATTAGTTTAGACAAATGAACTCCTGGATTTTTGGTTCGAAAATCACACTGACCGTTTAGAAATATGGCTAGAAGTTTTTTTAGCTATTTATAAATACGGCTAGAAGTTTTTTTAGCTGTTTATGAATATGGCTGGAAGTTTTTTTTAGCTCTTTATAAATATGACTTAGAATTTATTATTTTATATTTATTATTAATTTCTTTATTATTTATTAATTCTTAACCATATCAGAAATATTGATGCATAGGTGCGGTTAAATTTTTTAAAGTTAAAATTATATTAATTAAAAAAATTTTTTTTGGAAACTATTTACTACAGAATCTCAAACTCAGAAGTCTTCGTAAATAGGTTAGAATAATTGCTTATGTTACTGCTTATAATAATTTATCAATGTAATTAAAGTCTTTTATTGCAAATAAATTACATTAGTTTAGACAAATGAACTCCTAGACTTTTACTTCGATATCTTTGTATTAAAAATTAAAGGATACTTTGGAAGATTTTCTTGCCAAAACGATTTTATTTCGAATATAGATGAGGATTGCAACGATGTTATTTTCTCAGATGTTTTAAATAAAGTTCCTGTAGTTAAAAATATATTTAGTGTTTCGTGTAGATATCATATTTTGGAAATGTCATGAGCTATTGTATATCTTGTTTAAAATACTGACTTTCGACTTTGTATGTCCTGTAATATTTGTGTATGCTGTAATGTCATCTTTGTAATAAAAATTAACGGATACCTCAAAAGATTTTCTCTCCAAAACGATTTTATTTCGAATTGCAACGATATTGTTTCCTCAGATCTTTTAAGTAGAGTTCCTTTAGTTAAAAATACATGTTAAGTGTTTTGTGTGGATCTGATCATATCTTGGAAATGACATGAGTTACAAAAGATGTCTGTAAGAGATAAGGAGTTTCCTTGTATTGTTATAATGTGAAGAGGAATAAATTCAAAAATAAACCCCAGAATTTTGTATTTTCACAACCTAGAATTATTCTTTTGTCAATTTATTTTAAGAGGAGCAGATAAAAAACATTACATGACATACAGTATATTAACTATTATTATTTTAATCATAGTCGTAGTTGCTTTTGTCAAGTGCGATTTTAAATTACATAATTGTTACTCTATTGTTAAATATTGTTGAGGATTTACTTACTGAAGCCTAAAGTTTAACATCATTGAAATATTTATACATTAAATTTGTGACTGGCATTCGAATTTCAAAACCTTTTCAACATAAATAAAAATTAATAACCGTCGAGAAATTTGCATTTAAAATCATCTTATGTGACTGTTATTTAACTTCTACCAATGAGTAATAAACTACATTAAAAAATCATTTGTTAATAAGCAAACAACGCCATAATTATAGAATGCTTACAAAAGAAAGCCTATTTTGTCTTATTTTCTTATTTAAATTATATTTACTGTGTAATCAGTAAATAAGTTTCTGATTATTGCACTTTTTGTTATATATTTCATTTTTATTTGACAAGGTAAAAAAAATATTTATTCATTATTATTTTTTTATTTAAAAATTGATGCAGCTCATTAGAATTCTATAATATTACTATTTATTTGTGAATTGTTATATGATTAAATAAACTTTTTAAGGTCACATATATTTTCCTTATACGATAAAAAGAAAATGCTAGAATAGGAAATATGCTTTGACGAAAGCTATATAGTATATTATAAACAAATTAGCTGTTTAATTTAATTCACAGTTGCAAACAATTTTGAATTTTCACTGTGCGTTTGTTCTTTTTGAATAGATAATTTAGATATAAATTTTAGAACTCTTTTGTTGGCGAGGAAAAAAAGTTCTTGCAAGTTGTTACAAATTAGTTCTTTCAATGAAAAGCAATTCGATTTTTTAAAATGATTCGTGATAAAGTAGCTTTTTTATTGTTGAACTTTTTATGGGTATTTTTTCATCGTTTTTATCGATAGATTGCTAATTTTTTTTCTCCCTAAATGGATAATGAATTCTATAATTAAGCAATGAATAGAATTAAATATTTTTTTAGGTTTATAAAAATTTTATTTTTAAAGATCTTCAATTTTTTAGGTCTTTTATTAGCATTCATTCCATTCATATCTTTTAATTTAAATATTTTAACTTTTAGATTATTTCTTGACTGATTAATAAAAGGTAAAATGGAATATGGTTGCTAATTTTAATATTTTTTTTTATAAATAAATTTATCTCTACTTCTTTTGCAAGAAACTGTTGAATTATTTTATTTAATAAATTAGTGTATCGTTAATGAAAATTGCATAGCAAAATCATAGCATTTTTAACAAAATCTTATTTAATCGTCAATTATTTCTATTGAATAATTCTAAACTGATATTTTTTTTTTCTTTCAATTCTTTGTATTAGCTCACACTCTCCCTATATATATCTTGTTCAAAATTTCAATCGTTCATAAAATACTTTTTATTCCACCACTCAAGTTCAAATACATTTTTTTTTAACTTGTAGTGGATGACACTGGATGTTAATACAGTTTTTTCAAATATTAATTCAGTAATTAAATTTAATTAATTAATTAAATTTTTTTTTAGATTTAAGTTGCATATATCTACCAATAGATGGTGCCGGATAAACGTAAAAAACGAATGAAAATTATTTATAAAGGACTTACTGCAATATAGTGAAAAAAAAGTAGGAATTGATTTAAAAAAAAAAATTATATTACTTGTTTAATATATGATTAAAATGCTCAAAAATTTAAACTATATTCTCCAAAAACATCGTTCATGTCTCGCTATATATTTTCTGCATTACGTAGCTTGTTTATTCTTCCCTATGCATTTTCTAAATAAATTTGAGAACATCCATCCTGTTTTTCATCTTCGTTCCAATCATCCAGTAAATTGAAAAGCAAACCAGTTTCGCTTATTGAAGTATTTCCTTCCATTTCATGAAGAAAAATTCTCTGAAACACACTTGGAAAAAAAAAAAAAAATAAAAATAGAAGCTCTTGGACAAATTGAACGCCGTGTCCCTTTGTTATATGTGTGCGAAAAACTTGTCGAATGACGAGTTCGTCCTTTCCATTTTTCAAAAGAACCGGGAGTTCCAAAAATACGAGAGTCCTACATCCCATGCTCAAAGTGTGCGCAGGTGATGTATGCACAGTGAGTGTGCACTCTCCCTCATGAGAGGTGGATGAGCTGTGCAGAACCTCTAGGGGTGTGCGGGCCGTAGAAGTGTTTGCCTAGCCTACCCTTTGTAAACCTTACCCCGAGTATGGGGGCTGTATACGAATTATTGATTTTAGTTGTGATTTGCATTGTGAGATTTCGTTTGTAAAAATTTGTTATAAATTTTTTATTTAGATGTCTGCAAATGCAGTATATCTTTTTATTATTTATTATTTTTAAAAAAAATTTTTATCGTTTAATTTAGACGATAAATTATTAAAATTATTATTATTAATTTATTTTCTTATTAAATTAATTATTATTTAATTGTTTTATTATATTGTTTCGATTTAGACTATAAATTATTTTCTTACATTGTTTCATAAAACATATATTGCTAAATTTAATATCTAACATAGCATTAAAAATAGAATTTGCTGTGATTTTCAGAAAAAGCCACTAAAGAGAATACGAAGATTATTATGTCCAATCCTTGTAAAGATATTATTTTCTAGGTTATAAAATATTGGATTATATTATTAAATGTTTTACTAATTCATTTTTTTTTTTTATAAAAATATTTTTTCAAATTCTCATTTATGGAGTATTAAATTTCTTTCAGAAGTTATGTTATTTAGTAAAATATTATTCGATTTGGTTTGGTTTGTCACCCTACGGTTATTTTGTGCACACTTTGGGCTAGTTAGACCGAGACCTACAGTTTAACGGGAACTCACAAACATCCATGCCACAGCCAGGATTCGAATCTGAAGCCTATGATACCAAAAGCCAGAGCGCTAACCAATTGGCCATCAGGCCGCAAAATGTAATTCTGACGTAAATAATTTTATTTCTGATTATCGTGAAGGAAGTTGTGCCTTATCATTATCCACATATATCCTTTTTGTTACTAAAACCAATAAAAGTATTTCATTAATCTTTGATAATTGATGTTATTTAACATTTCATATTATTACTTGGTAAAAAGCAAGGTAGAAAAATAGATTTTATTTTAAAATAATTTCTTATTATATATGTCTTGTGAAGTCGGTGTAATATTCATAAATATTATCTGATTACACGAAGTATATAACGCACGAATAAAGAGTGATTAAAAATTTTCTGCACCTTAAAAAAACAATTATGCAGTTAATGTATGACCACCAGCAATCTGTCTATGGGAAGCGGGTAATCTAATAACGATTCGTATATTTTGTATACATCACATGGTCCCTCATCCTTTTAACATCTGCAATGGATCTTTTCTGCCTTAATCTTTTCTTGTCCAGGTGCGCGTTTGTATTTATTTTCTTCTGATCCTTGTTGAAATAAATGTATTTTCTGATGGCGGTTGAACTACCAGAAGATGGCTATTAAGTTATTTTGTCGATATCGAGCGTTTTTAGACATAGGAACATATATTTTTTTTATTCCTAGAAATTACATTGTAAGAATGAATCGTTATATTTCAGCATTATTGTGCAGATTGGGGAATGATGCCATAATTCTATTGTGTCTTACGTTGCTTTATCCTACTATTGTTTATATTGTTACTCGACGAATTTGTTGCTAATGGATAACGGGGGAAAAAAAAAATCTGATTACATAGAAATTGGAAAGTTTTTCCTTCTTCCCTGTTAATTTCTGTTGCAAAACCATCAGTGTAAGTTAAAAAATTGAAAATAAAATTTACATAGTTTAAGTCATACTGTTAATAAAATGAATATCCGTAATATTACATATTATCCCCCCTCTAGTTTTCAAATACTATGTCCTTGTTTTTTCAAAAGTATTATGATATTAATATACTTAATTTCTTAACATTTTTCGTTTTTCCGTGTCGAATTCTTTTGTTGAAAATATGGAACCTTAACAAATGAGATTCCATTGCCAATCTTCCAATTGTTGGTCAGTCATTTTATTTAATGGTTCTCAATGAATATTGTGCCCTTGTTAGCAATATTAATGCACTTAATTCCATCTTAAATGCTTCATTCTTCCCTGCGCAATCCTTTTGTCGGTTCAAGCAATCCTTTTGTCTTTGCAAGCACCAAATCTTTAATTTTTTGGACGTCAGCTTCGTCGGTTGAGGTTGATGGTCGACCAGAGGGCTCTTCGTCTTTAACGCGTTCTCTGCCTTCTTTGAACTGTTTATACTACTTGTAAACATTTCTTTTCGATACAGGAATGCTCACCGAATGCCTTCAGCAACATTCTATACGTTTCCGCAAACAAAATTTAATGCAAGTTGTTTGCTCAATTAATTCAGATATTTCCAAAATCGCCGGAATCAGTTTTAGCGTCTCACAAAGCCAAGCCTAACTCAAACACTAATGAATATTTTGACGTCAAATTTCACACAAATGTCAAGGACAGTATCAGCAACCTAAAAAAGAAATAAAATTGAAATTCCATAACCCCCGGGAATTTTAAATTGAAAATTGGTCTTATTTTTTAGACACAGTAGTATTTCATTTTTCTTTGTCGAATTCTTTTGTTGAAACTATGGAACCTGCACAAATGGCATTTCATTGCAATCGTCTTGTAGGTTGGGCATTTTATTTAATAGCTTCTCAATGAATATTGTGCCCTTGTTAGCAATAATAATGCACTTAATTCCATCTTAAATGCTTCATTCTTCCCTGCGCAATCCTTTTGTCGGTTCTATTGAACCTAAAGATAGGATTCCTTGTGTTTTTGTGATCTCCGCTGATAGGTTTTAGGCATATTACTTAATGTATAATTTTAACTGCTTGATTTCCTGCTATGTACGTTCTGTCATGCATTTTAGTTTTACATGAGAAAAGTACATCGAGTTAGGACTTTCTTAGTGATTTTTCGAGGCTCTGAAGCAGTGATTCTCACATTATGCTCTCATTATCCGCGGGCTGTTATTTCTCGAAGATCTGGGAAAAAGTTTCCTTTTTTGCTTCTGGAATGCAGAACCTATCTTTATAAAGGAATGCTGCTAATGTCGATTTCGAATTTTTCCGAAGTAGATAGATGGCATCTCTTTTTTTGATCGTTTTTTTTTGCGTGAAGACAAGACAGATTATGTATTTTTTTTCTTGCGCACAAATACCTTTAAAATTGCGTTCCTAGATTTTTTAAAATAAGTTACTATAGATAAATCTCTTTAAATCATAAGTGAGGATATTAAATAAAAACATAATAGTAACTGAAATCATAATAATAACGAAATTGAAGATATTATCATAATATTTTAAGTTTAAGTATTCTTTTATAAATTTCTACCAGTAATACTTTTTTGACAGACTTTGTTAGCGTTGTGTCTCCCTTTGAAATTCATAGGTGAGAATATTAAATAAAAAAATCTCTGTTAATAATGAGATTGAAATGTACATTAAATTTCCTGTAGTGCTGATAAAGTTGGCTTTCTGCATGCAAAAATTTAATTCACTATTTTAATGGATAAGATGGCAATTACAATTGTACACGTTCAAAATAAATATATCCGTGTTTAATTATTATTTTTTAAAATTTTTATCTGCTTTATTTCGATATGGGTCTCCTTTGTAATTTAAATGCGGCCAGTTGGCTAGCACTGTGGCTTTGGTACCACAGGTTTCAGGTTCGAATTCTGGCAGTGGCATGGATGTTTGTTAGTGGTTCGGAATCCACATTAAACTGTAGATCCCGGTCAAATTAGCCCAAAGTGTACGCAAAATGACCAAAGAACGACAAACCAAACCAAATCAAATTTGTAATTTAAAACTACAGTTAATTTTAGTTCACATATTTGTTCAAACATGGATTGCGAAACAGTCCCAATTAATTACATATCTTGAATAAGTGCTAGAAATTTTAACCTTTTGTGGTTTACCAAAAATAAAATGCATTGCAGATTACACTCCTGCACTAATTAATTTATATGGACACACCTTCTTTATTATGATAATATCTTTAATTTAAATATTCTTTTTATAAATTTCTACTCGTAATACTTTTTTGACAGACTTTGTTAGTTTTGTGTACACATCCAGTTGCTGTCCTATTTTGTATCTATTAAACAAAGATTCATTTAAATGAAACATATTTTTGTTTTATATATTTTGTTTCTTAAAAATATATTTTGTTTTCAAAGCATTTTTGAACACACACACATAATGAATCGGCTGGCTATATATATAGCCAGCCGATTCATCATGCATATGGCATAGCCGATTATATGGTATAGCCGATTCATTATTCATACATATTATATACATATGGCATATTCATAATTAAGCATATTTTTTTCGACCATTGAAAATAAAAATGGCTTTCCTATAATTATTTTCTTTCATTATTTGATGTTCTATAACTTAACAGAACAGTAAATTTTATTAATCTAATTTATTAAAATCAATTTATTGTTTTATTATTTATAGCTGCTTTATCTACCATATTGTTTAACAAAGAACTGATTTATTAAATTTGTATTATAAAAATAGCTCGAATCCCCCCTCCCTATTAAGCATCCAAGAGTCTGAACCGAACCTGAGATTTTGCCATTCTGAAGCCCTTCCTTTTAATGAACCGTTCATTTATTAATAAAGCAGAACAGGGCAGGAAGACCATTATAAGACTCTACCTTCTTTTCAGATGGGGCCGTTAATTAAATTCCTTGAATTTCTTAAGTTGTATGTCGTTTAAAACTTCCCAGTTAGCGCTGAAATTATTTTACTTCAATGCGACCCATTGCATTCCCCTTCTCATTTTGCTCTGTTGGTCTACATGCTAGTTGCAGTGCTATTAGTACTAAATTTATATTTATTTTTTTAATGTTTTGTTTTTATCTATAAGCATTTATTTTAATCAGAAAGCAGATTTTCAGATGTAAAAATCTGTTAATTCATTTAAATGAATGAAAATCAATGGATTTGAATTTAAATTCTGAGGTAATGAGGTTATTTGTGTAAGATTTATTCAATTCCTATTATTAGTTCACACTCTCCCTACATATATCTTGTTCAAATTTTCAATCGTTAATAAAATACTTTTTATTCATCCACTAAACTTCAAATACATTTTTTTTAATCTTGTAGTGGATGACGCTTGATGTTAATACAGTTTTTTCAAATATTAATTCAGTAATTTAATCTAATTATTTTTAGTTTGATATGGGAGAAAATTTTTTTTTAGATATTTAGCTAGAAATAAATTTAGGAATAAATACCGTCAGTGGCGAAGCGTGCAGATCGCTGGAAAAAGATTGTTTTTCAGATTCTTTTTTCATTCTGGGTTCCAGTCTGAGCTAAAGAGGGAGCAAAATGGAAAATGAACCAGTGTCAGCGAGAAAGATGCAAAGTGTGTGTGTGAGAGAGGGAGAGAATTTTTCTGGACTTTCTGCAATAAAGTGAAAATTTTTAAAGTAGGAATTGACTTTAAATTTTTTTTTTTTTTTTATATTGCTTGTTTTGTATATAAGATTTATTGTGTATTTAAGATTAGTCTGGAATCGATGCATAGCATAACAAATATTGTGTTGCTTTAGTAATCTAATCTGTGTATCTTAATATTTTGACTTTGTAAGGAAAAAATTATTTGTTTTATCAATGTTTTGGATTCAGTGTTTTCTAATTTTGATGAATATTTCTTTTAACTTTTCTTATTTTCATGTTGTTGCTGTTTTTATTACGAAATATTGCAGGGCATTTTAATATGTCGAACGTTGATTTGGTGAATTTAAAATATCTAGAATTTTCAATCCAATTATGCTGCATAACAATTGAGAGAAATTCACTGTGTGCCACTGTCACTTAAAGTGTATAATTAAATCATTATTTTTGTATGTATGTATTTTTTCCCCCTGCATCGTTTTAATTTTTTTTTCTTTACCAAAAATTTTATAAATTTTATAATTTTTTTTGTGTAAATTCCCAAAATTTTATTAATTTATTAAAAAATTTAAATTATTAATAACAGTTATTAACTTTTGTAATTATTAACAACAACAATAACAACTATTAACTTTTGTAACATTTTAATGTATTAGATCAGTTTCTCTGTATAAGTAATAAACACATCATTGAGTTTTGTTATTTAAGAGTTATTGGAAAGGTGTTTATAACTGTAATGTTTTATCGCGCGGGCAATGTCCAATGAAAAAATTTCTCAAGGCTGAATGATAACTATACTGTCTTGTATAGCCTAAAGCAGCGAAGCTTCGCTTTAACCTTGGCGTGATTTTTTTTTTTTTTTCCAACTTCAAGTATATGTATGTATAGAGGGGGCAAAGAAAAAAAAAAAAACCTGGCTGACTGCTTTTTTTCCTCTTTGTTTAGTTATTAGAAGAGGCCCACGTACTCCACAGTAATCATTGAATTTAATGAAATTTTAAGGCTTGAGGAAATTGAAAATTATCTTTGTGACGTACATGTATTCAGCCATTGTTTATGTGCCCTGATATTTTGTAAATATTTAAATGGTATTTATCTTTTAATTAGTTGTCTCCAAAGTTTGAGAGTGGTGGTAGTATTTTTGTAAGAGTGTCAGTATTAAATTTATTGAAATTTTTTTTTTTTTTCCCAATGAATTTTCGTAAAATATTGAATATAAAAGTAGTGCTTCGTTGCTCACTGCCACTGATTTTAGGTTTGAGCCCCGGCGGTGCCATGGATGCCTGTAGTGGTTCGGAATCCATTTTAAACTGTAATTTTGGATCTAATATGACTGTGTATAACCGATATTGGGTGTAGAGCTGATAACCATACCCCATAAAAAGAAAAACATCTATTTCGGAATCTGCCAGTAGGCAGATGGTTATAGTTTAACATGGACTGTACATACCAAGGAGTTTGTTAACTAGTTAAATTGTAAACGTGAATTTCTCGCTTCTTGACTCTCATCCTTTTATGCTGCAGATTTACGTCGATCAAGAATGAAATTTAGTAAAATACATTCACATACATAAGTTTTTTTTAGTAAAAGAATCTTTTAAGAGCTATTTTAAATATAAATAATCATTATTTATTATCTTTATTATTTTTTCTTCCAGCGATTTTTTAAATATTTATATGTGTTTATATCGAAATAAGCCAAATGGAAAATTATTTACTATTAAAGCCGTTTAATAATAAAAGCTTTAAAAGATATTTTAAATATAAATTATCATTATATTTACTAATTTTAAATATAAATAATGATTATAATAAGAATAAAAATGGCTTGAATTGTAAATAATTTTCTAATTGGCTTATTTCAATACAAACGCATATACTTTAAAAAAAAAAATAAATAAATAAAGATCTCCTTTTTTTTTTTTTTAAACTAAAGTAATTATTCATTCATGTTCATTTCATTCCATGTTTTTTATTTTAATGAATATTTTTCCATTATTTACTAAATTTATTAATACTTACCAATAAATGATGTGAAGGAAAAAAAAAAAAAAAAAAAAGTTGCTTAAAAGAATTGAAAATCAAATTTGGTACAAATTTTATGTTTTTAAATAATATTAATTTTTTCAAGTAAAAATTAATAGTATATGTTACTCTTTTTTTTTTTTTTTTCAATAAAAGATATTGTAACTAAAATTTATATCATGTCGTAAATGTGCGATATTATAATTTCTACGTTATTTCAAGATTTAGGAATGTATTTAGAATACAATGGATAATGAGACATTTTAAATCTACGTATTCTCTTAAATCTCATCCGGGTTTTTTTTTCCTCCGACTGCTTACCTTGTTCGCATGATTTAGTTTCAAATTCAATTCAAGGTTGCTTGACTAAGGAGTTTTTTTTGTGCATTTTTGTACAATATTACTTTTTTCCAAGTCGTTCAAGTAAAACAATAAACTAAAAAAATAAATAAAATCTATTTATATTTTAGTGAACTTGACGATTCAGTATTGCGTTTTTAAAACTTGGATGTTAAAGATATATTCTGTTTAAGTAGGAAATGGATAGATGAAGTTTATGCATCCTTGCTCGTATGAAATCTGATTTTTAAATTTGCTGTGATATGATTAAAAACTTCTAATTGTTTTTTATTTATTTATATTTTTTATTTATTTTCCTTTAACCTGAGCTGAATTCATTGACGCTTATAAAATGGAAATTTTTTTATATAACTAAGCATTGGCCGAGTGGCTAGTGCTCTGGCGCTGAGTACCACAGATTTTGAGTTCGAGTCCCTGTGGTGCCATGGATGCTTGTAGTGGTTTGGAATCCACTTTAAACCGTAGGTCCAGGTCTAACATGATCGTAGAGCGTGGCGGGGGTAGTGTTACTCGCGTCCGTAGCATATCTTCAAGCTACACGTGTCCCCTGGGTAGTGCTAAATGAGTAACAGCGGTGCAGCCCTTGCTGTCTAATATTAGTTAAAGATTAACTGTCTCTGTATTCCCAGCTGCATTAGACCAATGTATATAACTAAGTAATATATATATAACTAAGTAAATAATATTTAGTCTTATTTAGCCACTGACATACGTACCGATTACGGATTACCATTGGGGCCTTAATTTTCTCATCTTAATTTATTATATTAATCATAAATACGACTCTGTATTATACTGTCACATATATTGTTGTATGTGATATAATATAGCTATTTATGATTACCATAGCTCATAATATCATCAATGCTATTAGATATAATATTATATCATTTTATAGTATGTTATAGTTTTTTTGTATGTATTAGTAGGAGAAATACTATATTTAGTTGTGATATTACTGAAGAGTCGCATTTAATTATTATAATTATGCCACATTTAATTATTTGAAATGAAATGAAAATTGTCTCGTGGTTTGCCTTCCTGAAAGAATAATTTGGAATTAATTTTTAACAAGCCTAATTTTCTGTTAGTCATTATGATATTTTGGAATTTTAATAATATGATAATGTGATCATATGAAATACTATCAAAAATATTGTCTTCTAGGTCATATCTGTGACATGGTGAAAGTAGTTCATTGTAAATATTTACTTTCCGTTATTTCCTCTTTCCATTTTAATCATATGAACTAATAGACTTATGCAACTTATATTTAAGTATAAATTCGTTAATTAAACAATAAAAACGGACAATAAAGATGTCGCGTTGAAGACAACAACAGATAAACAAATGTACTTGAGGATGCAAAAATATTTACGACTGCATTTTGCGCCCTTGGCACATGGGCGCATGCAGCGAAGCAGGGCGGCCTCGATCTGGGCCAGTGGTCTAACAGCCCCCTCTGGTTATGAAACGGCGCATTCAAGCTGTTCTCTGCTAATCATGCAACAATAGCGTTATCCAGCGCGCCAGTCTGCGACAGAGCTGGTTCGGTTTGAGTAACATCCCTTACAACATTACAGGAGGGTTCATTAGAGTGCCTGTCCACCCGTGAATTATTATGCCAGTCGTCATCGTCATCAAGCCGATATTAAGCTCCAATTTTATCCCAACCTATTTGTCCGAGGTGCTTTATTGTATCTTTTTTACTTCTGCGAAATGAAATGGAAATTGTCTTGTTGATGTGTTTTTGGCTTCCTGAAAAGAATAATTTGAATTTAACGAGCTTAATTTTCTGTTAAAGCCATTGTGTGATAATTTGAATTTTAATGTTGTTTCAATTTGATTGGGATAGATTGTGTCTGATGGGTTGTTTTAAAATCCTCATCACGAAATCATTTTTCTTTTCTTTTTGGATATTGGAAATGTAATTTTATTTTCAAGTTTAAAAGAATTTTCGTTGTGATGTTAAAAAAATTTGTCAGGTTTGCGTTTAGCGTTCTGGGAAAAAAGTATTTTCATTTATAATTCATGACCCGCTTTTATTTATTTTCATTATGCTTCCGCATTACAGTGATAATTTGGTGGTGGCCCGCTTACATGAATGGTAGTATGGGTTTTTACTTTTTAGAAGTCGTGAATTTATGAGCAAAGAGGAAATGGAGCAGGTGGGTTCGTTTAAAAAATTGAAGCAGATTGATTCTCTTTTATGCACTGGTGTGTTAAACCTGAAAATGAAATAGTTAACTAGAAAATATTTAAATAAAATGAAATAAGGCAGAAAAAAAGTGTTTTTTTTTTTAAAAATCAAATATTGTACTTAACGTCAACGTTTGATTTATATGCATGTGTACTACAAGATGGATTCTTCCGCTGAAAAAATATATAGTTCTTCAAAAATCTCGTATTTATCGCAGAAAAAATTAATGTTAAAGTATTCTAAGTTCTATAATAAGTATAAGTTCTATATACTATATATAAGTTCTAAGTATAAATTCTATAATCAGAGCCGAATTTAGATGAAAAGAAGTCCTAGGCTATTCCACTTATTTGGCCCTTTCACCTCCCATTTTTAAGTTTGTAAATTACGTGAGAGATAATAAAATACATCATTACTGTGATCTATGTCAATATGTTAAATGAAACGTGTTGTGATTGTTACTAATCTTTATAAAAAATGTGGCACGGATAATAAATAAAAAGTCGAGAACACTTATTTGGACATTTATTCTCAGCACCCTATATAGTACTTGTAACAATAACTAATCAAACATAACACACAACATTTACAAAGAAACAAAATAAAAATAATAAAAATATTTGATTGCGAAAATAAAATATGCAAAAAAAATTATCATATTTTCTAGCAAATTCAATTCTGATAAATTTATTTCATAATAATTCGCATTTAAAGTTTAAGTATGGATTATTATGAATTTTAAGTGAATTGTCGGCCCCTCTTCATCTTGAGGCCCTAGGCTGAAGCCTAGTTATCCTATAGAAAAATCCGGCCCTATCTATAATATTTTAAATGAGAATGCTTATTACGAAAAATATCATTTCTCCTGGTTTTTTCGCCATCAAATTTTCGGATTTTAAAGTGAATAGAGCATATGAATGCTTGACAAGTTCATCCACAGTGAATCAAAACTTTATTTTCAGTGAAACGGGTCTTTTTACTCACCAGTATTCTGTATGCGATGTAATTTTGACACTACGTATGTGGATTAAGCAGGCTAGATATGAATTACCTCGCAATAATCATAATACCTTTTATTTAATGACATTAACATTTCGATAGCAATATTCTCTTTTTCAAAGACTAGAACTTCGTTATATTTAAAAAAAAAAAAAAAAAACGTACATGTACAACTTTTAACCGGATGAATAGCTGTATTAAAAATCAACGATGCTGTTTTCCTAGAACTGTTACGCTAAACACCATGATATTCATAAGATCCTTGAAATATTGTTCTGCTCTTTAACGGCACGATTGTACTCTCGTAGATGTGGCAGATGCCGGTTGAATATTATTGATTTCTTTATTACAGTTGTGACGTTTTATGGGGTTTCGAATCTAGAAGAACAACAGAACGTTAAAATTATGTTAACTAACGGGTGCAACTTAATACTTTCGGATTATAGAGGCGACTGCACTGTTCGATAAAGTATTGCTTTGTATGTGTGTTTGCTGGTGTATGGAGACTGATCTTTTATTATTATTATTTTTTAACAAAGAACTCATGCATTTAAATGTCAATTTTTTTGTGTCCGAGTTTGGTTTTAATTTGAGTGAACTGCGCATTTGGACAATGATTTATTTATACCGCAGCTTGAAATCTATTAGTTTATGTCAATAGCGATTTAGTTTGTAATACCTTTTAATTTATTCAAGTTTATATGTACATTTTATAAAAATTAATTTTGATTATTACCTGGTTTAGAGACAATCGAGCAATATTTTGGATCGTTTTATTTCCAATGCATCAAACCACAGCAATTGTTCGTTTATTTTCAATTATTAGTCTCTTTATTATTGAGCATTTATTTCCAATGATTTTGGATTTTTACATTCACTAAGCATTAGCTTTAAATCCTCTTCTTTGTTGAAAGGTTTTTTTTCTTCAAGAATCTCATTAGAATTTGTAATACTGCTTAGAAATTCTATTAAAAATTGCAGAAAAGGGCATTTTATTTTATTTATACAGTATCAAATTTATAGTCTCCGATTATTTTTCAATTATTTAATCAAAGAAGAAGATGGCCTTTGTCTAAATTATTTGTACATATTCTTTTTCTTTAATCTAAAATTATAGCTATCAATACGTTTAAGACTAAGGTTCTTCAGCAGTTTAAATAAATGTAATTTCTATTGAAGTATAATTGTAATAACTTGTTAAGAGGTACCGTAATTTCATGTCTATAATCCGCAACGCCATATAACACGATTTTCGGGCTGAAAAATTAAAAGATCTCATGTAACATACAGTAGCGTATAATCCGTAAAAGATTCGCGCCTATTCTTTCACGTACCATACACCAATCAAGTTCTGCTTTTTTTTGTACAAAGTATAAGTTTGGCTTAAAATTTGGTATCTTAATTGTATAAAAAAAATTGTTATAACTTTATGGTGATAGGGAACCAGAAAGAAGATATGCATCTAATCATTATGGGGAAAACAAGAGACACGACATTTTTTTCTACAATTTGTAAGTTTCAAATTTGCGAAGGAGATAAAAATGTTGATCATTATCGCAATTAATTATTAATTTATCCTTCTGTTAAACGGTTTTAATTCTTATCTATAACTTCATTTCATACCTTTTCCATGCACTATTACATTATAATGTATTTATTATACACGTCGTAGTTTGTCTTAATTTTCTAAATGTCCACCTCCCTTCCATGCGGCCCGGTGGCCATTTCGCTAGCGCTCTGGCCTTTGGTACCACATGCTTCAGGTTCGAATCTTGGCGGCTGCATGGGTGCTTGTGAGTGGTTCGGAAACCACGTTAAATTGTAGGTCCCAGTCTGATTAGCTTAAGTGTGCACAAAATGACCGTAGACCGACAAACCAAACCAAGCCTCCATGATGTACGCAGAGGTCTGCAATTCGCACCCTGAAATTTTAAGTTTTTTAGCGTGTAGATTATAGACAAGTAATTACGGTAATCAATCCCAATGCCTCTGTGTCATTTGGGAGGAGAGTAATGAGTAGTCGGTGTTTTTTTGGCGGAGTCCGAGTGTCTCCATTGATGACCGGATGTGGAGAAACCGAGTTCTTCCTTGTGTTATCAATTAAATGACGCAGTCGTGATTTACATATTGCGGTTTCGCGGTCGAAGTTCGTCCCATGTGGGAACACTCTCACCCACATGGCCAGGTGAGCGTGACGGTTTTGGTGCTGAACGTATTGTTCTTGGCCTTTCCGACTTCTTCATCGCCATCTCTGTAACGATATCCGAAATATAGGTGAGTGAAAGGAAAAAAGGCCAACAGGGAGTTTGTTTCTTCCACTCTTGCTGTTCAAAGAACTTGGTGTTTTTTTATTGTTTCGCAATTAGTCATGTGGGTTTCTTTTAAATAATAAATATTTATTAATTTCTGCTTAAGGTTTATAACTCGAAGTTTTTGGAGAATATGATTTGGCTGTTAAAGATAAAATATTTGTCTTGTTTAGCTTACAAACTGAATAATATTAATAGCTTCATGCATTATTAAATAGGTACGTAGTCTAGTGTTTATTATTATTTTTTTTCTGCTACTGCAGCTGGCAAACACTTAGGCAGTTGTCTTGGATGCCTTAAAGCAAACGCTTCACCGACGTTACTCACTTGGTGTATTACCCAGGGGGCGCGTGTAACTTGAAGATAAGCCACGGACGCGGAGTAACGTGCCCCCGGAACGTTCTACGATCCTATTAGAACCCGAAACCTGTGGTACCGAGCGCCAGAGCGCCAGCCACTCGGCCATTCACTCCCCGTCTAATGTTTTCAATGGAATGAGTTGAAAAGTCTAACGCTCAGTTCATAATCCTGCCATAATTTCAACCTTAAGTTCCTGTATTTATATCAAACATAAGTACCATAAATTTGTAGGATGGAAATTCTTTTCGTTGCATTCAATAAGAATGAAGGTTATGAAACCCTGATGCCGTTATTTGAATTTGTTCATCTTAAATTGTAGTGACACTAGAAACCAACAGCGGCCTGATGGCCAATTGGCTAGTGCTCTGGCCGTTAGTACCACAGGCTTCAAGTGCTAATCCTGGAGGTGTCATGGATGTTTGTGAGTGGTTCGGAATCCACGTTAAACTGTATGTCCCGTCTAATCAGTCCAAAGTGTGCACAAAATGACCCTTGAGCGACAAACCAAACCAAACCAAACTAGAAACCAGCATTAATTCGCTCACGTTCCGTTATTTTAGGTTATCCTTTATTACTCGATGATGGTCCTTTTATTAGGTGCCAATACACTTTGCATATCCAATAACCGAATGCGTTGAAGTGCAGAAAAAAGTCAAATTTACAACATTTTTTTTATAATTTTAATGAATATTTTTCTCGAATTTTTACTATTTATGTTTATAGGTCAGTAAAAAATGAGGACATGTTATTTTTTAAAAAATTCACTTTGGTATAATAGATTTGAATTTATCTTTCTTATTCATTTTTTATTTCCACTAAATTAGTTTAGAATGTAGTTTATCAAAAAATAAAAGTATAAATTGCAACGTACGAAAAAATAAAGAGGACGCAGGAAATCATTTATAATAGTATACAAGCCAAAATATAAAACTTATCATTATAAATAATGAAACAATTTTTTTTCCCTCTCGAAAATGAATGTTTCATCCTAAGTAATTTTTATCTCATTGTTTTATTGCATTATTTTTTAAATGTGGCTCTTCAATCCTTTATTTACTTTTTATCATTCGCATCTTTCTTTCTTCTCAGTTACGTTCTCATTCATTTTCTTACAATGTTTGGTAACACTATAATATATATTTTTTGCAAAGTAGTACCAATCATAGGAAGTCATTATGGTGAAGAACTATCCGTGGATGAATGTGTTGTAAAAATTTGGTGTTACATAATCTAAAAATGTTTGATATAAATATTGCCTGATATAAATATGTTTAAAAAAGAATCACATGATTTCTGTAGCGGGTAGTAAAAACAACATATTAAGGAAGATCATATGACACTTTATTACGAAACATCACCTTTTTTCAACATCTCAGAGGCATAGCTTTTAATAGCCACTCATTGACATGTAATTACATTTATGTTAAATATAGTATGGTTTTAATACGCTTTTATTAGCTTCACCTGTATGTTTGTATGTATGTATGTATGTTTGTATGTAACTCACTTTTTGGGCTCGATTTTGGGACTGATGGCGCCATCTACTGGCGAGTCAATAGTTGATCCGCGATCGAATTGCGCTCTTCCTATTGGCCCAAAATTTCGGTGGCTAAAAAGAGGCGGATCTCAAAGGCATAGGAGAGCGATCATGTCGAATTGCGCTCTTCCTATTGGCCGAAAATTTCGGTGGCTAAAAAAAAGAGGCGGATCTCAAAGGCATAGGGTGCGATCATGTCGAATTGCGGTTCGGTGGGTAAAGTATGTAAACTTAGCGGATAACCGGCCAAGTGGAAAACAAAGTAAAAACAATTATACTTTAAAAAAACTAAAAAAAAATATGCTTTTAGTGTTAATCAGACTAAAAAGTAAAAAATAAATTAATAGTTTTCTAAAAAATACGCTTTTAGAGTTAATAAAACTAAAAAGTAAAAAATAATTGTTAACATAAGAATAAAATTGATTTTGAACAGAAAAATGAATATCACTGTTCTAAAAGCGTGGGGTGCTTTGTATGACATTTTTAAACTAACTCTGCATTTCGGAATGAAACTAGTGAAAAATTATAACGATTGATATCGAGCACCCCACGCTTTTAGAACAGTGACATCCATTTTCTCGTCAGTCATTTTATTCTTATGTTAACAATTATTTTTTACTTTTTAGTTTTATTAACTCTAAAAGCGTATTTTTTAGTTTTTTTATTACGTATACATGTTTTCGTGTCAACAACTGAACAACATTTCAAAATTCGTGTTTGGAATTTTTAACGAAAATTTATTTCTGCAAAATAATAGTTGTAGACTTCAACTTGCCTATATCCACCACTTGAAGCGGCCTGATGGCCAATTGTCTAGCGCTCTGGCCTTTGTACCACATGCTTCAGTTTCCAATCCTCGCGGTGGCATGGACGTTTGTTTGTGGTTCGGGATCCACGTTAAACTGTAGTTAAATCTTGTCTAATTAGCCTAAAGTGTGCAAAAAATGACCGTAGAGCGATAAACCAAACCACCATTTGGGGTAGGGTTTCTAATTTCAGAAAATTCGACAAGTTGTTCAGAAAATTTCAGTGGTACCCTTAGTGACACCTTTTTGCTTGTCAAAATTTTGAACAGAAAAATAAAACTCCTTGTTTAAAATATTAATTTCTATGATTATTAAGTTTAAACGATAGTGAAAAAAAAATATATATTAACACTTATTTGCCAAGTCATTTATTTTATACTATCAACATCAAATTATAAAAATGTAACCCTCCATATACTTAATGGGCTGCAAATTACAAAAAGTGGTATCACATGATTGCAGTTGGAAGGAAAACATGTTTTCGTGTCAACAACAAAACAACGTTTCAAAATTCGTGTTTGGAATTCTTAACGGAAACTTATTTCTGCAAGATAATTTGTTATCATTTGTACATGTTTTTCTTTTATCACTGCAACTATTTTTTTTTTTTAATTTCACCTTTAAATACATATATTAAGTGCATTGGTAAAAAATCTGCTTGGAAAAAAACTTGTACAGTCTTTTTTTTTTTTTTTATCTGATCTTTACAAACAAATATTGTATGCAATGTGATATTCTTAAAATTTTTTTTTCTTGAATAGCTTTAGCTGAACATAATAATAAATATAATTAAGTTAATTAAAGGGGCCTAATGGTCTAGTGATTAGCGCTCGGTGCCACAGGTTTCGGGTTTGAGTCCCGGTGGTGCCATGGGTGTTTGTAGTGGTTCGGAATCCACTTTAAACCGTAGGTCCCTGTCTAATATGACTGTAGAGCGTTGGGCGTAGTGCTGACAACCCTACCCCACTCCGTAAAACGAAAACTTCTCCTGTCTAGAAATCTGCCAGCAGGCAGACGGCCCTGGCCCACCATGGGGCTGTTGCGCCATTGATAAGGAAGTTAATTAAATCGTTATATTTCCTTGCCACCTTTTGTTAAAGTTTTGTTGTTTTTTGAGAAAGCACATTCTTTTAATATTAATCTGTTATTTTATTTAAGCATTTGCTTTCCATATTGACGCCTTTTTTAGGAAAATGTAACCTTAAGTACTTTTTCCTATCAAATTTTGCCGAGTCAGGCTTTGGGGGAAAAAAAAGTCGGATTTTCTCTATCAGCTGTCAATATTAAACGATTAGGAAAACACGTGACAACTTCCTCTTTTCAGGACTGACTTACAGCACTTGCTCTTTTTACCAGACGAAGACTGACTGTTTGTTTTTGCTTTACTTTCCAGTCTATGTCGTTGTGGGTTACCGTTCCGTCTGCATGTCGCCAAATAGAAAAATGAAGTGCCAAATTTCTTGGAAGGCTGCCAATACTCGGTCGGCGATTTCAAAGAATCAGATGTCGAAATGCGAGACGATGATAACCGCATGGGGCTTAGAATTTAGAAAAATTTTTTTGGATGTTTCCTGTTTTATATTTATCGCCAACGGACTAAATGAATAATTCCCGTGTCAGCCTACTTGTAATTTTAAAAAAATAAAGAATATTTTTTAATATTAAAATAGAATGCAGCATTGTTATGCTATGGACTGAATTCTTTACGAAATACATGCTAATTTATTTTATTTTATTTTCACTCTTTATTATTTTTATTTCGGTAGTGTATTTTTAATAATTATTTTTTGTATCAACATTAAAAATTGGTTATATATTCCTCATATAAACTGTAATTAATGTTATTTTATTGAAAATAATTAACAATTAGTTAATAGAATCAAATTATTTTCACATTTAATAAAACTGTATGCCATAAAATTGTAAGAGTACTGCAGTTCTTTTAATTAACAAAAATTATTCCTTTCTATTTCAAATGGTTTTGTGAATTTTAGATGATAATAAAATTATTTAGAATTAGAAAAAAAAATTTGGAAACTATTATTTTTTTCTTGATGGCGGCAATAAAGTAATTTATTAATTATTACAAATGCATTTTTTTCATTTTGTAGCGCTTATATGTTTAAAAAGCTGATCAATATAACTCAGGATATCCCAGTTCCTGTATATCTGATCTTCTCTTTCAGTACACACTTTTAACTGTTATTTAATCGCTATCTCTCCTCTTTATTCTTTCTTAATCAGAAAGCGCTTTATCGCCAATTATGGTTCTGTTTATTCTCCTGTTATCCTGAGTGAAAGATCAAGCGTTGGAGAAAAGGCAAGGGAGAAGGGAAGGGGGGCAAGCATTGAACGGGGGAATGCGTAATTAACGTTTTCGTGAATGAGGTCATCGCGTTTTGTGCTGTCTGTGCCCTCCTCCCCCCACCCTTCTTCCACCCGCGCCTCCCCATTGAATGTGTGTGTGTGTGTGCACGCGCGTAGAAGTTGTAACTATATGAGAAGAACGTAACGTAGTCCTTTCGTAAGCAGTGACGTCAGGAGAGGAAATGAAAGCGAAACAAGGAATGAATAGATGGGGGGAAGGGGGGAGGGGTTTAAATCACATGTCCCATCGGGGTGGATTTTAATTGGCGGGAAAAGTTATGATGGGGTCGCGTGTGTTGTTTGTTGGGGGTGGGTCATAGCAAGGTTTCTGTGGAAGTTCCGTAAGTGGTCCGTCCATTCGGATGGCACAAATTCTCTCCCTCCCCCCCTATCCTTTCGATGTGGGATGTGCTGGTTTAAAGTGGATTTGATATTCGTGAGTAATATATTGGGTCGTACATCGATTGGTGGGTACAAAGGATAATTAAATTCCCTTGTACTTTGGCATGGTAACTTTCTTTTTTTGTATCGATTTTAACTTAGATTTTGTATTGTATTTGGATGGTTAATACTATATTGCAGTCTTCAATTTTCTCAAGTAGTTTTATGTTATTTGAAAATGATACTTTCTTATTATTCACCCTTCATGGCAAATGTTGCACATTAAAATTTTCGTCAACATCTACCTACACATTGTTTTTTGATATGAACTTATTAAATTTTTGTTTACTTCACACATTTACTCAAGAAAATTCCGAAATTTATTGGGTAAGTTGCTATTACATCTTTAAAATGTTATTTTTTTGATACCAAAATAAAAAATAATTAATTATCAACATACACGGGTTTATCTTTTAACATGACAGCTTTTTGTTTTCTTTGTGTATGATAAAAAAATTTCGTTATTTCGTTAAAAATTTATGAATTGTTATTTCTAAAATTCAAAATAAATATTTTATTCTTTGATACTTAAATCCAAATTAGTTTAACATTTATGTGTTTGTTAATCTTTTATTTGGTAATTTAAAATAACAGTCTTCAGCTATTTGTTTGAAATTACCACCTTTTTTGAAATAGATCTATTTGATATCTTTTTAATATTAAAATTAAATGGATATCATTCATTTGAAAATTTCCTTTGAAGTTATATATATATATATATTTAAGAACAATGCTATATAACAAAATTGGATAAGTTAGAATAATTAAAAGTAATTTGTAGCTTAATGGAATATCCACATAAAATTTAGTCCTATAATGTAATGTCATAAGTATACCAAAATATTATTTATAAAATTGTAAATAAATTTTTAAAAAATGACAGATATTTATTTAAAATTTTTTTAAAAAATAATTAAACAATATTAAATAAAAATTTCTTTGTTTCTTTTGGATCACAATAATATAACATAGATTTTACAATTAAACAATTATTATTACTATGGTTTTAATTTTATTTTATAATTAAATGAGTTTATACATTTTTTTTCATTATTTAAAGTAGTTTTTTACTTAATTAGTATATTGGATTTCATTTAAAAAAAGCTGTTGTATGTCATTAAAAAACCATGTTAAAAACCAACTGGTACCATTTTTCGTACAATATACTTAGTTGAAAGCAGTTATGATGCAACTCAGATTTAAATATTTCAACTGTCAAAACTTTATAAATATTTAATATATATATATATATATATTGAAAATAATTGAGATTGTACTATATATATTACAATCTCAATTATTTTCAAAATATGTATACCTTTACCATTACCTTTTATGATTATTGATAATATGTGATTATTTAAAGTTTATAATTTGCCTTGCATTTATCGAATCTTCTTATTACTGCTGTAATTTCATTTTGGTATTTATTAATTTTAAACTATTTTAATGCATTATTTGTTTTAATACTTTTTCCAAAAACTAAGCACATATGTGACGTAATTGTTTAGAAATCTTACTAAAAAGGTACGTTTTAATAGAACCTTGCAATAAAGTATCTCGCGAATTTACACCAAAACTTATTATTTATGCTGTCATAGTTATAAAAAAAAATAGTTGTTGGTTAAAATAAACCCTATCTCTTTTTTATAAACTTCACTTGAGACAGGATGTACGAAAGTTGAGTTTCCTTCCTTTTCTGAATGCAAAAGAAGTAAGTGGCTGATTATCAAATAGCTGCAGTGAAAGAAAAAAAGAATGCTTCCAGGACAATGACCACTTTATAGACATCATTCGTGCGTTTTCTGATTTCCTGCGGCCAATTATTTCCATTTCTAAACCGTAACTCCTCCTGGAGTCACGACTTATGGGCGGGACCGACGAACGGAACTAAGTTTTTCTGCCCACCTGGGCGTTCACTTTGTTTGGCTGTGTATCGCCAAGATAAGTGGCTTTACTCAGAAATTCAAGGCGAAATTAAACAGCCAAATTGCCATTGCTTTTGAATTAGTAACATCGTGGAATTGCATTATCATTTATCCTGGAAGTCCTCTGTTTCTTTCGGTGGATTTTGACTTTTTTTTTTTTTTTTTTTTTTAAATTTTATTTTTGTACTTGCCATATATGTCTTTACGCGCCACTAACAGTGTGAACTCTCATGGTTCGCTGACATTATAACCCGAAGTGTTTGCATCCTTGAAATCTTTTGTTATTTATGTTTGTTTTTTACAGATGAGTTGTTTACGGCACCGTGGTTTAAAAGTAAACTACTATTCTTAGACTAGTTGATGTTTGTCAATGTTTTGATCTTAAATTTATAATGATATAAAATAAAAAAAAATATATACTATGGTTAGAATTAAATATTTTTAGTTACTAATTTTAGTTTAAAACAATCTGTTTTGTATTTTATGTAGAATATAATGTGCTATTGGTCTTTAGTTATTGTTAATATTTTAAGAATAATTTCTCGTATATAGTGTCTAAAATACTTTTATATTGTGCTTAGAATAAAAGATGATCACTTTTTACTTAAAAGTGTAAAATTATCAATTTGTATATAGCACTAGATATTCAAACATCTCGCAACATTACATTTTCAATCATAACCGTTGAAAAATAAGCAATTTTTTCCCCCCATGTAACAAAAAGGGGCCTGATGGCCAAGTGACTAGCGCTCTGGTGCCACAGGCTACGAGTTCGAGTCCCGGCGGTGCTATGTATGTTTGTAGTGGTTCAAAATCCACCTTAAATCGTAAGTCCGGACTTAACACGACTGTAGAGCGTTGGACGTAGGACTGACCACCCTACCCCTTAAAAAGAAAACGTCTCTCGTCTCGACATCTGTCAATTGGCAGATTGCCTTGACAAGCCATGGGGCTGTTGCGCCATTGAGGATGATGATGATGTAAAAAAAACGTTAAAAAAATTGGATAACCAAACATATCTCAAACAAAACAAATTTTTTTTTTTCTATCTTGAAAAAATAATAATGAATAATATCGAAATAATATTGAATAATAATATCGAAGTAAAATAATTTGTTACGATTTATATATGCCTGCAGTAAAATTTTTATTACCTTGACGATTTTTTTAATTCTAATATTTCTTCCTATTGTTTGAATAATTTATTGGTAGATAAAGTAAACTCCAATGTTAAGTAAATTTTACAATGAAATTCAAATGTTTATTTTAAATAAAATCTTACTTACAATAAAGCATTTTAATTTAATTGTAAATTAAATGTAATTAAAATAAAAAAAAAAAAAAAAAATGTTTTGACAAAAAAATTTTGTTTTACAATTTTTAAAATAACACGAAAGAAATTCCAGTTTCTTCATTCTAATAACTTGCTTTCATATTATCGAATTTATTTAATTTAAAATGATATTTTAAAGAACGTAAATGGTTTTTGCACTTTTAAAATCGTCAAAACGCCCAATTTACTTTCTTGAAAAAATTTACTTTCTTGTTACAAAATTAGGTTTTCCTTGCACACATTAAAGCGTGAACTCATATACTGAAGGGAAAAACAAATTATGATAATCAATATTTTTCTTTGCCATACCGTGACATACAGCCCTGGGATATGTTTTTCCTTGACATTATTTATAAGGACAACTTCCTGAAACGTTAATCCTGGACAAAAATGACAATTTCAAATAAAAAGTGCGAAATACGTGCCATTCAGGCAATTTTCCATATGCTGTAATGTTTCTAAAATCACTATATAATTTTTTTTTAGAAATGAAACTTTTTTTTTCTTTTAAAAATCTGAATTCTAATAGATTTCAACCGGCTATGTTATTTAAAAATGAATTGATCATTAGAAGAAAACAAATAAATAAAACGATTGTGCAATATGGTGTTTATACAATGTGATTACTGTTATGTTACTATTTTAATGAATTTGAATAGCGATTAGCATATCTTAAAAAAAAGTTAGAATACTTATGGAAGAAATAACAGATTCATATTTCGAGAACTTTTTGAAAGAAATAATTTAAAATATGTTTATAATTTTAGGAATGAAAAAAAATTAAGTGAGCTATATGTACAATGAACCTATTTTCTTTTATTTATTAATGAATGTAATATAATGTTTCTCCTTTCATCAATTATAATTGAAAATCTTCATTTATATACGATGGATATACTTTTCTTGGATTTACTCATAAAAGTGAGGGTCGTTGATACCACAGGCTTCAGGTTCGAGTACTGGTAATGGAATGGATGTTAGTTGGTGGTTCGGAATCCACGTTAAACTGTAGATCTCGATCTAATTAGCCTAAAGTGTGCGCAAAATGACCGTAGAGCGACAAACCAAACCAAACCTAAAAGTGATTTCTGACAGCCAATTAGCTAGCTCTCTGGCCGTTGGTACCACAGACTTCATTCAGGCTGGGATCCTGCCGGTGACATGGATTTTTATTAATATGTGCAAAAATGACCGCAGAGCGACAAATCAAATCAAATCAAATCAAATCAAACCAAACCAAACCTAAAAGTGAGGATGTCACCATAAACTTCAAATTTTATCGCAACATACGTAACATAAAACTTTTTTGTGGTATTTGATTTCTGAATAAATTGATTTTAAATGTTACGAAATAAAAATTAAACTTCTTGACCAACAATGAATATTATTTAATACAATTGTAAGGCTTCTAATTTTATTTTCAATTGCTTTATTCAATGATTTTTCTCTTCTGCACTAAATAAATTAACAAATTTTAGTTTCAGAGAAATATTTATCCAAAGCATTATCATTTAACATGTATATTGCAAGTTTTATTTTTTATTGTATTTTAAACCGCTAATATGCATGTAGTAAGTAGTAGTAATAGTAGTCGTAACGCAAGTAGTGAAAAGTATAAGCAATTTCGATATTATGAATAGGGAAAAGGTTATGAATTCCCTGTAAATTTATTTGAGAAGTTAATTTTGCAATGAATTATAAACTCATTTTCTTATTGAAACAAATTTGAACGATCACCATCACAAAGGCAAAGTCTATGAATTATTATTATTCAGCTGTATTGGTTATCTATCTTGTAGTGGAGTGGATTTTGACCATAACTTCCGGTCATTTCTGGTAGTCATTTGTCTGTGACCAGTTTACAAAAATTGTCGGACATTTTCCTCTGATGCGAAGATTCTAACGAAAAAATTTAGTTATCAAATAGAATTAATCTTTGATTTTTAATCTTTTTTTACGTGTTTTTTCTGTTATGTATATCTACCATATAAAAAAATCTGTCTAAGTATGTTTTAAATATTTTTATTAAATTAACTATAATTTAATCCTTAAATAGATTAATAATAATCCTATAATAGTTCATAATTAACACCCAATTTTTCTAGAAAATTATTTTTTTAAACTAATGCACATTATTTGAAGAAATTATATTTTAAATAAAACCTTTAAAATTAAATAAATTATAATTTTAAAGGTTATAATTATATATTAAATGTTAAAAAAAATTAAATATCTATATATAATAAAATCTTATTAAATATCTATATATAATATAATTTTTTTATATAATCTAATATATAATAAAAAACATATTTTAAAAATTATGTTTAATTTGTATTATATTGAGAAAAATGTGTGTTAGTTACTGTTGTGAATTTATTGGGTTCATCACATAATACATATGTATATAGTTTCCATTACGTAAGCAAAGTCGGGGAGAGGAATGATGGGGGCATTTAATTAAAATAAGGGCCGGCGAAAGCACAAAGAAGGAAGAGAATCTAAGAATAATTGGATTTCCTTCATCATATTTGTGTGTAAACGAAAAAATGAAATTGACTACAAATAACAAATCGCGACGAATTAAAAATACCATTGATAAAAGCCTAGAATAAATTCGTTGATAGCTTCTCATAATGATCATTTTTAATGTTATTCGTAATTTTTGTTTTTATTGTAGGAAATTGCATTGTTATCTTAATTTTCTGTGTGTAAATTTTCTGTTTCTTCTGTAATTCATTATGATTGATTTTAATAACTATTTTTATGATTTCAAACTTCAAAGTGTCTTATTTATTACAACATTATGGAAATTTAGAAAATATGGAATTTTTCTCTGATTTTTCATCCTTTTTTTATAGGCTTTTTCTGTAATGTAATTTTTTCTTTTTGCTTATTTACTACATTTTGAAACAGGTGGATATAAATAGATACATAATTTTTTTTTTTACTATAACTTTCTATTTGTTTGATGAATAAAATAGATTTTCTTTGCTGATAATTTTCTTTCTTTCTGAAAATTCTGGACAAATTTAGTTCGGGAACTACCGATTTAACCGATAGCACATTTTGAATTATTTAAATATATAAAAATATATAACTACAGTTCCAAAAATAAAAGTTTTATTTTCTCTCATTCAGATAATCATATTCTTTTAATACCGGTACACCGACAAAAACATCGCCGGGGCATTTTTGCTCTTAGGAGTCATTAAAAACCTGGACGCATCCTCTGCAACATTTCTCACGGAAAAAGAAGCCAGCCTCGCAATTTGGCTCGATTTCCTCCTGGCATTATCCACAATCCCCCCTTTCTTCGCCAAGCTTCACTGGTGCTGCTGCAACGTGCGATAAGAGATTACGTCATCAATTACTCGCGTGGTTGATTCGGAAGGGAAGAGTTAAATCTCTCTTCTCTCTCTCTCGCTGAGTGACAACTGGGTTATGGCCTCGATGATGGACGCGTCATGCTTCGAGACCACAATAACCTCTGTGCTCAGAGGGTCGGTGGAGAAAACTGCTGTTTCTTTTTGTTTCTACGAATT
This sequence comes from Caerostris darwini, assembly GCA_021605075.1. Classification (NCBI taxonomy): domain Eukaryota; kingdom Metazoa; phylum Arthropoda; class Arachnida; order Araneae; family Araneidae; genus Caerostris; species Caerostris darwini. The sequence goes on from BPLQ01006766.1 coordinate 302,241, forward strand.
TCCCAATTTTGTTGGAGGAAACTCACATTTCGATAAGGGATACCTTTGTGGTCTCACTGATGAGGTTTTTTTCTTGCTGACCATCTAACAACCTTTAACTATTGTACTGTTTCACTTTGTGTGTATGGAATCAATAATTTTTAAATCTTGTTCAGTTTTTAATTTTTGTCTGTATGTATGTTCTCGTATAAATGATTTTTTTTTTTAACTGACCATCTAACATCCTTTAGCTATTATACAGTTTCTCTTACAAGATACTTCTCTATACAAGAACGTGATTACGAAAATACCTTCGTGGTCTCACTGATGAGGTTTTTTCTAACTGACCATTTAACGGCCTTTAACTGTTATACAGTTTCTCTTTGTCTGCATAGAATCAATAATCTTTAAATCTTGTTTTTGTCAGGTTCAGATCGAAATTTGTTCGGTTTTTAATTTTTGTCACATACCGACAAAAATGTTTTTGTAAAAAAAAAAAAAAAAAAATCGTATACCGACAAAAATGTTCTCGTATAATGAATGCGTTTAATCTTTAAATCTTGTTATTGTCGGGTTCAGATCGAAAATTTGTTCTTTTTTTAATTTTTGTCACATACCGACAAAAATGTTCTCGCATAATGAATGCGTTGTGAGATACATTTGTGGTCTCACTGATGAGGGCTTTTTTCTAACTGATCCTCTAACATCCTTTAACTATTATACAGTTTTTCTTTGTCTGCATAGAATCAATAATCTTTAAATCTTGTTTTTGTCAGGTTCAGGACGAAAATTTGTTCCGTTTTTAATTTTTGCCTATGTGTTCTCATATAATGAATGCGTTGCGAAATATCTTTGTGGTCTCACTGATGAGGTTTTTTTTCTAGCTCACTATCTAATATCCTTTAACTATTGTACCGTTTCTCTTTGTCTGCATAGAATCAATAATCTTTAAGTCATGTCTTGTCAGAAATAATTTGTTCTGGTTTCAATTTTTGCCTTTATGTATGTTCTCATATAATGAGTACATTGCGAATCGATATTCTATAAATGTTGGCAAGCCTTTTTGTATTTCCAATGTATCAAAATGAGGCCTCTTATTGCTCAAAATAGTAATTTTTACCCGTTTACATGTGTTAACATAAGTTTAGGTTGTCGCTCTACGGTCATCTTGTGTACACGAGGGCTAAGCAGACCAGGACCTATAGTTTTAAGTGGACTCCGAACCACCAACAAGCATCCAGGATTCGAACCTGGAGTCTAACATAAGAAGATTTAATGGATTAATACGCTTGTTATATGAATGAAAAATTCTTTAAAGTTTGATATTTAAAATAAATGTTTAATTTCTTTGGCATTTGGCATTGAATGAATAATAACATTTGATATAGCGGATATTAAGTGCTAATAATAAAATTTTAATGATAATCTGTAATATTTTTTTAATTATTTTTATTATTTGTATTCATTAATTCAACATTTATAATAATGCATCACTTTAATAGAAGTAATTTTTAGTTGATTAAACATTTGATGAACATAAAGTTGCAAACATATTTTACGGAATGAATATCATCTTAAATTGCATTTTTTTTTATATGTTAGCAAACTTTTTTTCAATTTCATAAATATTAAAATGTATTTGAAAAACATCGCTAAGAATTAAATTTTAACGAAAATTTCACTGACTATTCAGTCTGTTAAATCTCATGATAAAAACTCGTCGACTTATATTTAAACATTTTCTTTTTTTGCCCATATTATCTTCAGTCATCATCCACTTAACATGCTGTACAAAAACAGCTTGTACTTGTATTTCAGCAACAACATCTGCTAAGTCTGGGATGTCAAAGAAGTCATCACGCTATCGCCGATAGATAATTTTTAACCAACCTTTTTTATCTTTTAATTTCCTCTTAAATCTGAATTCTCATTAAACCTGTTTTGCGATTTGTTTATAAAAGATAAAAAGAAAAGAAAAACGTTTTATGATGAACGTTCTTGTTTGAAATTGCTATCGTTTCACTGAATCTTAATCTTCGGGAAAAACCTCGTTTGACATTTGCTTGTATAGCATCTGTTTATCATCTTTGCTCATACAACGAATAAATGACTGTCTTTCACAACATAATCAACATGTTGATTTATTTATATGTATAAAAAAAATGTATAAATTTTGATTGGGAAGAATAATTAGAATACATCAATAAAAATTGCTTTGTGCTTAAATTAAGTATGATTATGATAATTTTTGCTGTTTTAATTATAATTGAGTAATTTCATTTTTGTTCAATTGTCAAAAATTGTCAAATCAATTTTTGTTTAATTTGTTATTATAAAAAAGGATTTTTCTCTAAAATTAGTTGTCAAAAATTAAACTGCAAAAAATGTTTTTTAAAATAAAATTTTTATGAATTTTGATGATCAATTCCTTTTAAAATTTCATGGAATTCATTCCTTCTGTACATTAAAAAATATTTCAATATAAAAAATATTCAATATACAAAAAATGTTTACATTTAGTTACTAATGTTATAATAACTACTTGCATTAAATTCTAACCGATTTTAACAACATTAATTATTAAAAAAATTCATTAAATATTCAACCTTTCATTTACAGTTCTTCAGTTACGCTATTCATTTAAAATTTCTTGATACCAAAGGTTAAAAATATTGTATGTTTTTGTTTAAATTAAAATTTGTCTTATGCTGTTATTCTAATATAGCTGTCAATACAGACAGTTAATCTTTATGCCATAAGCACGTGTAGCGTGAAGATAGGCTACGGACGCCGAGTAACACTACCCATAACAACACTCTACGATCCTATTAGGACCTACAGTTTAAAGTGGATTCCGAATCACTATAAACATCCATAGCACAGCCAGGATTCGAACCCGACCCCTGTGTACCAAGTGCCAGAGCGCTAGCCACTCGGCCATCAGACCCCTAATTTATGGCTTATAATTGATAAGACTTAAAGTTTTTGAAATATTTCGTATGCATAATGTGCATAATAAGTGTACATAATACGAATAATTATTCGTCAATTTATGTATTAATTTTTCCATTACTATCAGTTGTGTTTTATAAATTCGCTGTACTCAAATAGTAGTTTATCCTTAATTTTAATAAATGTTGTTGTTGTTAATTTTATAATGCACTTTTTGAATAATTTCATTTTTTTGTGCTAAATATAATCTAATTCATTGAACCATAATATTAATAATCAATAAGGATTTTTTCTCCTTTTTCCTGATTATTATAATTTATTTTTCAAACCTTTTTTTTATTTTTCCCAATTGTTTAATAATATTAATTTTACATTTGAGATAATGCGAAATAAGCACTTAATCAAACATTATATATTTAATATATTTTAACTCTTTAATAATTTTTCTTTTAAGAAAAAGCAGATTTTTTTTTTTTTTTTAAAGAAAATTAATAAATATGTTCTTAACTAGTTATTCAATTTTATTATACATTTATGTTTTAATTATTGTACTGTTAAATATTGAACTGTTTATGAGTAGTCGTCTTTAGCGTCTATAATTTTACTTTTTGAAAATCATAATTGATTCTTAATTATCATATTTAATTGTGTGGTTTTCAAGACGATTTTGTGGTCATCTTTTGATTTCTTATCTTGTGTGGAGACAAAGCTCGGGTCAAGTTACCCGTCGGAACTCCTCTATCGATTCTCCCAGGCTCCGTGAGGGACGCTTGATTGACACTGCATCCGCTCGAACTTTCTCATCCGTTTATAAGCACTTCCGTGCCCCGGGCCCTCTCTAATTGGAACTCATTCGAATAATGTTAGAGATAATTATTGCGATAGGCCATTCGTCATTTGTGTGGCAATTGGTGTAACGCCTTTCCCTTGATCCTCGTCATTTGAAATGTATATTCAAATGCTTGCTTGCGTTTACCAATAAATTAAATGGTATTTTAAATTCACTGTAAAGTGTTGGCATATTATTAACGAATTATTTTGATTCTTGTCACTTTGCTTGTTAATTATTAATTGTTAATTTTTTAAACTTAGAAATGTTAATATATGATAATCAGCATATAGGTTCACACCCAGAGGGGCGCCCGGCAGACCTGAATACCCCCCCAACCCATATGTTTGTATATGTTCAAACGTATGTCCACTTTTTTTTTTTTTTTTTTTTTTTAATATTTAGTATTTTAATGAGTGTGCCAGTGTAAATTTTATTAAATATTCATTGGCATTTTGAAATTGGATATAATAATTGATGAGCTGGCTAAAGAGTAAAGAAGATTGAATTTTAATTTATAATTTGTCATTTTTTTTTAGAAATTAAATTTGTTTTTTGTGTAATACTTTTAGTTTTAGTGTCCCTTTTTATACATTTGGATCAAGTAAGTCCTATGTAAAAATTATTAATAAAATAATATATGGAGTTTCGACTTCAGATACCTTTTCAATAAGTTATAGTTTAGTATGACCTATTGAACTTTCTCTAACTCTTTTCACATTATTTTGTTGATCCTCTCCCAAAACCAAATCCTGGTTGCGGGCATGTCAGCATCTATAATTTATTACTAGTTCTGATAAAATTTATTTAAAAAAACAAACGAGTTTTTCCATTTGTCTAATTAAAAGAAAACAATTACAGCATTGTATTAACCCATTTAAAACTGAACATTGTGAAAAAGCAACGTTATATATATATATATATTCTGTGATAAATTTAAATCTCTTTTATTGCAAGATATAGAGAAATTCCTTGATTACAAGAAAAACTATATATTTGGTGTCGTAAGATTGTTTAACAAAAACGATTAATCATTCTAAAAAAAAAATATCTTGCAGATTTTTTTTTCTTTACTTTTGATTTCTCATAGATACCAGTGCTAATCTAAAAATTTTATGAAGCCTTTTTTTTTTTTTTTTTTTAAATTCATCCATAATTACATATAGAAATATTATGCCTTTACATAACACAGCTTTAATATGTTATGTAAAGGCGTAATTTTTTACTGTAAATTGGTAATTACTAAATAACAATGGTGTGTATATATATATATACCATTTTCAATTTTACTTCCGTTGATTAATCTATAAGTGGAAAAACTAAATTTTATGCGATTTCCTTCAAGAGGAAAAAGATTTTATTTTTAATACCTTAATTAAAGCCTAAATAAATTATAAAAATTAATTACGAAAGAATGGTTGATCTATCTAAATTTTTATGTAGTTAGTGATTCAAAATCTCCCAGTTCTCATCTTGCAAATTAGCTAAATATATGGTATGGATGGAAATAACTTCCTCCTGCTGATTTCACTGTATTTTCAACGTCCACATTCTTCAATGGTTAAAATTTTGGATATATATGACAAAGCATCGGAGTGGTCTTCACCAAAGGTATTATTTTTAGCTAATTTAAATATTTTTTTACTGTAAATTATTAAATAGCAATATTTTGAAAATAATGCCAATTCTGCATGCTGGTTGATATTCAACAGTTTTTGGAAGAGAAATAGAGACAAGATACAACCTGACCTTCATTGTGTATAGTAGTTTGTGCTATTGTCTATACATGCAGTCAGGACTAAAATTACTGATTTTGGGTTAAGTTAAGAACACTGTATTGCACATTGGCAAAATTTATGCTTTTTTTAATCAAAATGACAAGGGATTATCCAATTTCTTTAAAGGAATAAAAAAGTACGTTACCAACTTTTCTTGTTTCCGCTGTAGATCCGTATTTAAAATTACGCTACTGTTGATTATTACCAATAATTATTTTTCTTCGGTAAACATTGTATTCTTATAATTTCAATTTTTGTGGTAAATATAATCTAATTCATTCACCGATAATATTAAGAAGCAATAAGGATTTATTAAGTAGTGAAGTTTTTGTTATAAAATTGATTAATGGAAAATTACTGTGGTAAAATTCTATCCTTTTCCCGATTGTTATAGTTTGTTTTTCGAACTCTTTTATTTTTCACAATTGTTTAATAACATTAGTTTTACATCTGAAAAAAATGTGAAAATAAGCACATACTAAAACATATATTCAATATATTTTAATTTTTTTTTTTTTTTTTTTAAATTATCAATTGGCTTTTTCTTAAAAAGAAATTAATAAATATATTTTTAACTAGCTATTCAATATTATTATACATTTATATTTTAATTTAACTCACTTTCCATTAATAAAAAGTGTACACATTGAGTAATTTTCAATTTAACATCATAAAAACTATTCAGCAGAAAGCGCTTTAACAAGTCCACCGATTTTTACAACTACCTCTCCTCCCTTCCTCAAGAGATAGTAAGTGGAATAGACCGGTCTGCACATCCGGCGTCGCTGTCAGCTGAGGAGCATGGCATGACGTAATCGAGTAGTTTTCTGCCATCCCATTACGTCACCGGAGCCTACACCCACTAGCCACTCTGTTTCCCCTTGAGCACGTGCTTAAGATCACGTGACAGCTACCAATAGTAGAATGGTAAGGAAGAACCCCGGGGTATCTGCTATAATTGGCTTCTTATCGCTTGCGATAGCGCTTGGCGGTGGAAATTGCCATTGGCGACTTCTGTGCATTAGCTTAGAATGAGAAGCAGTAAAAAAATAAAGCAACCCCGGTGAGGTGTTGGCAACCCTTATGGGAAGGTGTTTCCCAGTGTAGAAACTGGAAGAGAGAGAGTGTGTGTGTTATTTTTGGCCCGATTTCCTGCTCTTTCTACGCCAAGGCGGAGGTCAACGCATGTGGGTGAAGGTTATCCGTTGTTTGTTTTTGTTATAAAATGTTTGTAATTATTGGAAAGATCCATGTAATATATTTTGGTTTGCTACGTTGTTATTACTTAATCAAATCATGACGTGTTTCAATGTTTCTAAACCGATTGTTTTACCTTGATTTTATTGTTGAAATATATTAAATATTTCATTTGATACTTGTTTATTTTTGAAAAACATTTTCATAATTTATATTTTTTTTTGGAATATTAAGGCAAGTTGTTTCTTTGTTTCAGTTGCTATGCGGTATGTGACATACGTTAAGTTTAATTATCCGTTGGTTATTAAATTAACGGTTTTGATAGTGAATGCAATTTGCTGATCACTCACTAAATTTTCTTGAGAAAAAAAGGTTAAGAAAAGAAGTATATATATTTATATAATATTTATATACTTATGAATTTTATGAAGTTTCTCCAAAAAGTTTATTTCAAATAAATATTTAATTTCCTCTTCCAGTTTTCTCATGAATTATAAATAATTTGAGAAATTCTTAAAAATTAAAAAAATCAATGCTTCATTTGTAAGAAACATTTAGATGTGAAGTAACGATACATTATAAAGACATGGGTTTTAATTACATTTTAACTTTATTTATTGTATGTTATTTATAATTTTACAATAATTCTTTAAACATTATGAGTGCTTACGAAAATCCTAATAAAATAGCATTATTTGAACTAAATGTTTAAGTAAAGCAGTTTTTTTTAAAAAATATTTTTTACATTTTGTGTCATGTAGTTGAGCCAATTATGTAATATAGTAACGTAAAAAAAAAAAAAGAATTTTTCGTGATTTTTTTCAACAATATTGTATTGTTTGTAACCTATGTAGATTTCTGTAGGAATAATTTCTACTACAATTTATTTTTCTTCTAAATAATCTAATAAAATGTGGAAGTTTTTGATGACTGTATATCTCCAAATTCATGTTTCTTTTTCCCCCTAAAAAAGTAAGCCAAAAAAATATTATATGCAAAATTTACAGTTTGGTAAATTGTCATGCATGTGGATAATTCAGAAATTCCTGTTTTATCAACTCTTAGAAGAACCAAAGTAGATATCAAAATAAATTGTAATAACATCTTGCACTAAACAAGTCGTTATAACATCTTGCACTAAACAAGTCGTTATAACATCTTGCACTAAACAAGTTGTTATAACATATTATACTAAAGTACAGATATACGTAAAACATTGTTTTTAAAGCAATTACCTTTAAAATAAATATATTATTTGTTTGAATATCTTCCAATAAACAAGTTGCGCAATGAATCCATAACAACAAACAAGTTTCAGCAATCTACTTTCGAGCAGATTAAAAGTTCCACTTCTTAGCATTCCAAAATTGTCACTTAGCAATAACTAGTTGCTGAATTTGGAACACGCCAGTAACTATCTGTACTGGAATGAGATTAACCGTCTCATGTGAATGAATGACAGCAATTCATGAAAAATTATACCTGCATGCCAGTCTCGTATCTCTGCAATGTAGATAGTACAAAAATAGCAAAAATGCTTTTGAAATCAATACATCTAAAGGACGAAATAAAAGGGCTTGAATTAATTTTAATTGTAAGCTCCAGTTTTAAATAATTATTAAATCTTTAGATATTTCTTAATATCTAAATACTTAAATATACAAATTTCCGTTTCTTTAATGTAATTGTATTTCTTATTCTAGAAGTGATAGCTATTTTGACAAGTTACTAAATGTCGAACAGAATAAATGTAATTGATTTTTTTTTTTTTTTTTTATGAAAGATAATTTCTAAAATAAAGTTCAAAATACTTAATATTTAACTGAGTTTTTTTGATTTGCTGGTTATTTTATCACAATTTTTTTTATTTCTTCCATGATATATAACTACAATTGGTCAAATGTTTATTTTAAATGTATGCTGATAGTGGATATTTCGAAAATTTATTTTTTTAAATATGTTTAATTTCAGTTTAAAAAAAAAATAATAATAATAATAATAAAAAAAAAAAAAAAAAATCAAGTTTTTAGTTTTTTTTTTTATATTTATAATGTTCTAAGTTACTGCAGTTAAGCATCTTCAATATTTTATCATTATAAATTGAAAATAGATAATAAAAAAAATTATGAGATTTTGGTTTTTTATGAATTTTATTTTTTGAGATAACATAAGGAATAATAAGAAACTTAATTTAGAATTTATAATATTTGGTTTTTTTAATTCTTTATATATATTTTTTTATATAGATTTTATTTTTTGGGGATAATATAAATTCTAAATTACCTTTCTTATTATTTATAATACTTTGTACTACTTTTTTTTTCTTAGTAGTTTTCTTTATTTTTTAAGTTGTAAGATGTATTAGAGTATCAGAACTTTGATATCAGTATATATTTTCAATTTATAGCTCATTTGTTTTTATAATATTTTGTTTTAAAATTTAGAAATTAAGAAAAAAAAAGTCTTCAACTGAAGTATTTTTTTGCCAAAAGATGGCGAAAATCCGCCAAAAAAAAAAGGCCCCCAAATCATTTGATGCGATGAGGGATGAGGAGAATCCAGTTCCGCAGAGCCGAGCAAGATCCCTCGGAGGCAAGGCCGTTTTATTTGGCCGGGGATTTCCGTTCCCACACCGCTACGGACTGTCGGCTACAAGTGATTCTTTCTCATTAACTCTCTTTCTGGCAACCTACATTCGAATCGATACGGGACCCTCCTCTCTCTCGTTAGCTCTCCCTCTACTATATGTATATGAGCAGGCATCAAATTCCCCTTCTCATGCTGTATGCTGTACTCCTATTGTTCGTCCTTTTTCCCCCACTGGATTTGACATTTCGTGAAAAAAATCTCGTGTCGTGATGGGTTTCAATTGTAAATTTAAAGTTTTTTTTTTATTATTATTTTTTTTTATTATATTGTTAAAAAAATAGTTATTTCGTCATAGTTGTTAAAAAAACTTTCAAAAATTATCTATCAAATTTTTCTTCTGTAATTTTTTACGTTCTAATCTTTCTCTTGGATGCAATAGAATATACTCTTTTATTGAGAAAATTTTGTATTATTAATTTATTATATTAATTTTTTTTTTTCATTTCATTAAATTTAATTTCATCAATTGAGTTTTATGAAAGTGAAAAACAAGTGAGTAATATGTTTTACAGCTATGCTAGGACTGAAATTCAAAATAATTTTTATGAATTTTTAAGTTCGCTTGGAAAGTATACAATTTCAACTTATGACTTCTATATAAAATTTTCAAAAGAGTATATACATAATACATATAAAAGAGTATATGTATTACACAATAGAATAATTCCGTTTGTTCACTTCAATGTAAAGAGATTGATACACAATTCCTTGAGTTTTGTGATTAATCTTAAACGCATTAAATTTATCTGGAATCCAATTTATTAGAACTAAAGCCTCCCCCTCATATTATTATGAGGTAGTGTAACATCTCAAAATCTTCAAATATTAGGGAAAGGGGGAACAGATACTTAGAGACGTTGACATAAAGCACAATGCTATATTGTGAATGTGAATTTTGTAAAGTACGATGTGAATTTTGCTAGCGTACTCTTTTTAACTTGCCTGCACACACACAAACATGGTAAATTATTTAAAATATGTTTTATTTATAAATTAAAAATAGTGTGTAATAAAATGTAAAAATTTGATTTGAATTGAAAAATGGAATTTGATGAAGTATATTGCATTAATTTAATAAGTGCTTTAATATGTGATTCTAATTTTGAGTAGTCAAGTACAAAAATGATTAGTCAAATGCGTTTTATTTATTGATTATTTTTTTATATTCATATCTAAAGATGTTATTGTTTATAAATATGAAAAAAAAATAATAGGTGTATTTTGTGTATTATTTAGCAAAACCCACATCTGCTTTTGTTTCGTTCAATTTTTAAATGGAACTAGTTTTATTTTCAAGCAAGCACGTTGATAAAGGATCTGATTTTCCAATGTGCAATTGAATAGAAAACATTTAATAACATATTTTTTTTAATATTTAATTGTTTACTTTAAAAAAAAAACAGCTAGATCATGTTCACTGTTACAATATTTTATGAATAATGCAAATTTATAAAAAAAAATTATCAATATTTTTATAGTCAAATATGATTAGGTGGGCTTTAAAAAATCCTTCGTCAGCTGGCTTTGATATATCCCATAGCTATGCTATTTATTTTGCATGTTAGACTTCTAATATTTATTGACAACTAAGAGTTTATTTCTTTTATATCGTGCCTGATCATGATATTTTAAAGTAATTGGAATTATATTTGCATGGTTAATTATTAGATATTTTATTTATCAAATAAAATCTTATGCTTTTCTCTCAAGGGGAAATCATACCGAAAATGAAATCATACTCATGAAATCAAATGAACTACTCATCATGAAAATGTCCTTTTTAGTTGTGTCTATTTGGTTATAGTTTTAGAATGTTAAAAAAAGTCATGTTTATCTTCATTTCATTTAATTTACATATATGAATATTATATAATTTGAAAATATTTATGTTCTTTTGAATTTTAAAATATTAAATAGTATTGGCTTCTTTCATCAAATAATATATGCATCGAAGCCCTACATTAAAATTTGCCAGAGAATTAGTCCACTCTTCAGTGTTCTTAACCAGCTATTTATGATCAAAACTTTAAATTTTCTGTCGAAACAAAATGGGGTATTATGGATCATCCAATTTTGATTGGAATGAAAGATGCATAATAAACATTCATAGCTTCTTTCTAATCAAGCATTCGATAAGTATAAGTTATCCTTAAAGTGTATCTTTAATGATGTGTATCTTTATGTTGAAATCATTGATGTTAGTAATGAACTGGCTATTACATAATTTATATATCGAACTAACTACAGCATGATAAATATTTGCCTTTCCTTGCAACATAAACAAACTGTTAATTAAAATGAATTCTTGTAATTATTTATGTGGTAGGCTACCTATTTAGAATGCAAACGGCAGTATCTATGTAAATATTTGTTCTTTCTACCAATATAGTTCGAAATGCTAATTAGCCAATTATTTATAAGTCTCATGGCCTATAGGAATGATTTACATAAACTGAATTTAATGCTTTGTAAAATAGGCATTTGTGTAGGAATGCATTAAGAAAGGAATATGTTTAAAAGTTTCGGAACCTATTCATTCAGAAATTTAATTTTGTTACAACTTAATGCTTCAATCGGTGTTCGTATTATATTTGATATTTAAATTTCTAGAAACACAAAAATATGGAACTATTATTAAAAAAAAAATTAAGCACAAAAAAACATACGTAGAAAACGTTAGTTCATTCTGTTAATCATACTTTGCGTTTTTAAGATTGTATTCTTTTCTATTTGATATATTCAGTTGTACTTAAACATTATGGCGAGGTTAAGGGAGAACGCTTGCTACACTCCGCCTACATTATGCACCATAATTTATAACGTGCACTGTCAGTTGTGGTTTGTCGCCCTGCGGTCATTTTTGCGCACACTTTGGGCTCATTAGACCGGGACCCAATTTAACGTGGATTCCGAACCACTAAAAAACATACATGCCACCGCCAGGATTCGAACCCGAAGTCAGTAGTGGTATGTATGTATATGAGAGGTTCATACCCTCCTCCTCCTCAAGCACACCCAGAAGGACTCTTCTTGTTATATTATATTATATATATAAATAATATATAGATTAATTAGTGTATATATATAAATGATAATAATGTAGACCGAATCGTTCTATTTTCTCTATCGGATCACTCGCTCTTATGACGATAAATAAATAAATATTTTTTTTTTTTTTTTTTTTATTCTATATAATAAACTTTATTCCGATTACTAATTACTATAAAGTTTTTTCTTAAAAACCTAACTATAGACTGTCGGACCGAAAAATGTACTATAAATTAAAAATTACTTGCCCTTCTTTTTGTCTGTATTTTATTAAGCTTACTCAAGCTTTTCCTTCCAAAATTATTTTTGCATGAAAAAAATACTAAAGGAACCTTATGTATCCTTGCGTTAGATCTGAAAACTACTTAAAAAAAAAGAGAGGGGGCGTTGATTAAAAAGAAATATGTTGCCCATTTCATTCGTTTCTGTGAAATACACTTGTGGCAAAAGCAAGGTCATCTAGTGTTGTCTTGCGGCGGGGCAAGACCAGATCGCTTTCCCACGCCTCTCGGGAACTAGAGGGCAAACTTAGTGGGTAATTTCTTTGTGCCTTCCTTCTCCGACTGCAAGTTGCGAAGCAACCATTAAGTTGTTTTTATTCACAGTGGTTCACGATTTTAAAACCCTACTCCTGTTTTTTCTTCTGTTCATGTAGTAAGGGATAAAAGATTGTTTGGGGGTGTTTTTAATTTAAAAGTATTCACTTTATATTTAACATCATGGGGTTCGTATTAAATAAAAATATTAATGTTTCTTTAGTTTTTCGGGGAAAAAAAAAAAAAAAATAGTTACATCCAGTAGAATTTGGTTAAACTTAAAAAAAAAAATGAATTCTTTGAGAAAATTATCGTTTTAAGGTTATGCTATTCCTAACAGAATTTTTACATTATCACTAATTAATTTTTTTAAAATTGCATTGGTTATTAAAAAAATGTTATTTTTAATCAGTAGAAGTAACTATTGATAATTATTTTTTCCTTCATCTTTTCTCCTTTTATGATTATTAATATCTTTTTTTATAGTTATTAATATCAATTTTTATATACTTGCCAGCCTCCTATTTTGCTTTTACTATTCCTTATTTTATATAAATTTCTGAAAATGAATTTGTTTGATTAAGACAAATTACTTTCATTGGATTAAAAAGTAACTTCTGCATTTATTATCTGTGCATCTTATTGTCTTAAATGTGTTGGAATTTGTTCCATTACTAATTGGCGATAATTTATTGGTTATTTAAAAAAATACAAAAAATGAATTGTTTTATTTTATTATATTGTACATTTTAAAACTGTGTATTTATGTAAGTTTCTTCATTCTTCTAGGTTTCCATTTAAGTGGCATTGTAGCTGCACCTAAGACTTCTAACAGCAATACTCATCCAAATTTCTCTGAAAACGACAAACGATGTCGCGTTTCCATAACATTTGATAGGTAATATTTTTTCACATGAATTTAATTTGTAAAGAATAAATACAACTAATTATATATTTATAATTAAAATTAACATGAAAATTGTTTCTATATTTTACAAGTACCATTGATAATGCATTTCTATATTTTAAAAATTTCTTTTTTTCCATATTATAAAATAAATTTCAAAAATAATTTTTTTTAAGTATCATTTTGTAGGACTTCTTCACTGTGTAAATGCTGATCTTTTTTATAAATGCTAGTATCTAGATTGTGCCACAATGATTTCTAGTGATAATGTAGTGTGATTTATAAAAAGAATTGCACATAATTTATTTTTATATGTAGTTTATTGTACTTTTTTTTTCAAAAATAGGTTTATAAATATTTATGCAATAAAACTTCAAATTTGTATTCTTAATCAACTGATATATTTTCAATCACACTGCAATTATCTTAATTAAATTTCTTAAACTTAATTAAATTTTCTAAAATAAAAATTTTTTAATATTCTGTATTAAAATTTTTTATTTATTGCATAATTTTAACAGTCTGTTTTTTCAAAGAATTAAATTTATATATGTTTCATTTAGTTTTTTTAATCCTTTTTTTGATAAATATATTCCTTACCAAATTAATCTTTTGTTTGCTTTCTTTTCTTGCAGGTGCAAAATTACTTCAGTTACATGTACGTGCGACACTAAAGATATTTTTTGGTGCCAGCATGTTGTAGCTTTAGCCCTTTATAGGATTCGAAATGCTGATAGTGTCAGGCTTCGAGTACCAATTTCAGGTAATATATTTAATATGTGTGTTTTTACAAATGAAAACAAAATGTTCCTTGGCTAGTAAATTTTTGACATAATTTATATGTAATTGTATATTTTTATGTAGTATTTATATATTTTAAATCTGCATATGATTTTCATATTCATAACAGCCATCAGTAGTGAAGAATTTTGTTTCTTTTGTATTGGAATTAGTTTTACTATATTTATGTGCTTGGATTAAAGTATTTTTATATATTTATCTTATATTTAAGCTTATTATTTGGAATGCTTATAATTTTTTATTTTAGTTTAAATATCTAATCAAATATTTATATTCATTGAAATCCCTGATACAGTAAACAAATTTAAAATGGAAGTATATTTAAGGAAGAGAATATTTATTATTCTTTAAAATAGGATACAAATATTTGATTGTATATTATTTTAGAAATTGGATCATTTAAGTATACTTTGGTAAAAGAAGCACATTAAGTAATCGTAAATTACTTTGTTGGTAAATTTTATCTCGTAAATGTATTTGAATGCATATTTCTATTTTTTTCTAATTAATTTTTAATATAGAAAATAAAAACTTCCATATTAAATATTAAAATAATTTTTAATTCATTATTTTTATAATTAAAGTGTTTCATGTGAAGTATAAAATATTCTCTTAAATCAGTTAAATACTTTTACTTATTACAATGAAATTTGTGTAATTTTAATTATTAATTTATTCTATATAGACTGCCTCCTCTCTTTTTTAAATTATGAAAATTTATTCTTAATTTGTTGTATAATATTGAAAAAAAAAAAAAATTTTTTTTGTAATTCATTATAGAATTATTTATAATTGGTTATGAAAAAATGAACTATATATGTTTTTTTTTTTTATAAAAATTTCTGCATTGTTAACTTACTTTTCTGTGATATAATCATCATCATTGGTGCTACAGCCCTGACCTTTCTGTGATATTCTTTTATATTCCAAATAAAAGTCTGTAATCTTGTAAATAATATATCTATGTGTGTGTGTGTGTGTATATATATATATATATATAATATAATTTTTGCTTGTGGGTTTTTAGAAACTTTGCTGCAATTGGATAGGCAGCAGTTACAGAAATTGGTTCAGTACCTTATTGCAGAACATCATACAGAAGTCTTGCCAACTGCTCAAAAACTGGCTGACGATATTCTACAAACCAAGTCGCTTATTAACAGGATTGCCGGTATGTATTTCTCTAAGTATATTAGTAGTAGTAGCAGCACTGTCACTTTATATTAATACTATTTTCTGACATAGAATCCTCAACATTTTGTAAAGCTTATTTTATCTTTTTATGCGTATCATTCTTATACATTTGTAGCCTTTTTATAACATCATTAAACAAGAGAAATGTTCTAGAAGTTATTTTCAAACCATTTTTTACTTTCGTATGTAAAAGCAATCATTTTAAATTTACTATTTGTTAATTAAACTAAACATATTTTCCAAAAGAATATATTTCTTTTTTAATACTTCATTTTTTTTTAAATAAACATTTGCTTATTGAAAAAAGTTATCATTAATAAAAATTATTTTTTTAAATTACAGCATTTTTGATTTCATGTTTTAAGATTAAAAAATTTTTTAACAGAAGAAAAAAGTTTTTGCTGAATACTATGATAATTACAGTTAATTATAATTCATTACCGGTATCTAATAATTTAAATATATTTCTAATATTGGTTCTTTTTTCTCACTGAAGGAGCTCCTGATCCTACAGCAGGAGCTCCGGCCGATGAAGAACATAGTTGGCATCTTGATGAAGAGCAAGTAGGAGAACAAGTTCGTACATATCTGTCTCAGGGAAGCTACTACAGCGCAAATAAACAGCTCAACTGCCTTTTTTCCAAAGTATGTGTAACAATATATATATCATTTGACTGTATATTTGATTTTTAACTCATTTGCATTACAAAAAAACATTGTTAAATATAATATGTTATTATTTAATATTATTATGATATATTAAATATTATATTATAATTATCTTATGTATATTAAGAAATAATTTTTCATTGTAAAATAAGAGTAATAGTCTTGCATATGATTAATACTGCATTATAGTTATAACAAATATTTTAAAAAGGGAAAAAAGGAAATTTAAACTATTAGCAAAATAAGACATGTCTTCAATTATTCATTAAATTATTTTTTTAGGTCAAGGAGATGTTGAGGGCGAAGGATTCTAATGGTGCAAGAATGTTGCGGTTAATCACAGAACAGTTCCTAGCAGATCCACGGCTAGTTATCTGGCATTCTCAGGGCACACCTATGACAGATAAATGTCGACAATTATGGGACCAGTTAGGTAAGTTATGACAGATACTAAATTATTCTTATATTTTTGAAACAAATTTGTTTAAAACAATACTGAGGCATCAGCGATGCAGTAAAATAGTAACTACATATTTTAACTTAAAAATTAAATTGCTTTCCTGATTTTGTGAAAAAAAATCAATCTTTAATGTACAGACAAAATGTAATCATTAAGTAAATGCTAGTTCAAAATTTTGAATTGTAGCATCACATATTCAGGAGGATTACATATTGATACCTCCTGTATTCCTACCCCAAAAAAATGTCAACATTTAAAAAAGACTAAGGAAAAAAAATTCATGTAGTTTGTTTCCTTTAAAAATTATACATTGTTTTATAAAATCAACCTATATATGACTTTCAAACTTCTTTAATATTTATTAATGTAAGTTTTCTTTTTTGTTAAGGAATCCTCAGATAAAAGTGGCTTTGGGATTAAATATACAATATATTCAATAGTAGAGAGGGCACTAATTTGGAATAAAGATTATTTTTTCTATTAATATTGTGGAGGCAATTTCTGGAAGGAATATGCTGTAATTTTTTTAAATTCTTTTTAAAGGTGCATTGTGGGTGTGTATAGTTCTAAATCCTCATTGTACTGCCATTGAAAGAGGACATTGGAAAACGTACTTAGAAAAGTGGGCTAGTATGCATGTTTGCCCTTTGGAAGATGCAGATTTCAGGCCCATGAGGGGTAACAACAACAGTCGTCGTAGAATGATGGTTGATGATACTTCTTCCGATTCCTCTGATGAAGATAATGGTAATGTTATTATCAGTTATATTTATCATACTACAAGATAGCTCTCATGTAATTTTTTCCTGTAATTAAAGGATTATATAGGGAAAGTGTGTGTGTGTGTGGATTATAAGCTTATGCTTAAACAGCAGTGATTTCTTTTCCCCTGTAAAATAATCTCAAAAAACATCGCCTAAGCATACATTTACCTAAAGGTGAAAAACAATTAAAAAAAATTTCTTTTTCATTGTAATGCAGATGATAAAAAGATAGAATGTGATTCAAACTCCAATATGTATGTATAATAAGAAAGATCAGAAATGAAATACAACTAATTAAAAATGTTTTTTGGAGCTTACTTGTCTATATACTTTTATGAAATATAGCCAGCAAATGCTCTTTTATTAAAATTTCTCATTCATCCATACTTCCTTTCTACTTATACAATTTTCAGTGTATCATGCATTGCTTTTTATAGTACTTTGTTGACGGAACTAGTCTTATCTCATCCATACAACTAACAACAACAAAAAAAAAAAAAAAAAAAAAAAAATTAAATATAAACAGAATTTTATTAGTAAAAGTTATGCCATAGAAAATATATGAATCCTCTGTAATTCATATACCACTGCAGATTTTACACATTTTTTTTAACTAGATAAAAACTAGGAATTGGGATTATCTGCTAATGTGAATTATAGGCAAGAAATGACAATACTTAGATGATGTACATTAAAAAAAACAATATTTATATTCTATGTGGAAAATTTTTACAATGTAATGCATATTTTTTGTATGTTTTGTAGAGGAATTAAAATTATTTATGCTGAAAAATATTTATTATTAACTTTAACATGCATTAATGAAAATATAAATTATGTTATTAATTTATTTGCTCATTTCAGAACGTCCCAAAGAAAGATCATTGTCTTCATCAGGGCATCATCGGCCTGGTACATCCAGTTTTCAACAAAGAACTATCTTTCATCGAGCTCTTGAAGCTTGCAACTTGTGCTGGAGTGATTCACATCTAAAATTCATTTTAAATAATGATAGCCTTAATTTAAACTGTGAAACTCCTGTAAAAGGGACCTTTAATTCTCAGGGATACCCCCTGTGGCCAGGTAGATAAAATTTTGGTATACAATTTCTTTTTTTCTCCTTCCAGGCTTATGACAAGTATTTAAAAATAGTTAAATAGTTAATCTTAAAATTATAAATTTAAAAATTTTCTAAGATAATAAACATGCTTGTAATAAAGATTAATATAAGAATTTTCGTTTTTTTATTGTTATTTTAGTTGCATAATAAGGCTTTATTTCTTCACTTCATATCCATACCAAAAAATATTTTTATCTATGCTCCCCTTTATAATAAATCTTACAATTGTATTCTCTTTCTTCAATAAAAAAAAAAAAATTTTTTTTTGAGTTGCTTAAAATAAAGGGGTTTGAGTTTTATATTATAATATGCTTATAGAAATTATTTTTTAAATATTTTTATATTGTGTGATCGCAATTAAATAGTTCTTTATAATAAAATATTTTTTAATACTTTTTTGGTATAAGTGTTTGATTTTATATTTTTCGTGTTTCCATTTAGAACATATCCCAACAGCATGTGCACGAGTGGAAGCATTAAGATCTCATGGTTATCAGCCAGAAGCTTTGCGGTTAGCTGTCGCCATCGTCCGAACTATGAAAAGACAACAAAGAGATTGGCAATGTCGTTGGCAAGCTGAACAAGATAGGGGTGGTATGTTTCAGTTTGAATTACAATGTGAAGAAAATATTAATCATAGTTTAAAAAGAATCGGCTGCAACATTAAGAATTTATATTTGTTCTTGTAGTAGTAAATTAAAAACATGCGAAGCTCTTAATGACCTTTGCTGGTGCTGCATTTTTTTTTTTTATGTATTAGAACGAGCATATTGCTCATAATTAAATTATTTTCTTTGTCTTTTTCAGTGGCTCCTTGTTCCAGTTCAGGGATAACTAGTAATCCATTACATTATAATCAAGAAGGATGGATAGGACATCCTTTGGATCCTATTGGAGCTCTCTTTGATACTTTAGCTGAGTCTTCTTTAATACCAGAAACAAAATCATTTGATCAATATTATGGTAAAAAGGAATTTTATACACATGAGTTTTATAAATTTTTTTTATCACTTTTACATTTTTCAGTTTAACATTGTTATTCTTTGTCAGATGTGAGTGGTGTAAGTTCATCTAATGATGATGGCAATATGACTCCACGAGAGAGGCCTAGATATCATCATGTATCAGTGCCTGGAAGTAGAGACAGAAGTGAGACTTATTTATCACTGGCAGTAGAAGCAGCTCTTATTGGCTTAGGACAACAGAGAGTTATGCCTCTTGGCTTGTATGCACAAGAGAAAGCATGCAAACATGAAGACCGCCTTATCACAAAATTACATGATATTGAATTAGATGGAACTTTGGTTGCTGTTTTACGGAAACAAGCAATGCTTTTACTTGAAGGTCAGTATTATTCTTTTTTAATTTATTTTATTATATGCAGATAAAAAAAAATGAGATTGGGGTAGCTTATTAATGAAGTTGAAACTTTTTCTGAACTATTTCTATTGAAATAGTATTTTTGTAAACCAGAATTTTTGAAGGAATTGTAGCCTAGACACAAGAGAACCTAAGAAACATTGTTAAAATTACTTATATGGATAAGAAAATTGTTTGTATTTTAATTTGTATGGCTTTTTAAGAAGATGATATTGTTTAGTTCTACAAGCTCTGATCCTTAAATAATCATCTTCCATTTTATCTGAATTGTTAGATATATTACATCTTTTTAATTGACTTTTGAATTACGTCGGGCTTAATTTCATTCCATGCTTTTATTATGAACTTGCATACTATTACTAAAGGGGCATGATGCTTTTGCCTCTTTTTGTAAATGTTTTTTCACTTTCTAACATCCACGTATTCCACTGTCATTTTAAATTTCTTTTGAATAGTATTGATATACACATCTAAAGGCTGAACTGGTGGCATTAATCTGCCTAGAATGACCGTTGTAATAACCTCTTTCATCAATTTCTTTGCAATATTCCTTGGATGGAATCTAAAAACGTTCTAAACTAAAAGACTAAAACTTTCTGGATACTTAAAGGCACCAGAACTCTTTTTCAAACAATTCTTATCCACAATTTTACACTGTTTTTGTCTGTCTATCCTTCTAAAAATACACCATTTTGTACTGACCGCTAAACAGGAAAGCACTGCAATGAGATACGATTTTTTGTTACCTGTTTTATGTGACCATTCTGGAAACTTATAAATTTGTTGTCCAAATCTTTCAGAAGCTTTTGCAAAATTTTTGTTTTTTCCAGTAGAGTCGAATTATTCGACATAAATCAACTGCATCAACTCAAAGTTTAAAATTTTCACATTTGCATTCCTTTTATCCACTTTAAAGGAAATAAATGTGCTGTTTCTTGTTGCAACTAATTCATTCTGGTGATTTTCTAGGAACCAGTTTGCAAAGCTTTCTTCTAGGATAAGTCATTTCATTGCTCTTTTATGTAAAACGCGGATATTCTTTGGAGTCTTAATTATTGTGACTTCATTTTTCTTTCAATCATGTACGAAGTTTTTGACATCAAAACATCCCTGTGCAGCACAATTTCCATTTTCATCCACAAACTGATTGACTTTGCATTTGAAAACTAGCATTGTGTTTGTTTTGTTGGGTACGAGCCATATTTCTACTAAGAGGAACATTACATCAACTGTATTTCAATTAACACAAATGTAATTTACTAAAGCCTTCTATGTTCACTTAAATATAATATCTACAAATGACTGGAGAAAGAGAAAACATCCAATTCCTAATTTTCATGAATTCATTTGGGTCGGAAGCATGTTTTTACCCCAAATTATGTCCCCCTTTCCTTTTAAAAATCAAGAATAACATTCTAGACCACATTTGCAATAAATGCAACTCACCCTTTTCCAGAGTCATTTACTCCAGAATTATTTCAGATATTTTTTATTTATAATTACATGTATCTTTAATGAATCTTTTTGTTTTTTACTATATTTTTGTTATGTATTAAAAATAACAAACATTATAGTATATTAGTCACCATATGAGATAACACATTATTTAATTATATATTTGAAATTGTCAAAAAAAATTTTTTTTTCAACCAAATTTACATGTAATACAAATATATTAAATCAATTAAAAAGTATTGCCCTAAAACAACAAAGATATTTTTTATCAAAGTTATACAAATTGTTTGGAAACCACCACTGTAGCTGGCTGTTAAATTTTAAAGTTTTGTTGTATAAATTCAATGGATTTTGCTATTCACTACTATTAATATTTTTTGCCAATGTTATAGTATTTTTATTCAGCTTAGTCTTGTACATGAAACTGTCAAATTTTATTTTCAAATAAAATTTGAAAATTGACATTCAAATTCACAATTGAAAATTGATTCTCTTTCCTATTTATAAGCTATTTTTTTACCATGCTTAAGAAGGTATGTTTTAACACGATTTTGTTCATTCAAAATATATGTGTTCTTAGAAAAAAAATATCCTAAGCAATAGGAATTTGTAACATAACTTTGCGTATCTTGATAAATTACCAATATTCCATTTAAAATTTAAATTGATTTTACATCATTGTGATGTCTGAAAAATTATAAAAATTAAAAAAAAAAAAAAATGTGTAATGTAAGTTGATATGTATTTATGAAGTATAATTTTTGTAATTGTCCAAATATTTTCGTGGGTGGGTAATAAAATCAGTAAATTTTTTAGTTGAAATTTAACAACTTAATAATGTTTTGACAATTACAGTAATTTGCATTGTTTATAGTTGATAAGTACATATTTAAAATATATATTTATGCACTCTTTATTCAAACAGTATATGTTTGACCAATTGTTAATAATTTAATTGTAGTTGAAAATTTTCTAATTTGGTAGCTTTGATTCAACTAAATGTATTTCGTATTTGTTTACAAAACATATTTTTATCTTTATTTTAGGAGGTCCATTTAGTGGTTTGGGATGTGGTATTCATCCTGAGAGTGTGCCTATGCATACTTTTGCAAAATATTTATTTACTGCTTTGCTTCCATATGACTCTGAATTGGCCTACAGTGTTGGTCTTCGTGCTATGAGGTATTGTGACTAAACTTTAATTTCTTTGTAAATATATAGTTATTTTGTATTAAAGTAGAAACGATATAGGATGTAAAAGGAACTTTGTGTAATAAGTTAAACTCATTTTTCACTCTAAAATTAATACATTTTTAATCTGGATTGATTTTCTTTAACAATTAATATTTTAATTAAATAGAATATATAAATTGTATTTTGCACTTACATTTTACTTTTAATTACATTATATTTATACAAAAATTTGCATATTATTTGAACTAAATTTTTTTATATAAGGTAATTACTCTATGTTTACAAATGAATTTCATTATTTAACTGCTTTACATTGTGTTATTTTGGATTTTATAGCATTTAATTTTATTTTAAGGCTGCCTATTTTGGAAGAGCATGATGATAATGAAGATGTAGCAATGAATCCTGCTATAAATTCAGCCGTTCTCACTCGATATCCACGGTGGTTTACTTTAGGGCATATTGAAGTTCAACAATGTGCATTAGCTTCTACTATGCTTTCAGCAGCCAAAAGTAAGTAATAAAATTCTTATTAATAATAATATTTTTATAGAATTTACATTTCTTCTTTGTTTTTTGTTATAAATAAAATTTTTAGGTGTTTTACAAGTAATTTTCATTTTTTTTTCAGTCGGGCAATTGAGAAATGTTACAATTAAGTTGATACATCTATGAATGTTACCTCGCACATTTTAAAAATAGGTTTTCACTTGTTTTTAAACTAGAGCATTAAATGATTTGTTACATTTTAGCTATTTATGAACCAAACTTTTATTCACACAGTATTTTATTATTAACTTCTCACCTTGATATATTGGACAAGAATTATTTAATTCTGTTAGTGTAATTATTCCTAATTTTTGTCCCTCTTAGGTGATATTGTGAAGTTGCCAA
This sequence comes from Caerostris darwini, assembly GCA_021605075.1. Lineage (NCBI taxonomy): Eukaryota > Metazoa > Arthropoda > Arachnida > Araneae > Araneidae > Caerostris > Caerostris darwini. Next base: position 326,047 of record BPLQ01006766.1, read on the forward strand.
CTGTATTGAAATCAGCTCAACGTAATATTCACAGTTCTTCACAATTATTTAAATTAGCTCAAGACGCATTTCGTATAGCTGTTCCTACAGACAGTGGGAGTAGACATCCAACCCTCCTTGATGCTGCCTTTCAGTTAGGACTTCAGGTATTTATATACCTTTTCTACTATAATTGGGGGACTTTTGTTTTTTTAGAGTAAAGGAATCGGACATTTTTGCTCATGACTTTGTTCGGTACCTAAATAAGTGGATTTAGTGAAACTTTTTACTAATTGAATTTTATAATCCAAAATTGTAATCATAATGTGTATGATTTAAAAATTAGTTTGGTTACTTTTTGAATAATAGTTTTTTAATCAAAAATATGTTATAATAATTTATCATATCTTGAAATTTAATGTTGTTAAAAGCAAGCTCTTTTAATCTCTAAATTAATATAATATGTTAATAAATAATATAAATCCATTTTATACAAAAAAATTTTGGAATTAATATTAGCTATAAGGCTAATATGCATATAAATATGTATGGAATTATGAATTAGAGTAGAGATTTACAAATTAGTGTTTTGAATCAAAAGCCTTTTATGTATGGGGTTTTTAATTTTCTTTGTCTAATTTTGTTAATAATTTTTAGGTTATGCGAATGACTCTAGCTTCTTTGAATTGGAGGAGGCGAGAAATGGTACGATGGTTAGTAACTTGTGCCACAGAACTAGGTTTAGAAGCTGTTATATCAATAATTCAAAATTGGTATCAGTTATTCTCCCCAACAGAAGCTACAGGTAAAACTTAACAATATTTTTTTATGTTATTTAAATCCTTATTAAATATTTTATGTCTATTTAAATAACTAGAAGTGGGTATTATTGTCAAATTTATTCCAGTTTATATAATTCTGTTCTATTTCTGAGCTGTAAAATATTTTTTGATCAATATTTCTTATTTTGAAAAGTCGATATAAATGCTTTTCTTATTTTAATTGATTTCTAAGAAATTTTTTTAAAAAAAAGACATTTTTAATAATGTTTAAATTAACTCTTTTCGTGTACTTTTAATGTATAATCATGAAAAGCATTGTTTATTTTAAAAGTTATTTCCTCTTAAAAGGAAAGGAAAAAAATGTTTTATAAAAATTTCAAATTAATGTATATTATAAGAAATTTCTAAGCATTTAATGATTTTTAAATCAGAATTTTGTTGTTTTAAAAAAAGAAGGAAATGAGCAAAATAAATATGGTTATTAAATACACCTTTTATTTACCAGCTAGGTTATTAAGTGCATTTTTTAATTATAAGCAAATTATTAAGAATTTATTCTTATAAGAAATTTATTATATAAATTCTTTTTTTATTTGCTGTTTATTCAGTCTCTAATAAATTTTTAGTAATGAATTTTTTTAATAACAAATGTTCTCTTTGCAATCCATGAGTCCTTAACATTATTAAAAAATTTTTTTTGTTTAAAGCGAATCAACATCAATTCATTCTGGATATTTTATATTTTTAATATTAACACAACTATTTTGAAAAGGAATATCATGTAAAAATTTGTTTGTTTTTTTTAATTGGAGAAGCAGCATAGCTTTTTCTTTCTGTATTTAGTTTGTTTTTTCATATTTTCCTTAATCTTATTCAATTTTCTACCCATTTATTGATTTAGAAATTAATTGGCATATTGTTTAAGCATTTTACTTGCAGAAAAAATTAGATTATATTGATTGTTGAAGTCCTGTTGTTATCCAGTAGTTCATCTTTATAAAAAAATTCTCTATTAAAAATTCATTCTATTTTAAATTTCATTAAATATACTCCAATGGTATTTTTCATGTAGTGGAATTAGTGTTTCTTTTTTGTATTCGTATTAATTAAAAAAAAATTGTAGTTGATTGCATCCAATAATAATATATGTGCATGAACATTTTAGGGCCTGTTGCAACGACAGTTATGTCTCATGCTACAGTTATGCGCCTGAATTTGGACTTCCGACAACAAGAGGAATTAGCAAGCTGTGCTCGTACCTTAGCTCTCCAATGTGCCACTAAAGATCCACCAAATTGTGCTCTAAATGCCCTTACTTTATGTGAAAGTGATCCCTTTGCTTTTGAAGCAGCCTACCAAATAGTTGTAGATGCAGCCACTACAAATGTCATGACTTCATCTCAACTGTTCACCGTTGCACGGTATATGGAGCACCGTGGATATCCTCATCGTGCTTATAAACTGGCTGTCCTAGCAATGAAGGGTGTCCACCTCGCTTACAATCAGGACAATCACCCTGCCATAAATGACATTCACTGGGCCTGCGCCTTGTCACATTCTCTGGGTAAATCCGAGTTGACAAATCTTGTCCCCCTCCTTGTGAAAAATGTGCAATGTGCCACTGTGCTTTCTGATATTCTGAGACGTTGCTCAATGGCAGCGCCGGGTATTGCTACTTTGGACGCTAAACGGCGGTGTATCAAGCCTCTCTCTTTGGACAAACCTCCTCTGCGTCAGCTCTTGGAGGCTGCCATATCAGCGTATGTGAACACCACACACTCCCGTCTGACGCACATAAGTCCGCGCCATTATGGTGACTTTATAGAGTTCCTTGGTAAGGCGAGAGAGACGTTCCTACTGGCACAAGACGGCCACATTCAATTTGCACAGTTAGTTGACAATATGAAATCTGCATATAAAGGTAAAAAGAAGCTCATGCTCCTAGTCAAGGAAAGATTTGGCTAGCTATATACAATAATTGAACACTCAGCAGCCTTGTGTTTTCTTTCTTTTTGTACTGACTGTTTCATAATCGGGTGTATTATATTTCCCGTGAAGCTGTGATTTGCTGTTTTAGTGGACAGTTAGGGAACCTGAATCTGGGACCCACAATGTATTGCTCCAGGAGAGCAATAGGAAATTGCCTTTTGTCAGTTACTACATATTAGCAGGACAAAATGTACAATATTAAATGGATTAGAAGATGGCTTTGTCAAAATAAATTATCAAGCAATATTTGAGGAATCTGGATTATTAAAAAATATTAATTCTTAATTTTTTTTCTTTTATTGTATAAAATAAGTTTCCTTTAGTGAATCAATTAACAAGCAATAAAAATTTTATACTAATAGTTATTGATAGCTAAAGGTAATTTATATAATGCTTTTATTAAATGAAAATTTCTTAATTTGATAAAAAAAAAAAAAATATTGTATTATTTGAAGTTGAAACTTATCTTTCCATTTTTTTATGAGTTATATTTTTTTTATAAAACTTATATTAAAAATATTATTTTAAGGATTTCTTATTAATATGTTAAGAGATAATTCATAATGTTTTTTGGAAATTTTATTAGAAAATTCTTGTTTATTTTAATGTTGTAAAAATTAATTAAGGGTATTAATATATTTCTTACATTTTTTTTTATCATTGAGATTATAAGAAAATTTTGAAAGTTGGATTCATTTGTGTTTTAATGTTAACTTGGTATATTTTTTAATTAACCTGCTAATTTTTAAAAATATTTTTCTAATTGCTCCCTAATGCTTATGAAAGAGCATAATTTATTTTGAAAATGCCATCAAATATTTCATAAACACCTTATTGATAAATGCAATGAATTGTGTCCTGCAATGACAAACTCTTGAAGCATTTAAAAAAGTGCAAGTTTTCAATATCGAGTGCATGAGAAGGCTACACATGCCTTCAAATTGGTTTATCAAAATATTTTTTACTGTAAAGCCAGGGCAAATTTTTTGAGAATGTTTTTATGTTGCATAAAAAAATGCTAGTTTCTACCTCACTAATATTGTTTTCTTTTGTACAAAATACATTTAAGTTATACTGTGGCCAAGTCTTGAGTCATCTTCGATAAAAGTACACAAAGCATCTATGCAAATTGTACAAACTGATACTCTTCATACATAATAGGTTCTGGTGTATGTTACCTGCAATTGATTTACTTATCTAAAAAGTACAACCGCTTCTTTAATTTTGTAATTTAATAAATTCTTCCCACCAAAATAACATTAATGAATGTAAATTAAAGAATTGTCCTCAAATTTTAATATTAAAATGTTTTATCTGAAATGGTTTTTATTTGCATACTTGGGGAAAAAATGCATTGAGAAATTTTTGTTATTACTCTTCAAATTGCCATGTATATATTGTGATATTAATTGAAATTAAGTTTATTTCCCTAAATTCATAAACTAGCTTTTCAATTTTTTGATGAGAAATTTTCTATTAATAAATATTTAAAAATTCTAAGAAATATTTAAGTAAGTTGTTTAAATTTCTGCTTTTATGTAATGTATGGTTATCAATTTTATGAGTTTTAACATTAAAAATAAATTTTATATCACTAGAAAATTCAATTATCCATATCTTAAAATTGCATGTGAAAATACTAAATGTTTTGCTTTAGCTATCAAAATAACTTTTTTTTTTTCTCTTTCAAAATGTCAAAAATATTTTCTGAAGTTTCAAATTTTCAAAATTATTTTAATTTTAAAATTAAATTATCATTAATTCAATATTTTGAGAACTAAAAATTATGAATCAGATTTTTTCAGAATGAATGGGATATACGAATTGTTTTTCATGCTATGTCAAATTCATTAAAATATTTATACATTTTTGTTTAGAATATGTGGATATTTTGCTATAATCTTGTTAACATACAGCTCAACCAAGGTTTTGTGATTTAAAATAACTATATTTGTATGAAGTAGTGTCATTTTGTATTTCTAACAGTAAAGTTGATAGTTTTATGGTCATACTATGTTTGTATATTTTTTGTAAATGTTTGTGTATTTGTAAATAGTAGTTGCATATTTGCATTAGGACCAAGCATAATAATGCAGTTTTAGATTTATATATATATATATTTAAAACAAAAAAGAAAAAAAAGTTATAAATTATATTGAAACTGATTTTGTTTTCAAATTATTTTCCAATGTTTCTGCGACAGAGCCTAAGCACACCAATTAGTTGTACTATATTATGATTTTATTATATATTCTTATTTGAAAATTTATTTCTAGACCAATTATATTCTATAAGCAATATACAAGGCCTTCATAAATGTTTGCTTTTATAAATATGTCTTGAGTGACTTGAGCTTTTTACTTATGTATTTTATTTAGTTTAAATATTTTACTTTAAAAGAGGAAAGTAAAAAAAAAAAAATTATAGTATTTTATCAATAGGGTAGTATACAGGTAAAAAAAAATTGCAAATAATTTTTAATCTGATTTTCATTTCATCTTCAATATTTTGTTACATCTGAGTCAACAATTGTGTTGCTTCTAAATGTATTTAAATAAAATTCTATGAATTCTTCTGTTAAATAATTTAAAAGTCATTTTCATAAATATTCAGATTTTTTTACATCTAGAAGTAATATATTATTACTTCACAATCATTACATAGTGAATTCTTTCAATGAATTAATTGGAATATTAAACTAAAGCGATAACACATGTAGCAATGACATAAAATATTTTTTCAAGAAAGCATGTATTAGTTATTTAGTGTTAAATTATAAGATAATGTATCATCTTGAACCAAAATACATTATGTTCATATTTTAGTGGTGTCAATTTTTTAAAAAATTTAAGTTAAAATGGATTCTAATTGCAGTCAACTTTACAATCAAGTCTTAAAGAAATTTGTGCCTTAATAAAATACCTTTTTCATTCTAGAGTTTAAAATTTTGTATTTGAGATATTAGAATATTTTTAACGTTTAGTATTGATAAAAAAAAAATTACATTTTTTTTTAAATTTTATGGCATCAGAATGTCATAAAATCCAACAAATTAATAGAGTTTTATTTATTAATAATTTGTTATTTATTATATTTCACTCTTATATTTATTCAAAGCTTACCATATATATTGGAGGCCAGGTATATATATATTCTTCTGTTTTATAAACATAAGAAAATCTGTTACTTTTGCATTTTAAAGCTAGTGACATGATTTCTTTTTTAAATAAATGAAATACTTTCAGGTTATAATGCATTTACCTTCTACTTAGATCTTAAATTTACTTTAAACATGTATGATTAATAATATTATATGGAATTATGTTTGGCAATAGAATGTATTCTTTTAAGGCTGAAAAGTGAAAGCTTTCAGCCTTTATATTCTGTGTAACTATAAGCATAAAGTAAATGAACATTTTTGTATTTATATTACCCATATAAAACTGCAATAACATATACTTGTAATTGCTTGTGTATGTAAACCATACTGTTTAAGACTTTAAAATCATAGCCAGTATATTGTAGAAAATGTTAATTTTTTATGAAATTGATACCTTAAAATTTTGTTTTTAAATGGAGACTTCAGTATTCTAATAGACTAAATGATCATACTTAAATATATATATATATATACACACACTTTTTTTTAGAAAGTTGAATTACTTGAGACATTTTAATTAAATTAACTTAACTGTTTAATATAAATTTAAAAGATCAATTTTAGAGAAATAAATATATTTATTTCTAATTATTATTGTAAGAAATTTATTATATGATACTAATGATTATTATTTTAAGAAATTTATTAAATGTAGCATTTGTTTGCTGGCTATGTTTTTAAAAATGGTTATACATAAAAGCAAGTAATATTATTTCTACTGCCTTAAAGACATTAATATGTGAATGCACATCATCAAGATAGTTGCATTTGTATCTATGCAAATCTATTATTGTGGGGTGCTTTTTCCTATCCTACCATCGAAAACGAAAAAAAAAAGACTTTTCTCGAATCAAAAATCTATGCAATACTCCACCTGGGGAAAAGCACCTGTCACAGTAATAACTAGAGCAATAATGATCAACTTATTTTGCCTCTACATACCCTCAGTGCTCTTAAGTACCTATTTGTGGTATATCTTACCTGTACAAGATATATGCAATTCATGAATTCTTGAAATAGCAAATATTTATCTTAAGCTTAGTACAAAATATTTTTAGCATTGGTGTGGTGAATACCATATCATCAATGTGACTTTGCCAATTGAGTGTACTGTGTTAGTGCAGTCACCTGCCTTTTTCCTTCACTTTTTTTGTAATATGAAGTACCTATCAAAAGTCATCACTTAGCCTTGCATTTTCTCCTACAGTACCTGTTGCACGCTAAATAGTATGATTCAAATTGGGGAAATTGACATTTCTTTACATTGAATGGTTGCCTTAAATATTTTTGAGAATTCAATGTGAAAGAAATTTATTTATTTTTTGAACTATTCGTTTTTTTATTAACTTTCCAAGTGGAGAAATATTAACATTCAATGCAAGTGTTTTTCGTTTGAGCCAGTTCTGTTTATATGATTTTTTTTTCTTGCTACCTCATTTTTTTTTATACTCATTTTTCATAACATGTGTTTTCCGTTATGTTGCATAAAAATGAATTTTTTCTTCTGATGTATGATTTAAGATTTTTTTTTTTCAAATGTATATAAATTCTTGTCATTAAAGCACTTTACTCACAAAACAATCATTTTTTATGAACTAATGAATGTGAACATTTTTAAGAAAAGAAAGGAAAGTGTGAAATTTTATATTGTATATTTACTCTCTTCTAATGTAATTTTTGATTTATGTCATTGTGGATACAATGCAAAATTTAAACAGGAAAAAAATGCATTATATATATATATATAATATATATATATATTCCTTTTAGCTTTGCAAATATTATGTTGTATTTTGATGTTTTTATAGTCTTTTGGAAAGAGTCCAATTATTTTTATATTTCAAAAGTTTTGTTTCTATACCACATTTTTCAAAAAGCAAAAATATCAATGTGGAACATTTTTTTTTTTTTTTTAATTGACTGCTGTGATTTATATTTGTTGCTACTTTTTGTTGAATTGTGGTTAATTTAATATGTATGACAATTTTTAGTAACATAATATTTCTGAAACAAATTATCTTTCCTGTTATATGAAATGAAAAGACCTTTTGTTACATACTACTGACTAAAAGGGCAAATTAGGAAAAAAGGCCTGTCATTCATTTAAAGAAGAGCTCGACTGTTTTGTGACTTATATGTTGGTCCTTCCATTCATATCAACTAAGCTGTACAAGTCCAGTGCTAATGTACATAGTGTGAAGTACTCTATGCAATGGAAATGCATTGTTCATACAAATATGTTTTCTAGAACTGAAGTCAATCATCTAGTGTCTTCATTAACTCAGTTTTCTTACAACTTTGTTAATGTATTCAGTAAGGGTTGCTAAGGTGTTGTATCTAAATATATTTAATTTAAATATTACAATAACTAGCATTTTCCTCTTGCTTTCTAATAAATATGAAAAGAAAGTTGTCTAGGTTTTATTTTGTCAAAAATTGGCATGTTTATAATTTTTATAACTTTAAAAGATATTAAATTGTTTTTACAAATGTTTTCCAATGAACTTGTTGCATATCACTTCTTATTAATTTATTAAATTCTTTGATTTCTATAATGAATTTGTTAGTTCAACTCTCAAATTTTATTTTTGTTTTTTAATCTGTTTTCAAAATTGCTCGCCAAGCTCCTTTGAGCAAGAGGAATTGTTGTGTTTGAAATTAAATTTTAAATTGCAAAATTTCGCTCAACTTTATAGTGTACATTCCAATATATGCATTATTTATTCCTGTTTTATCTTTTGATTCATATTATATATGATTTTGGTTTTTTATACTATTAACATACTTAGCAATCCTTTTCTTTTGTAAATTGTTTTTACACTTGTTTTTACATCATCATTGTTCATATTTTCAATATGTATTACTGTTGATCACTTTTTCAAAAATCCCACCTTATGTTGTGTATGTCTTTGTTATGATATTTAATTCTATTTATTCTGGAAACTGTGTTATTTATGTCCTATATCATTAAAAAAAAGGAAAAAAGAAAAAAAAATCTGTAATTACAATAAAGGCCAGTTTTAGTGTTATGATGTTTTGTAGTTTTATTACATATTTCATCCATATTCATTGGGGACAATTAAATTTGATTTTTAAAAAATTTATTCCAAAATAAAAAAAATGTAAAAAGATTGACAAAAAATTTTAACAAAACAGATGGAATAATATTAAGAAAGATAATGAGGTTATTCATTTCAAACTACTTTCTTTAATTCTAGGGTTTAAGCCAAAAATATTATTTTCACGTACTCAATTAAGAGGTTTTTTTTGCCTTGTTCATATTTTGCAGCAGTATTAAACATAAATAATTGTATGAATAAGCAATATTCTCAAATAATCTAATATATTGATTATTTGATTTACTTATTAATTTTTCCCCCTCAATAATGAAATTTTAATTGTATGTCTTTCATTTTTAATATTCATTTATTTTTATTAAAAGTAAGCTTTATTCCCCAAATTAAATGATAATTAATCCATATGCATATTGAACAATCCTTGCATCAATTAAAAGTTTGTTTATATACAAGAAGTTGTAAATTGATAAGCTGTTAGAAACTGTTAGCTTAAAAACAAATGAATTGCTGTTTTTTTTTTTTTAGAAATAGTAAAAAAAAAAAAAAAAAATAGTTACTGACTTTATCACATGAATGTTTTTATTTAAAGTTTGAAATGAAAGTTGTAAACGTAGATGTGTTCTTTGGTTACTCTGTAAAAAGATTATTGATCAATGATAACCAATAGGATAATCGCAGTTGTTGATTTAATTAAACACAAAATCAACATTTCTTATTGTTTGGAATATTAGAAACATTTACTATCAACTTTTGGAACAAATTGTAAGGTTTTTTTTTTTTTTTTTTTTTTTTCTTTCAATATTTATAATTACTGTTTAAAAGGATTTAAAACAACATTGCAACCACGTACTGAGATTTACTACAAGTAATTTATAAATTATATATCTATAACCTGTGCGATCTAAGCTAGCTGTAAATGTATTTTATTATGAAAAACATTTATACTTAAAAATGAAAGGTTAAATTAATCAATTTTTATTATTATCTTTACCTTTCATATAGCACATAAAATAACTTAATAAATGGCTCATTTTTTGTAAATATTGACATGTAATGAACTTGTATTCACAAATTTCCTTTATATATTAGTTTTCAAATCGAATAATTATCATTTTTTTTAATAGTAAATCGATCTTAAAGACAATTTAATTGCCATCCCTGTTTCAGATACATCAATTGAAAAATGAAATTTCAGAATAAGTAATCAAAAAAATATATCAAAAATATTTAAAATTTATTGAAATTTCACGATAAAGGTTCTTTTGTTCCTCATCAACTTATCATGATACAAGAAGTTTAAAATATTTTTATTTTTCAGAGAATTTAAAGATGTAACTTTGTGAACATTTCGACTTTTGTATCTGATATGATGAAGACATAATTTAACATCATTTGAATTCAATCTATAAAACAGGATTGACTGCACTGGCCAGAACCCTCTTTACAGCACACTGGAGTCCTATTATAGTGCATTGTGAATGCATAATTATAACTGTATTTTTAAATTTATTCTAATTGGTACCCAGAATGAATGATAAAGATAGCAAAAGACTAATGTTATTATTTATTTTATTATCATTATTATTTTTTTAAAAACGTAAGTAACGAATTAAATTCGTAATGTAAAGTTTTGTTATTGCAACAGAGCAGAAATTTCACTGCAGTATTCCATGGATTCCTTTATGTCAATAAGGTAAAGGCTATTGACGCCCTCTTAGAATAATATTTTTAAAAGCATTAAATAATTTTTTTTACCGCTATCATCTTTCTGCATCTTAATCAAAATCGTATTGCAACATTTTTTTGTAACTTTAGCATTGACTCATTATAATGTTGATTGAAATTTAATGCATCAATTTTTTCATTATTTTTATCTTAATTCATTAAAAATAATTTTACTTAATTATGTAGTTTGTTCATTGCATGTAAAATTATTTTTCAATTAATTATAAAGCTTTGTATTTCTTGAACTGAGACTTTTTTTTACCCATTTCGCTAATTGTTAGCAAATAATGATATAAAGAACACTTGTAAATAACCCTATTGTTTTATAACTGAAGTGAGAATGTGTGATATCGACATTTAATTGTTAAATGACTAGTGCTGATGAGTTACCAGCAAGCTATTTAGATGATGCACGACTAGCCACTGTGATGTAATGGCATGGTGTACCAAACAACTGCTATACTATCAAAATACAATTTTTACTGATGTGAAACTATTGTTATTCATAATTTATTTTTATTCTTAATTCATTATTGATCACATTTAATAGTTTTGTAACCTAATAAGAATATCCATCATCATTATCAATGGCGTAGCAGCCCCATAGAGGGCCAAGGCCGTCTGCCTATTGGCAAATTTATTTATTGGTTTTCATTTTTACGGGGTAGCGGTGTCAGCCCTACTAGACAGGGGCCTGCGGTTTAAATTGGATTCCGAACCACTACAAACATCCATGGCACCGCCGGGACTCGAACCCGAAACGTGTGGCACCGAGCGCTGGCCACTCGGTCATCAGGTCTCCAATAAGAATATTCATATGATTATAATTTGATGACTTTTTTTTATTAATGATTACCTTGATCTTTACTTTTAGTCTTAATAATATCAAATTTGGTTGAGATCACTGAAAATAAAAATTATTTTTTCTCATTCGAGTCCACGGACCCTTCGTCGAAGGGTCCGTGGACTCGAATGAGGAAACTCTTACATCCATTCCTTGATCTTTACAATAGAATGATGCTTAAGGTGAATTTTAAAGACATTACATATGTATATGCGTGTGTGTAAATTACCTACAAATTATTTGAAAATAATTTTCATTAAAACTAAAAAAGCATATCAAAATTATTTTAATAATTTTATAACATTTTATAATACATTTTTAATATATTTTATTTTAATTTTTTAAAATTATGTTTAATAAAACTATTTATAAAAATAATTATTAATTATTTTTTAAAAAATTATTTTATTCCTCATTTTTAATAAATTATGAAACATGTATTATAAATTATTTGATTTAATCTACAGGAGTGCATTGGAATTATAATATTTGAGTAATTATAATACATGTTATCAATCTTATCGAAACCAGATTTCATTTTGCTAGGCTTTAAAACCAGTATTTGAGACCTTCACAATGTCTTTATTAATAACAAGCATCAGATAAAAGAATAAAATTTAATTCTATTTTAAGTTACTTTACATATGGTTAGAAATAATTTCGCGTCGTGTATTTATTTTTAGTAAATTACGAATAATACTTCAATATAAATTAGTCTGATCTAATCTGCAAGTGTGCATTAGATTGATTCGAGTAATTATAATACATATTTTCTTATCAGTCAATCTAATCATTTTTTTCAAAACCAGATTTCATTTTGTTATGTCTTTGAAACCAATCCCATATCGGATTTAAAATCAAAACTAGAAACGAATATGGCATTCAGGGACTCGTTCTCCATTACGAAACGAAACCTTGAACGAGATCCGATGGCAACGCGAAATGCTGTATAATAAAGTAAAATAAAAACAAAGTATATACCATCAAAAGCTGATAGTTCCAGCCATGTGTTTTCTTTTTTCGAACGTGCTTCCTGTTAAGTCTTTTTTGTTCTTGTTTCAAGGTAGTCATTAAGTCTCCTTTAAATTTGACGACGTCCACTCTGGGGGGAGGCACCTCACACAAAGAAAGCGGAAAGAATCGTTTGGTAATGATAATAAACCAGATTTTTGATTCACCTCCGCAGGTGTTTCGGGGTTCCTCACTACCCATAGGCTGCGAATCATCCGGGATGTTTTAACATGTGTTTCGACACAGGTGCAAAGTAGTCTGTAAAATTTCGAATAAAATAAAAGCGACCGCTGTCTGGCTAGATTAGTATTTCCTTTGCGGCAAATTCGTGTAGGGGCCTTTATAGTCTGTACCTTTATATATATAATTCTTCTGTACGTGTGTTTGTCACTGAACTCCTCCTAAACGGCTGGGCCGATTTTGATGAAATTTATTGTGTGTGTTTGAGTGGGTCCTTGAATGGTTTAGATTCACAACTGGACCCAATAGGTGGCGCTGCGATCAGATTTTAGGAATTTTATTTTCTTATTTTTATTTTCAGGGCAGGACAACGTGTATACGGGCCCTCTAGTATATATATATATATATATATATATATATATCATTTTCAGATTTCAGTAGGCAAACTAGTAACTAAGAATTATTTTTCAGTGACTAATGCTTCGTACAACTTGCTATTTATTGCAGGCCTGTTACTCGTAGGGTTATTTATATTCCAGAAATAATTTCAACTAAAAATAAACCTACATCCTACGACAGGTAATGTACATAGATGAATTTTATTTAATTATTTTCCAAAACAAACAACTTGAGATAATTATCTCAAAAAATAAAATTCCCAAGACTTTTTTTTAATGAAAATTTATAAAACGTCAATAATCAATACCTGAGCAAAGATTTGAAAATTTTCAAAGCTGCTTTAGAAGTGAATTTTTAATGACATAAATTGTTTTTAAAATTTATTTATTGTTCCATAAATATAAATTTATTAGTTTCTTTTTATATATTGGGAGCTTTCGTTGTATAAACCCCACACAAACATCTCTCTCTCTCTCTCTATATATATATGTATATGATTTTCAGATTTCAATAGGCAAACATGTAACTAAATTATTTTTCAGTGACTACTGCTTCGTTACAGCTTGCTATTTATTGCAGTTTACCGATTTTTTAAACTCGTAAAGTTATTTCTATTCTAAAAAATAATTTCAATTAAAAATAATCTCGCATCTACGACGCAATGTACATAAATTAATTTTATTTAATTATTTTTCAAGCATTTTGAGATAATTTTCTTTTTAAATTAAAATTCTCAACACTTTTTTTTTAGTGAAATAAAACGTCAATATTTAATACCTGAGCAAAGATTTGATAATCGTCAAAGCTATTGTAGAAGTGAACTTTTAATGATAGAAATTGTTTTAAAACTTTATATATTGTTCCATAAATAGTAATTTATTAGTTATAGTTATTATATATATATATATATATATTGTGAGTTTTCGTTGTGCAAACATACACACACGCATATATATATATATATATTATAAATCATCAATGCACTTGTGGTTCTGTAACATATAACATCCACGCGACTGTAACATCTACATTCTGTCATACAAGTGAGCATGCATTTATTACAATAGCGAGATTTGAAATTATATATATTTAATCAAATTTAATTTACAGCAACGTTACATTTTATGGCTTAAACAATATTTATAAATGCAAGTAATAAAAACTAGTTTACCTCTTCAGAATATGAAATAAACTATAAAATCGACTCATAAAAAAATCTACACACAGACGATGCTTTTGTAGAATATCAAGTGATTTCACTTTTATGTAAGTAGGGGGGAAATCTTCTTTAAAAAAGCGTCTTTATTGGAAAGGGTATTTTGTGTATGCATTAAGCAATACATAAGATATTGCATTTGTCAATACACAATACACGTGTTGTTTCTGTTCAGATAAAATGATTCCAAGACAGGAAATTGATGTTGAAGTTCAGAATTTGATAGTTAAGTTATGAAAAAAAAAAAAAAATCTTACGGTGAAAAACTTGGGAAAATTCCAACCAAGCACTTTGATTATCGATGCGAGACACTTTACACACATCGTCACAATCATCAACGATTCTCTTTATTTCTGAAAGCAGTAATTGCAACAGCCGCCGCCTGCAGATTTGAACCTGAGACTTTCTGAATTGATAATTCCGTTGAAAGTTCAATACTGTCTCATGGATCGAATCTAGATAAAGCAAGTGCCTAGCATTTGGTTATGGCTGCCCTAAAAAAAAAAAAAAGGAGGTTGGTTAGCCATTGGTCTAATAAAGAAAAATAAAAAAACTTTTATCTGTTTTTTTTTATTATTATTTTTTTTTTCTATTATGGAAAATAATAGTGAAATCTTATTACAATGACAATAAAATTATCATTAAAAAAAGTACAGTGACGTGAGAGTTCTTAATAAATTATTCATTTTAATCCTTAACATTCCTCCTTCTTCTTCATTGGTGCAACAGCTCTATGGTGGACCAA